>CM067499.1:11161426-11218241 GCA_034552555.1 Semaprochilodus insignis | reverse complement strand
CTCTCTCTCTCTCTCTCTCTCTCTCTCACACAGCATGGAACGCCCCCGCTCCTCATTGCAGCCGGCTGTGGAAATGTCCAGATCATCGACGTGTTGATGAGAAAGGGAGCGGAGATACAAGCCCTTGACAAGGTACTTTTTTTCCTCATTTGTATTAAGATCATCAGTCCAAAATGCAGTGTCCCCTTGTCCCCTAACACTTGCTCACTTGCTCACAGTGCAGGTCTGAATAGGGGAGAGCAATGTGAACTGCAGTTTTTACCATAAAATGTTCTACTAACTACACAGTAATGATGCGATATAGAAATATACTAGAAAATCAATAACATCAAGCTGGTTAATAACTTAAAGCTGTGGCCTGAGGTTAGATATACTATATACTGATACAGTCAACTATTTTGTGTTTTGTGAATGAGTATATGGTGAAGAGCTAGAGAACTGCAAGCACAGAAGCAAACACACAACAACATAATAAAGGTGTAGGAAACATAACAAAATTTAAAAAAAGGGTAGGAAAGCTTTATTATTCTCACTCTGAGATAGAACCAGTCAGAGTTTCAGCAGAGGTGAACTGCAGGCGTGGGTACTGCTGAGGAACAGTGGAGACTGTGGGTTGCTTGTGCTTGCAGGGTTGATACAGTCCTGCAGCTATGCAGCACCTGTCTTGTGGAAGGTATAAGCTCTGGCATTTTCTGTATCCTATATGTTTTATTAAATTGAGCAAACAGATATTTTCTTTGGAGAATATTCCAGGTTTAAAGCCACATGCTACACCAGTTTTCTTTCCTTCTTCTTTGGAATGGAATGGAAACAATAGCGTGCAGGCCACAGACTGTGTTTATGGATCTGTTTGTCTTTGAATCACATCCTTTTTTTGTATATTTAAATTGTGGCACCAAAAGCATCATACGGCGAACTCAGGCTCATGCGTGCATTACCTGCCAGAGTCAACGTAATTTCATTTTACAGGAAATTCTCTAGTTAGCACCACTTCTATTCTTGTGCAACTGGAAACAGAAAACGAGCAAATGGAAATAGTGAGGCGTCATGGCAGCCCCCAGTTAGTTTTTAGGAAAACTGGGGATAAAACAGCTGCCAACATAAAATAATATAAACTCCATTTCACTTGTTGCACAATAAATAACTGTGAAGTCTAACAACTGTGGAAGATTAATGCAATCAGCTCAAATAGCTGCAATCATCTCAAATAATCAGGATCATCCAGTTAGGTGATTATGCAATAATTATGACAGAATGGTGTTGGATATTGCAGTCATGATATGGGAAGTGATTTGGCTAATGTCTCCTTTATGCAAATACAAACAAATACAGCACTGAAAAAAATATATTGTCCAAATAAAAAGGCAAAATAAAAATAATCAGATACTACTAAAGTGCAAGATATTAAAACTGCTTGTGGTGATGCAAGGGTGTTGCCACAGTAGCCTCACTACTTCACACATTTAACACACAACTCTGGGATTAAGAATCGGCATTACATTTAAATACGTTTTACAAGTACGTAATTAAGGGTAGAATATGTTTTTGTCAGGGTTTTTTTTTGCTGTGCTTTGTAAATGGCTCTGAAGCAGTGGTTAAAGCACTCGCTCTGCGCATGGTAGAGCAGGCGTTGGAGCCCTGCTGAGGGGAGCACGCCACTGCTCTAATATTAGACACAGCCTCTAACACCACATTCCCCCAATCTAATTACATCGCTCTAGCACTGTGCACCTGTATGGTAAGATGGTCTAGTTGATCATTGCAGCCATTAACAATGTGTCTGATGTGGAAACTCCTATGGAAATAACAGTACAAATGTTTTTTCTTGCTCTTAACACCCACTTCAACTTAGGAAAGATTGTTATGGGTCTGTCTTATGAATTCATGCACTCATCATCAAAAGAATAGTTGCATCCAGAAGGAAGTGTCGGATTACAATGCTATGATATGGGTGATATTTATTGAGCTACACATATGGAAGTAGGGTCTCTCAGTATGTTGATGGGCCGCCATGTTTGCTAATGCAGTTTGCATACGTCTCGGTATGAAGCTATAGAGGTTCCTAATGGTGCCCTGCAATAATCCATCCCATGCAGCTTAAATATTCTCACACAGTATCTGCAGATTTTGTGGTGGGGTGGAGATGAAGTGATACCAGGCCTCCTGGACGTGTGACATGTGATAACAAACTGTTTATCTTGGCCCTGACCATGGTGCTTCTTTGGTGCTGCCACTTAAAGGGCCCATAGAGGCACTCATGAACTCATGCAGAGCATCACTGCTCACTGAATATCCACAATTGTGGCTGTTGGGTCACTCTGCACATGTCAGGCAATTCGGAGCCCTATGATGCAATCCCTCTCAAACTCCTCCAACTGCTCAAATTGCTTTTAAACTTTTCCCTGAAGCGTGCTTCACTTGCAGAGGATGCTACCAACACAACAGCATGAGTCACAATGGAAAGCACAAGCAACAGGACGACCTTATATAGTCAGTCAGGTACAGTGATAAATCCTGTCCTTGCCTACAAGCATCCATGAATGCAGGTTTAAACTCCACCATGCAAACAAGAAACCACATATGAACGGATCCATAAGCACCACCGCTTCTCTGGACCCAAGCCCATTTAAGATGGACTCAGGTGATATGGAGAAGTGTCCTGGGGTCTGACAAATCACAAATTTTGGATCTCATGGAGGCCACGTCCCCCACGCTAAAGAGTGAGAGGGACTATCCAGCTTGTTATCAGAATGCAGTTCAAAAGCCAGCATCCGTGTTGCTATGGATGTGCATCAGTGCACATCTAATAGGTGACTTGCCATTTAGTGAATGCACCGTTACTGCTGAATGATCTACGAGTTTTCAAGCAACATATGATGCCCTACTTTCTGCACATATTACAACAGTATGGCTTTGTTGTAAAAGATTTTGGGTGCTAAACTGGCCTGCCTGCAGTCCAGACCTGTCACCCATTAAAAACATTTACTGAATTATGAAGCAAAAATGTAACAAAGAAGATCCTGAACTGTTGAGCAGCTGAAATACTATCCATGCATCACTAGTGGGATTCACGTCTGTCAATCTCTGTATGTTCAAAAGCTCATTCTGATTGGACCAACAGCTGTTTATGACCTGAAATCCCAAGCGGCAGTATATCTTGATGAAAAATATTTCTCAGTCGTGAGACAGAACATCTTGGGTTATACTGGACAAACTGCCCTAGGTAGTGCTCAGACTAGTGAGCGTTGGTTTGGGGAGCTTCAAAAGGTCAAGAGTATACAGCAAAAATCTGTAGCTTTGAGCTTGATGGCTGCTTGACATTCAAAATGCCAAAATAACACAAAGTTTCGTTCTCTGTCTCACAGTCTGGAGCTAACGCTATCTACTACGCCTCCCGTCATGGCCATATGGAGACATTGAAATTTCTCCATGAAAAGAAGTGCCCTCTGGACATCCAAGATAAGGTGCATCAATCTCTCTCCCTCTCTCCCTCTCTCTCTCTCTCTCTCTCTCTCTCTCTCTCTCTCTCTCTCTCTGTCTCTCTCACACACACAAACACACACCCCCACACATCATAATCATAGCGTGGTCTTCTGGGAGAGGCTACGTTTGAGGTTGTTTTTTTTTTTTCTTTTCTTCTAACACCTTTTCATCTAAAGACCTCTCTCTCTCTCTCTCTCTCTCTCTGAGCTCGCCCTCCTCTCTGCTGTCTTTGGGTTATTTGCAGTTGCCATGGTTACTTGTCCGAGATCTGCCCAGTGTATGAAATAATCGCCCTATGTTTACAGGGACACCTCTCCAGACTAGAGAGAGAGCCTAAATTGCAGCATGGAGAGCCATCGAGTTTCTGTAGCACCACACAGAGCCATGCTCAGAAGTGCGTGTTACTGTGTTTTGGGTGGAAACCGAGTGGCCTGCAAAGTAGATTGGGCGTCTGTACAACTCAATGGAGCATAGCTGAAGTAGCCTTGCTAAGTTGCTATTACCGTAGCCTCATGTTTACTGTTTACACAGCTGCTGGAAAAGTTGTCTGTTGGCTCAAAAAATAGGCTGTGTAAAGAGCAGGTTGTCTAATGATGAACTGTCGTATCTGACCTTTACTTTTGAAGTGCTGTTGAAAAGATTGCTGTATAATGTTTCAGAGATGTTCCAACATGGCCTTGTGACCTTGAAATTTCTACATGAAAAGAGTTAAAAGCCTCAATCAGATAGTGTTTTTTTTTTTTTTTTTTTTTTTTTAAGCTACACTGACACATTCTTAGATGTTCAGTCACCTTCACATGAATACATTGAATAGGTTGTTTGAAAAAAATGTAATTTTTGTCTGCCCAACATTATCTTTGAATAAGCCTGAACTGATATAATTCTGTGCATATAGCATATTGCATCGACATGATGTATAAAGGTGACTCGTCCTAACAGCAAGCGCAGCTAGCAAGAGATAATAACAAAAACTGAACACTCCTATTATAATTGACTAACCTGTTTACACCAGCTTTGGGGGTGTGTTTCAATACACTTGATCCAGTTTGCTAGTTAAAGTGGGAAAATAACATTTTGCTTTGACACATATGCTTGCCATTTGCGCTATAGATAATCTGATGGATTTTGAAGTCGATATACTATACTGAAATGCTTGATTGCTGTCAAGATAAGGTATTAGCGCTTTAAGGCTAATGCCCAAGTCAAAAAGTCATTTACTACATCCTTTCTATTTAGCTCCTTTAACAGTCCAGATGATGTGGCTATATTTAACCCTGATTAACCATTCTAATGGTTTTCCTTGTTTTCCCTGGGTTCCAGTCAGGTGAGACGGCTCTACATGTGGCTGCTCGCTATGGCAACGTGGACGTGGTCCAGTACCTTTGCAGTATTCGTGCTAACCCTGACCTGACCGACCGGGTATGTAGCGCACATACAGATGCATGTTGACTCCTTTTGAATGAGAGCATGTACTATAGCTGGAACTTGTTAGGAAATTCTTTGTAGTACCCAAAGCTGAAGTTACCTTTAAATCTGAAATGTCAAATAACTTAATAGATTAGGTTCACAATAAGTATGTGTATGAAAACGTTCAGACTTTCAGTATGTCCCTTGTGGTGTTTCCCATAGGAGGCTTTGTGTGGTGGTGTTCTAATGTACAGTTTATAAATATCCAAAGTCGTCTCAGCATCCTTTTTACTAAATAAGCCGTGTATGCTTTGGAATAAAAAATATGTTGTTTATCGTGTTGTAATTATGTAATGTAGTTCTGAGAGTGCAGGATTCTTGAAACACAAGCAGCTGTTATTGCAGCTCAAACTGTGCCCTTGTTTATTCATAGTAATATAAAATATTTTGTAAATGGCAAAAATGTGACAAAATATACTTGGGTGGCTGTCAATATACTTGGACGGCCTACCCAAGTTTAGGCTATGTGTGGGGAAACACTGCTGTGTGTGAACTTTGGGGTGTATAGTTTCCTTAGAAACAGCTTGGTCTGTTCCTACCAATTTAGAATTCTCTGCCTGCAGAATCTAGAGTTAGTAGCATTTATTAATTTTATATTCATACTTGATAACTTCGACAAAGCTGGAAGACAGAAAAGTAGTGATTGATTTTGCACTGGCTGCCTTGGCAGTGATGCACAGCGCAAGTGTTAGAGGAGTCATCATCTTTCTGCTTCACTTGGCGAGTACGCAATAATGACTTCATTAAATAGTAGCAGTTCTGATGGAAATACTGCGTAGCGAGGCGAGCCGAGATTACACAATGATTACACAATGTGCAAAGCTTAAATCTTGTTATTGCTTGATAAGTTTAAAACGAGAAATGCTATTAAACTGCATTGCTTACTGAATAAAGCTGGAAACTTGTTTTGTTTAAGAAATAAATCACCTTAAATTGTAAAAAAATAATTAAAGGAGAATATATTGAAGGAATATACTTGAAGGAAACCCTGAATTAATAACAAGTGCCGATGGATGTACTGCTTAATGCAATTAAGCAATAGACATTTTTAACATGCTCTGCAACATAAAATCACTGAGCTGGTCCAGTTAACCTCAATTGTGAAAGACGACGAGTCAAGAGGAAAAGATCCAAGTAAAGACGTCAGTAAATAGGCTAGAAAATGTGATTGAAAGCTAACATTTAATGAACGTAATGGTTGTACAGTATGTGAGAAACCTTAGAGCAACTGTTAATCTGGTGCTTGAGAATGTCAGAGCGCAACGTGATAAGACTGTCAGCAAGAGCAGTCTAGCCCCAGCTGCATAAAGAGGGGTTGCAGTTTGTGAACCTCTCATTACCAAGATGAATGTACGTTTAAGACTATAGACTTTTGATTTGCAGAGTTTTGGAAGAAAGTAATGTATAGCCCGATGAGTCATTTCACATTCTCCAGAAGTAGATGAGTGCATTTTGTAGCACCATGCATGGCACAAGGCGCAAGAGAATGATACAAGCCTAAATGCTTGGAGGGGGGATTGGTGGCTCTGGTTTGGTTCCGCTTGTGCCTTAGAGGAAAGGGTTCCTTACGAATCAAGTTATTTTGACTAGTGGTGTTAATCTGTCCCTTTTAGACAATATGATCTCAATACACAGTTTTCTGTATGATACAAAAACCATAGAGTTAAACAGCTATCGATTCAGTATACTTTGATTCATTACTGTGCCGATATGATTTACTCAAGGTCTGGTCCAGCATTTATCCGCTGAATTATATCCAGCATGTGTTGTATGTGTTCTAGTTTCAGTTCAGTAAAGAACAGTGATTTCTAAACCTTTCCTCACTGGCTTTATTTTGAATGTCAACTGGTACGTTAATTCTCTCTCCAAACTATACTAAGCTAAACTATAACTGATATCCATTTCTTGTCTATGTATCAGAAACAGAACAGCCTAAAGGAGCACAGCTTTTATATGTTTTGCCGTATGACTGTCAGGTAGTATTAGAAATATTCCAAACTTTTGTCTTTCGAGTTGGTGGTGCATTACAAAGTGTCTCCTGTAGTTTCATGTTAGAAAGCGCTCTATACCACCATGGTTTATCACCCTTTTGTGCCCATTAGTGTTATACTAAATGCTCCATACTTGCCACATTTTTTCTCAGAAGTGAGAATTTTTTCTCAGTTTTTTCTCAAAAGTGTTAATCATGACATGCAGTATCTGAAACTGCATAAGCACATTGTTTTGGGATTACTTAATGGCCCAAATCGTTGAAAACTATGTTGACCTCACTTTTCTAAAATAAAGCAGTTTGATGTAGTACAATGTATAAACATTGTTAAAGTTTCAAAACATACCTTCAGTCCATTCACCTCTGGTCCATTCAGTCCATATGTGGAAAGTGAGTTGAAAAAACAGCCCATTCAGAATTCACTGTTGTTGTGATGCCGCCAAAACCAGTATGTTGGTCATATGAGGAAAGTATTTTATGTCATAGGTTTATTTGAAGCTGACTGGTCTTATATTAGGTTCCCTGACTTGTTATTTACGTTTGGCCTCAGGGTTTTGAAGCAAGGTAATTTTTTTTAGCAAAGAAAAACAAGCATGAGACACTGAACAGGTTTTGGCTGATGAACCAGATTTTGGGGAACACTGTACAAAATTAATTTTGCATTGTTTCTTTTCCATCATCATGGTTTCCAACTTCCAGCAGTTGGAGTATTACCAATTGCAGTTTTTCATTTTTAACCACTTCTTAACTGTTTCTGTCCAACTCTGTCTCATTCTTTCCTTCCTCTAGGAGCATGAGACTCCTTTGCACTGCGCTGCATGGCACGGTTACTCTGCGGTGGCCCGAGCACTGTGTGAGGCCGGCTGTAACGTAAACGCCCAGAACCGCGAAGGCGAGAGCCCACTGCTGACCGCCTCGGCCCGAGGCTTTAGAGACATCGTTGAGTGCCTGCTGGAGCATGGGGCTGACATGGACTCCACAGACAAGGTGAACACCCTTTCTAGATTTCTGCACTTCTGAATGTGTGGTGTTTAAATCCCCTGTTATTCAGACTTTATCACTGCCTTCAGGACCGTAATAGGTTTTCCATTGCTATTATGAGGTTGAAACTGAACCGCTGCCTAAGATCCAAGTGCACAGACATGTTGGAATCACACACTAAAACAACTGCTTGTCATCCGTTACATATGCTGTGAGACAATTCAAATCTTGTGAAAAACAAGTCTTATTTTAACCCCTTAAGCTCTAGCTTTGCTGTTTTTGGTCTTAAGACTCATTCAGTAGCTTGTGTGAGTTCCGTGCTATTTACTATAAAACTGATATGGAAGTTATATAGTTATAAAATTGAAGAATTGATGTGTATCCCTGCATATGGGTCTTTGGAGTTCAACATGAAAGATAACACAGGTATGATGGCATGTATGTTTAGTTTGTGTGTAGACAGAAGAATGCAGGGAAAACTGATTACATTTTAGTTACTCGATTTTGTACATCCATGGTTTTTAAATTTTGACAGGAAAAAGATTGAATGAGTTTTTGAATGAGATATTCGTCTTTATTGTTTTGGCAAATTCAGAAAACAACATCAAGCTAAACTTAAAAGCTGGCAGCTACATAAAAGCTATTTAGAAATTAAGCGAGTCAAACCTGAGTCATCGATTTCGTTTCAATAATCGATAGTTTATTCTACTATCAAAATATGTGTTTACTGCGGCCCTGATATTCATCATATACATAACCTACAGCTGACCGTTGGTCCATTTCTGAAAATTGGATCAATCAGAGGTCACTGTATGACATTGCTTACTGTCATCATATTGGTTCTACCTTGTCTTCTACTGTGCTCCAGATTTAAACATTCCAAACAGAGCATAGTTTTATAGCCTGTTTGTAAGCCATTAATGGAGCATTAATTAGTTTTCTTTAGTTCGTTACTTTTTTAAATCATTGTCTGTTTAAATCAAATGTCTGTTTGCACAACTGTAGGCTGTAGCTTCTGTTTGTGACACGTAACTGTAAAGCCTCATGCTTCACCCTGGAATCAGCCACACAGTGGAGTATCGACTACACAGGCTGACATTTAAACACGTTACCAGAACATCAGCATATGAATGGCCCTCACATGGAAATGAAAATTCTTCAGAATGCAGCATTTAATTTGACTGCAATGAGAAGTCAAGCATTTTATAAGCTGTGTAGGTGTACCGCTTGACATTAAAATGCTAAACAGTTGAAGGCAGGCTGCACCCTCGCACAACACAGTGCATCAGAATCAAGTACCAGATATACAGTTATACAGGAAATTTAGCTTGGTGTAGGTGTCATCACAAAATTAAATCGAAAATAAATATAGAAACAGAGAGAGATAGAAATATACGTTCATTCTGGAAGTGATTCCTACAACACTTAAAAAAAAAAAGTTAACTATCATGCTTAGAGGTAAAAGAAGCATCTGGAAGGCATAGTTCTTTGCTCATAAAGACCTAGTCCATAATGAGTGAGGATGGTTAGGGCTTTCCTTTGCCAGAAATGCAACAAATGCAAAAAATCAATAAATAAATAAATAAAAACATTTTATGGATAGTACTCCTCAGTGAGCTTTGTGAGGATTTTAGTTATTTTTTATAGCATGCAGTGCATATAATCATCGAAACGTTCAGGATATACAGAGAAATCTCTGATTGTAAAGGAAACCGCTAAAAAGCACAAATTCCTGCAACATTCAACCCTTAAGATAGTAAAACAGCATGGTGCCATGATGAGAGAGAGAGCACATGGTGGACTACCTAAGACCCAGACCTGTCTCCCGTTGACAGCTTGTGTCTTATTAAGCTCAAAATTAAGCTCTTGTTTACCAGAAGAATGGCAAAAAAAGACCCTTGGTGTTTTCTGTATTCAAATGATTACTCAGTGATTATGAAGTTCTGTTGAAAGGAATGTATGTAATACAGTGGTGAACATGCTCCCATCCCAACGAGTGGCCATGCAATTATGAGTTTGAGTGTGAGAGAACCAGGAAGAAATTAATAATAATAATAAAATTAAACCATTAGTATGCCCATTAGGCACACAGTAATATTCTCTGACACAACACAGCTACCTCAAATGGGTTGACTGGAAAAGAGCCCTGCTAATTCCAGGGTTTCCTCATTTCCTCTAAACTTAATAAACTCCTCCAGCTTGGAGACAGAGTGAATGTCCTTAGACAATGTGCAGTACCTGGACATCTTCCATTGCTATCTCAGTGGCAGTGGACACTAACCTTGTCTTTTTTTTGTTACAGGATGGCCACATTGCTCTGCACCTGGCTGTAAGGAGGTGTCAGTTTGAGGTTGTAAAGTGCCTCCTCAGCCACCACTGTTACGTGGACCACCAAGATCGCCATGGCAACACACCAATGCACATCGCCTGTAAGGATGGAAACTTGCCCGTTGTCTCGCTGCTGAGCACTGCTAAGGCCAACCTGGACATCCCAAACAAGGCAAGTTACTTTTTGTTTTGATCACAGACTTAGTTTAATTTAGGCTAATTAGGTTATTCTTGCTCTTTTGGAGAGTGTATGTCAAATGAATAATGTTTCTGAGTTATTTTGATGAAAGTTGTGTGGTTCTTATCTTGAGCAATACTTACGTAAGCTTTAGCCACACCAGTCCAGTGTTAGACTGAGGCATGTCAATCAAGCATCCTCATTAGTATATAATATATGAGGATATTTTCTGTATATTCTTTGTAGGACGTGCGTTATATGGACAAAAGTATTGGGACACATCTCTTAACCACTAAATTCCGGCGTTTCATTCAGTTCCATTGACAAAGATAAAATCAAGGACAGTGCAGTCTACCTTTACTAGTATTTGTGAAAGAATGGGTTGTTCTAAAGAGCTCACTGCAAACGTGGTACTGTAATATATGCCACTGTTGCAACGAGTCAGTTAATGAAATTTCTTCATTCTTAAATGTTCCACAATCAACTGTGAGCGATGTTACTGAAAAGTGGGAGCACTTATGAACCACAGCAACCTGGCCACAAAGTAAACAGACTATGTACAGTTGAGCAGGGTCTCAGAGTGCTGACATGCACAGTGCATAAGTCATCATCTGCTGACTCAGTAACCCAATAACAAATATTTTGACATTCAGTGTTCATTGCTAATCAACAGGTCTGAGGCTGCACATCCCACTTTTTAACAATTTTTCAAAAAGTAAAAAAAAAAAATCATTAATCTTATAGATAGTTTATTTGCAAAAAGCCTCTACACGCAACAGCGTCCTCTTATGAACACAAACAGTATTGATTTGAGGGTGAAATTCAGTGAGGTGTGAGCTATAAGAAGTTATGTGTAATTACAGTATCAGTCAAAAATTTTGACACATTTGATTGCATGTTTTATTTGTAACTTTACTAAAGACATTATTATTTAGCGTATGTATTAAAATTGTTCTTATGGCAAATATAAATATACCTATTAATGCCTATTATTTCAACAAATAATAAAAAAAATAAAACAAGTAGATTACATTAGGACTGAAGTTCCAAGCTGGTAAATACAGTGTTGGAAAGAATTATTTTTATTTGTTTATCAGCTTTTGTGCAAGCTAATTAGTGGAATGTCTGTCTTTGTTCATGTAATATAATGTAGTTGATCAGTTCTGATGAGAGAGCGTGAAGGCCAGTCTTTCCCTATGATCTGTTTAATATGTTTGAAATTATTGCTATTCAAAAAATTCTCTATGTACACTGGTGGTGTTCAGGATTCTTTTTTGCCATCAGCGATAACTGAATTTTTAGGCCTGACTTCTCTTTGTGTCAGACTTCAATTCTGTATTTTGTGTGCAGGATTTTAGGGTGTAGTGGACCAGTTCAAGAAACAATTAGACTTCTCCTTCCACCTTCAACCATCTCTAGATTAAATTTGCCATCTGTCGTTGCTAACTTTAAGATGCCCGTGCTCTTTCTGCATTTGCTGCAGTTGTCCTTAAGATTTTAACATTGACTTAAGACCATTAGTTGTGCTGTGCTGATTTATAGCGTGAATGTACTTTCTGTTCTATCGCCGTGTGTGGCAAGCTCATTGGAACTGGCACCTCCATTAGCCAGCAGGCAGAAGATGGATGCTGGCTCTCACTCGAAGCGTAACAGGCTGAGAGGAACAAACAGTTATTAATGCCGGGTTGCACTATCCCGTCAGTGTTCCTTCTGAACCGCAAACGGAAACTGTCATTTCCACTCCAGCTGTCCAGTTGGATGTTCAGGGGTTTGAATTTTCCTCAGCATTGTGCTTCCGAAAGTGTTATTGATGGTGTTTGGTCTGGAAAGTTGTATGTTGGAATGTGTTTGTTTTGTTTTATTTGGATGGTCCTCTAGATGATCTGCGGATGCTGAAATTAATACCAGGCTCTGAATCTGGTGAAAAATTCAAAAGCAAAAAGTTAGAGTGAGTGTTATGAGTGAGTGTTATGTCTAGGATAACATCATGGAAATGTTAATAGATAGAGTACTGTGCAAATGTCTCAGGCCAGACTGAGGCCTACAGAAAAGATCTTTAGAAAAGTTGAGGGGCGGGGGGCGGGGGGCGGCGCTGGGTGTAGTTTAGCTGATTATTTACTAGGAACAGGCAGATAAACAAAGTTTGTAGGGGTGTAACACTTCTCCAGGTCTGCGGTTCGGTTCATACTTCAGTTGAGTTCAGGTTGAGTTCATAATCACCAACATATTTAAAACACTAAAGGGAACAACACTACAGAACTCTTTCAACTTAACTTCAAACAAATTAGCTTAATGAGAGCTCAACAGGCTGGTAGCTGCAGTGGCAGCCGGTTGGGAGAAAGGTTGGTATCACAGTTCCTTTCACAACACAATAACTTAAATGTTAGTGTCACAGATTTGGTCTCAGTTTCAGAATCTTTAACCCTAATGTTTGTAATGAACTGTTTTGTTGTTGAAGTGTTTTGGCCACTTCATATTTGTATGAAGGGTTGTTTTCGCTGGGTAGGAAAATTAAAATTGTTTGTAATTGTCCACTCTTGTTTCCGGCAGCAGTAATCATGTTTTGACTTATTTTCGTTTAACTTTTTAACTTTTCATCTCAAAATATTTTGGTATTTGTCACTACATCTAATGACTTGGAATTATGAAATAATGGCTGTAGGTTTTGATTTGTTATGTTGAAATAATGAAATAAAAAATAAAAGTTATCACTTTTCAAGAAAATGCAGGTGTTTCAACATAACGAGCCAAAGGCACAAAATATCAACTACCCCTGTGGTCCCAATATGGGTGCTAAAGGGCTAATACTTACATGTGGTATATTGCCACAATCACTTCTTATTACCAAATAGGTCTAACAACAGAATACGTTGGTAGATTAATAGGTTTAGTTTGTCTTCTCCCAACTGCAGTCCAGCCATTGCATGAATTTGGTCAGTTCCATTATAAGCACCAGTGCACTGGATTTAACCTACTAAGGTACAAGTGAATAAATGGTGGATGAGCTGACCAGGAGATTGGAGGGTGACTACAAATACTGGGCTGCATCAGTGAGAGTTTTGGGATTGGTTAAGGTAACATACTGACATATACAACACACTCACTGCTTAGATAATCAGCTCTAAGTGTCATTTTTGCAGGTGGTCCTTTGTCCATAGAGTTAAAGGTAGTTAAGCAAGAAGTTAAGGATCTGTGAAGAATCTACAGTGGACCATCCAAATAACATCTTAATATTTTGTCTTCTTTGTTGCAGTTTGGTAGAACACCTCTCCATGTGGCGGCAAGTAACGGGGGACTGGAGGTGGTGCGGCATCTCTGTGTAGCTGGAGCCAACACTGAGGCTATCACTAATGTGAGTTAATGGACAAGTTCATCAGCTTTCCAGAATGTCACTCCTTTTGCATGATTTACCTAACATGCTTTTGAACCTGCTGATGAAAGAGAGCAAGATTTAAAAAATTGGGTCACACAATTTTTAAATATCTGTAATTGACTGAAGTTTCTGGTGTGGGTATTGTCATCATGCTAACCTGTTAAACCCTAAGGGAGGTATTTGGGTCAGTTCCTCATTCTCACAATGGCAAAGATTAGTTTCCTAATAGTTAACAAACATTTCTTACTGAACAAATCTTAAGGCTAATTTCAGGTGATAATCCTAGAACTGAAGGGGTTAAATTGTGTTGCAAGATTTGTTTGTAGGCACATGTGCGAATTGAATGGTAATGCATACATAGCCCTAAAAAGTAGAGTTTGGGACTATGCAGTTGCAAATGCATCTAAAGGAATGCAGTACAGATACTTTGGCATCGTCATCATCATCACAGAGATTCCACTGGTACTTGCCCTGCCTTGGTTGCCTCACTCCAGCTTCAGCTCTACCCTGGGTCCACCCTTTAATTATCACTAGCTCTTGTAACTAGTTCTGGCTTCACGTTTGCACAGTCTTACCCTTTTCCTGGGCAATTCTTGGCTGTTTTTTCCTGAGTTTTGACCCTTGTTCCGGTTCTTAGGTTTGTTAGATATGGATTTGACTGGATTGTACCTGCCTGCATATGCTCTGACCACTGTCTGTTGTGACTACAAAGTTTGAATTGCCTCAATAAAGCTCCTGTGCCCTCCTTGACTGTTACAGTAACCCAGCATTGCCCAAACCTTCTGCTCTTCAATAAGTTCAATAAATTTGGCATTGATATTTGAAATGTTGGTCCAAACTAAACATCTGTCCAGGACTGTTTGTTGTGTTTTGTTTTTAGTGCAGTAATGTACAGATATGGATGTAATCCCTACATATTAGCACTAAAAGATTTAAATTGTCTCATAGCATTTGAAAAGGATAGAATGCAGAAGTCACATTACAGTATGGCTGTGCTGGAGGAGGCAGCGATCCAATATCAACCTCATATTAGTAGTAATAATAATACTTATTATAGCGCTGAAGGCAAAGTCTCAGCGGTGCATTTTAAATCACTAATAATGCTGGAGATTTTAGAAGGCAATTTTCTCTCCCAGTGTAACAATGGCGGGGTTGAATATGCTGCTCTGACAAGTTGGAAGAAGGACCCTGCACAGTCTTAAACGATATTTCAGAGGTCTCTTATAGTATTAATAACACTCTCTAACCCACCTTCAAACCTGTTCATTTATTACTTTCTGATGACAGTAACATGTGCGGCCCATTACCTGAAATCCACTTCCTTTAAAAAATCAGATCAAGTCAAAGCAAAACTCATGTGAAATTGGGTATCCGGTTTCTTTACATAACTTGCTTATAAAGGATTTCTGAAAGCAGTTCCTGTTCTCAAGCACTGATTGTACCAGCCGTACAGAGGAATTATATCTGTGCCGCAAAAAATGAGCGCAAAATCAATATGGGTCAAGGCAGCTGCGGCGGCTGTTTTGACTGCCTGTTTGCGTTTGTGTTTAGGGAGTGTGCAGTGTGTCCTTTAAGTGTTGGGTATAAGCCTGGTTATGGACTGTGTAATGTTGAAACTGCTTGTGCAATTTCCCTTATCCTTACATCTGTGCTTTGGCGTTATGTAAGTTCTCAGACATGAGCACCTGCTGTCTGTCTGTAGTAGTCAGAGAATCTCTTGTCTTCTCGCTGTCCTTTTTTTGTTTGTTCCACTAACCAACACCAGAGACATGACATATAGTTTAGAGGTGTACATAGAGATGGCCCTGGCTGTTGTCAAAAGCAACCAAACATAAGAGAAAGAGAGAGAGAGAGAGAGAGAGAGAGAGAGAGAGAGAGAGCGAGAGAGAGAGAAAGAGAGAGATCAACATTTTCAGATTTCTTGTTTTAAGATTCCATTTGAGGGTTGAGCTATTGGGTTATTTATAAGTGGTGTGTTTTATATTAGCATTTTTAAAAACTGTTGATTTGAGTATGAAGTTAACCTGAAATCAAGCGCTGATGATGGTAGTCGATGTTAGTAGACATCATGTCTGTACAAAAAGTCACGTTATAAGACCTCTTCTAGGAGGCTTTTTTGTTTTCTCAGTTCTATTGTCTAGGTTAATTCCGGTTTTGTGGCCAGATCAATGATGTTATATTACAACCTCAACTTGTACTGAACTGCACTGTTGTTATGTCCATCTATTTGATAAAGATTCAACTCTTGTGCTGCCACTGTGTTTGCTCCTGCATCCACTTCAGTTTGCAAGGGCCTTTGCAAAATGATCAGAAGACTGCTTTTTGGGGGAAAAATAAAGGGAAAGAGCAAGGGGAAAAAATTACAATTGATTTATTAAGTAGTTTGATAATTAGATGTGCCACAAAATATTGTTTGTGATCCCAATGCTCCTAATGAGTTTCTTTAGGTGTTTTGATGACTCCCCAGACCACAGTATAAAGTCAATAAGCTAACCGGTACGTTTAGGGGAAGGGGTAGCGTTGCTCATGTATCCGAACACCAGCAATCTCAGTATCATCATTATCTGCAGCATTATCTGCACTGCAGCATTGCCCAAGTGGTCAAATGGTCTCTTTATAATTTTTGAGCATATAAAATGACATTGTCAGTAAAGCAATACTACAACTAAAAAAAAAAAAGCATCACTGACACTTTTTATATCTGCTCGAGCCTAGTACTGAAAGCCTTAGACAGTAACAAAGCCCCCCGGAAAGAGATTTTGTTTTATTACGCTGTAATCAGCAGTGGCTCACTCCCTCTCTGCAGATTCACACTCTCCACCGGTGAAGGACGACGGGCGCTTGCAAATCTCTCAACTCTCACTACAGTAGCAATCCCAATCAATAACCCTCACTACCTGCCCCCATTCACTCCAGCTCCACTGCACCCCCAGGCCAGCATGCAGTCTCCTCTGTGTGCTTCCTAACTACAAAATTGGCTCAAACCTATTTATTTTCCTAAAAAAGTGGTCTTTGGTGGCTCCCATAGCTCAATTCATGTTGTTAATATTATATGATGGCTGATGCCCTATGCATGTGTGCGGTGGGACACAGTGGGTTTTGGATCAATAATTTATTTTCTGTGGAATCTTTATGGTATGGTCACTATTTATTCACTGGCTACTATATGTCACAGAATGACAGAAGCACTGAATTTTTTTTTTTGCTACCTTGAATATAAATTTCTGTGGTCATCGTAAAAATATACAGCTACTGTGGCTCTGACCATTGGAAGACCATTAGAGGTGTTATTTTGCTACACTGTTGGTAAAGGCATGGGAAATTACATAGCATATTGGATGTATTGAATTACATTTACATCCTATATTACATTCTTTCACAGGTCTGAGTGCACATCCAAGGTTTTTATGGGATGACAAAAGCATGGCAAAAATGTGAAGGATGCTTTTCTTTTCTCAAAAAACAAGACTTTAAACCAACAGTGTATTTCAAAAGGTGAAAGAACTACATGAAACCAAATTACTAGCAAACATCCTTTGGTGCATAATTTAAACAAATTCTTTATATGTCTCACCACCATTAGAATCGACTTCCAGTATTGGACCCATCGCAGTCAGGTTTATAACAGACTTGGCAATATTTCGACATTAAAGTACCATGCCTTTGTCACTGACAATAACTGTAACTTCTAATAGTTAATGATTCCGTGTTCATGAGTTGTGTATTTATTCATGTTTTGGGTTTTTACCAAAGGACTGCAGACAGATGGATGGCCTTCCTTTGTCAGTACAGACAGCTGTAGCCTTGATGTGTCAGAAGAATTCCTTGATTTGGAGGAGTCTCCCCAAATACTTTCCTCAGCCTTAAGCTGTGAAGGCTTCTTCCATCTTTTTGAGTCTTCTAGAAATCCATAAACAAAGACAGATCCGTCCCAGATGGACTCTGGAGAAGGTGAAGAGAGAAAAATCACATAGAGTGAAAAGAGTTAAAGCTCAGAAGAGGGAGTGCAAATGGGGTAATGTGTTTGACAGAATGCGTGGTCATTTTAGAAAGCTCTCTTGCTGGCAAGAGGGCTTTTTGTTTAATCAAGCAAGCATTAGACTCAAATCATGAGACCGTAATCTTTCACAATTTGTCTTTTAACAAAGGACTTTTAGCCCTCAGCTCCATCCGCTACCTTCTCCTCTACATTTTTCATTAGTGTGTTTAATGTGTGGGTGTGAGTGCGAGAGAGGAGGAAAAGATGTCTTCGGTCTGTGCCCAGGGGTTCACCACTGTAACGCAAAATTAAGGTTCTCTCAACTTTACTTGATACCCCTGACATTAATGCTTTGTGTGAGAATCAAAGCAAAGCCTTGATGACTACAATGAAATGTGCTTTTGATTTGTATAGAAATCCAATAGTCTTATGAAGCTAATGGCTACTGTTGCTCGTTTAGGGCATGGATTAAGGTGGGTGAAAAGTAAAAATATAAATGATGTTTGATACAGAAGGTACATCACTATGCAAAAGTCAGTGAACCGCCTTAATTTATATCATGTCCAGTGAAAACTGCCATATAGTACAAGTAACTTTTAGCGTCATGAGATGAAGGAAAGCATATTTAACATATGTAAAATCTAAAGCTAAACCTTCATATATCAAAATCATAATGTTTACCACCCTTACTGTTATTGTTCTAATGTTTAACAGTGTTCATAGACTCATTGTGTTTTAGACAAGCACTGAATATCTTGCTAAGCTGTGTTCCAATTTTGGCCATGAGACAGAATAGCAATTGTGGACACATGAAGCGTGTTGCTGCGTTTAACCTTTATGTATTTGGATTGTTTTATTTGTTCTCTATGTGGAACTAGATTGAGTATGTAAAGTGTGTGTAGAGTACCCTCTGCATTCTGATTTGGGCTATCTAATGTGTCCTGTTCAGCTGTGAGAAGAGAGCACAGCTGTTTGCTGTGTGCTGAGCAAATTAGCTTGTGGTCCCAGGTGTTGACTGAAGGGGTAGGAGGGTAGTTAGCATGGGGATTTGGGGTTAACTGATTTTTTTTTTCTCCCCACCCCTGAAGCGTGTGTATGTGTTTACGGTATCTGTGTTAATCCATGCATCTGTATATGCTCAACCAGCCTGTGCTCTCTCTCTGTAACGCTGGCTTTTTTCCAGCAAGAGGTCTTCCCAACCACTCCCTGTTACGATACAGCATCCAGTCAGCCTCATGCCTTGACCCCCCATAAATCCACCGTGTCTTCACTCTCACAAACCCCTATTATTTTAGCAATGTATTATTATGTATTATTATTACAAAAGGCTCTGAGTAAATAGTGTGATCCCGATGATTAAACCTGCAGAATGTTACCACAGCTAGTCTCATATTCAAATTTTCCCAATTTAGGAAACACTCTGTAAGGAGCCTGATTCCTGATTACAACATAACATCTGCTCACACAAAAGCAATGGAATATTATGGAAAACATTGGTTCAACTGGATGTCAGTAAAAACATAATTGTCAGGAAACTTAATTGCTTAAATGTGAAATCAGAGTTTGCTTCCATTATGTCTACATCTCTGCAGTCTACAGAGAAGACATGTAGTACTTTAAGCTATAAAGTAATAGCCTCTCTCTCTCTCTCTCTCTCTCTCTCTCTCTCTCTCTCTCTCTCTCCCTCTCTCGCTTGCTCTCTCTTTCGTAATGTTATCATCAGAGCTCTGCGAGCGTTTGATGGAGTTGTAATTCAGAGCACATTCAGCAGGCAAGGCCCTATGATAAAGCTCTAGTTCCCTGGCACTGCTCATCTGTCAGACCATCAAGAGTCCCGCATTGCCTGTTTCATTGCTTCCCTGCTGTTAATCTGTCTTTGTCATTCTCTCTTTTTTATTTTTTATAGGATGGAAAGACAGCAGAGGATCTGGCAACTGCAGAGCAGCAAGAACATATAGCGCTGTTGTTGGCCAAACTGAAAAAGGTTTGTCATCCATCCCTGTTAATAGCTGTATCAGATACACTGCTTGTGGCATGATAACCCACACGTTTATACTGTGCATTTAACAGAGAAGCTTTTGTTTGTGGGTTGTCTGTTAACTGTTAACTCTTCGGTTTGATGCAGGTTTATGTTCAGTTAGTTAATCGTTATCACCATATTGACTTGAGCAATAATATCATGCAATAATCTGTAATGTGCAAAGGATGGACTAATCTAATTGCAGTACTACACTCTTGGCTAAAAGGGATCTATATAGTATTGAATAAAAGATCTATGACTTAACAACAGAGAGCTTTTGGTGCTACTTACAGTCATATGCAAAAGTTTGGAAACCCTGGGACAGTTTTTAACAAACTTAATTCTAAAGGGTTAGAGGAAGGACAGTATGTGAAATGCTAATAAAAACTGAAAGTCGTCATTAGTAACTTCTCTTTGACGGGTGTTACAATGAAACCAGTACAAAAACTCAGCATGTTATGCTTAACCTTATGAGCTTATAAGCTTCATTATTATTATTAAAATTATTCTCACTTATTATTCAGGCAAGCAGAATTGAATATGCCATTTGCTGCATAATTTCTATTGATTTGCTTAGTTTAACATATTGGGGGGAAAAAAATAAAACAGAGCAAATTAAATATGCCGTAACTTGTACACAGACCACATTTTATGTTGTTTTCCCCCCTGATAAGTTAAATTTAGCAAATATAATATATACAGTAATTATGCAAGTAAGTAAATGGAATTTGACCAGGGGTGCCCACACATTTGGATACAACTGTATAACCTTTTTAAAAGGTTCTTTAAAGAAGTATATACAACAGGTCATGGAGAAGAACCATTTAAGAACGATTTAACATTCATATGATTCTCTGAGTTGTTGTGGTTGTATAGCCAATGCCTTTTCTAAAGAACTCATTTTTCAAGAGTGTAGCGTGTATGTGTATACATATATAAAATGATTGAATAGGGTTAAGCAGAAGGATTAGATTATATTTGGTTAGGTAGATTTTTAAGCTTATTTATTTATTATTATTATTATTATTATTATTATTATTATTATTATTATTATTAGCTGTCCATCCCAGTTTGCCCACTTTTACTCCTCTGCCTCATTACTGCTCTCATCAACAATTCTTGACTGCTTGCCTTTGGTTCATATGATGACTTCCTCCCATGTGATTGGCCTTCAGTCATTTGTATACCCTCTCTGATTGATGTCAAAGGACAACCACAAAGCCGGGTACATCCAGCAGCTGCGGCCCACTCAGACACCTCAGCCGAGGATCAAGCTGAAGCTATTCGGTCACTCTGGGGCAGGAAAGAGCACGCTGCTGGAGTCTCTGAAATGCGGTATCTTGAGGAGCTTCTTCAGGCGCAGGAGACCCAGACTTACCAATCCTGTCAGACACCCAGCCTCTCCAGCCACCTCCAAACCAGCAGGTAAGGCTTATCCAATGTTCTGTTGATTAGTGTCAGTTGTCTGTCAATTATAGTTAAGCTTAATGATGGGCATTGAACATGAAGCCATATTCACAAGAACACTGTGATATTCATAAAACAATGAACACCCCTCTTGCTATTTCAGTTAACTTTGATGGAGCATACTCAGAAATATTTATGCATCAGCCAATAGGAGGCAATAGGGGGAGGGGCTTCGGTCAGGTTGATTTTGAACTGAATACAACACAAGTAGGATATTCATCCAGTTTTGTCGAAGTCGCAAGCTATTTTCTAATGGGTCCATTGTTTTTTGTTTGTTGCTTTTGTTTGTGCTTTGATGTGCGCACTTGATCTTTTCACTGTAGACATCCTGAGGGCTTTGCAACGCAGTACCACATTTTAGCTCGATTGCTGTTGGGCTCAGTGTAACAGTTGATCCATATCTGATTGAATTTAATTGATTTAGCAATTGATATTTGTGGTTTAGATGCATATGGTTTACATTTCACCAGATAAGAGAATGACAAGATAGAGTAAGACAGTCACTGAGACAGTAGTTAATGCAATTTTCAATGTTGCGTTCTCTAATAACCACATCTACTAGCTGAGATAAGCAAAGTGTCCAGGAACCTTAGGCAATCCACACATTTCTTTATTCCAGTTTCCAGTACCAAACATTCAAGAAATAAATACCCAGTACAGGTATGCTGGAGGGAAAGATACAACAGAAAGGGGTCCTCAGGGACTTTCATGGAAAATACTGTAGTAAACATTTCAGTGCTGTGTTGACAGAAGAATGCAACAAAGAACAGTCTGAAATGTAATAGCCTTGTCGCTGCAGTGTACGCTACTATACCACCTCAGCTCAGGAGGCCTGATTAAAATTGAGGAGCTTTTATGTAGTACCGTGGTGTTCCCCAAACACAGTCCTACCTCCTCAGGCTTTTCCCTCCTTGTGGACAGAACTCTGCTGAGTTCATACAAAACTTTATGAACTAGATGAAGAGTTGAACTGGATGTGTAAATGCAGAAAAGCTGCAAAACTGTGCAGTGATGGGTTTAAAGGCTGTGAATGGGAAGGACTGGATTATAACAAGCAGAACTGTGACCTAAAGGGTTTTAAAGTTTCCATGGTTAAAATATTAAGGCAATCATTCAGGCAAAAAAAAACTAATTTACACATTTTACCTCTTACACCTGATGTAGTTCTGTTTTAGAATTGCTGTGCTTAATGCAGCATTGGTATTGGTACTTTTTGCACTTGGTGTCCCCCTACAATTGCAGAGGACAGTTTCCTTTCACACTACTTTTTTTTGCATTTTAGACCCCCATTCAGACAGCTGTGTACGTACATTTGTTGACAAGCTACAGGATACAGAATCCAGATGCCCTACGTGTGCACACAGGTTACACAGCCATATAGCGGGCCATATATCTGCGTGATGTGCGTGCACATGAAAGGGACAGTTGTACTGGGTAGTTGGAATTCGGCACAACACTTTTAAGGATTTTTTGGCCAAAAACTGGGAAAAATGTATGGCTTGAGATGATTTTATTTATTTGAAGCTCTTTTGGCAAAATTCTAAAACTCTGTGGGACAGGGTTGACACAGGTAAGGTTGTAGCCTACATCACTTTCTTTCATAAATAACATAGATGGGGATGTAAACCGTTAGCCGTAAGACTGTCTAGCATACTTTGATCTCTTTCAGCTCTCGCTAACGAGTAAAAGCCAGACTAAGATTTACTCTTGTTCGTTCACTTCCTTGGTCACGCTTTCTTTTTCTCTTCCTCGCTTTCGCCGACAGCATCATCTTTTGTCTGTTCAAAGCTTCTGCCATGATGGCCATGCTGGGAATACAGAGCTAGCTTTTTCTTTTAGTTAGCCCATGGTTGTTGGTGTGTGACGTGGTGCTGTAAGCGTTATGCGGTGCTGATGACTATAAACTTGGATATTCGGAACTAAAGCACCAAGCACATCTTGCCCGATCAAAGTGCAAACTATAAACAGCCATTTGTCAGAACTCTTGCTTTAACATTTCTTAATACAAATCATTTGAGCTTTTCCTGTTCTTGTTTCACTCTCTACATTTCCTTAAACAAGCGATTCATTTTGAGCAGGCATCCTAAAAGGAAATGAAAGTTTAAAAAGAAAAAATCAGAGTTCTGTGGAAGGTGTCAAGCTTGCTAGACATATTCAGCACAGCGTGACTAACACATTCTCCAAATCCACACGCAAGGCGTGAGAACGAAAAAATAGTCTTTCTTTGGGCGACGCTGATGAGTGTTCTTCCTTCACTGTGAAAGAACTGCCTGCAATTTTACTGCTCCAAACATTAACACCTTTGAAAAATTTATTGGTCCAGTAATGTTTCGCAGCCATACAGCAATATCTTTCTTCTGTGATTGATTTACCAGAACAGGGTTTTGGCTGCACAAATTCCAGTCAAATTGTCTTTTTCAAACACTCTGCAAGAATAGCGTTTGCTTGTCACTGTGACTGAAAATTGCATTCTTTATGATTCAAGTCTTCTTTTTCTGTGAATAGTGTTATAATGTAAAGCTGGGACTCAAATAATGTGAATTAGTTGATCTAGAAATAGGTTTTGCTTTTCATAACGAAGAGACCATACAAGGGGGTCTGTTTGAAAGTGTGTTGATGTTAAATGCAGTTTAATGTGGAGGTATATATGCATGGTATACGCTAGCCCATCTCGGTTTGATTGAAATGGGAATGTGTGGCATACAGTTTTTGGAGTATATTTGAATCAGATCCTAGATGAGCACTCTCACTCCAAAGCCCTTTGGTGATGATGAACTTTGGTCTAAGCAAGATTTTCAAGCTCCCCTGAGAGTTCTCGCAAATGTATTTAGCCCCCCCTTCTGATCGTAACTGGTTATTGCATAATTCCCTCAGTTACTGTGGGACAGTTGAAGCCTTATTGCCATAATGAGTTGGATTACTTCATATAATGTTTATCAAAGGATTAAAGAAACTTTAATGGTTATAAAAGTATTAATAATGGCAATTGCTGGGTCAAATGAAATCAAACTGATAATGTGTGTGTCTGTGTGTGTGTGTGTGTGTGCGTGTGTGTGTGTATGTGCGTGCGCGTGTGCAGTCTCTGTGAGTATTTCTAATTTGTACCCAGGCTGTGAGAACGTGAGTGTGAGGAGCCGCAGTATGATGTTTGAGCCCAGTCTGACTAAAGGAGTTCTGGAGGTCTTCACGCCCGTCCACAATGCGCTGTCCACGGCTGACGACACTGCCACGAAGGCCATCGACATTCAGACAGCCAACGTCAATGGTCAGAGACTCTGATATATAGGAATGATAATAAAATTGACTCAGTTCAGTCAGACAGCTAAAGCTACACTACAATGCACTTCACAGTTTTTAGCTAGTTTTAAGCTTTTCAACACATTTTCATAATCTGAAGCTGTTTTGTGAGCTTTTCGTGAATTGTGAGCTCGTGCAGTGTATGCTCAGCTTAAGACTAAAGTGTTTGGTTTGCTTCTTTTGTTTTGCTTTGATGCTTTGAGACACACTAGAGTGGTGTAATGATACTGGCTACTGTGCAAGTATCAGGGCACCAGATAACAATATTTCAAGCTGTTTACCTGAGCAGGCAGTGTCTGTTTGAAAAAGCTGTAGCACGAATGAAAAAGCTTTACTTACTTTGTGATTTTGTGTATGTATGTGTGTAAGCCTAATCATTACCAAAGCTCTCCTCGAGAAAGCTCAGTTTTTACTGTTACCAAAACCTGCTTCAGCTCATCAGCCCTTCCTTAGGTTCATTCAGGTACGCTGGTAGTGAAATTTAACAACAGTGTCTTGAGGAAAAGAGGAACCAGACTTGCCTTGTTCTAACAATATAACAGTAACATTACTCAAACCAATTAACTCTGGTTCCTGTTTACAGTATATTGTATTAATGCTAGTTGAATTTATTCTAATATGGTATATTTATACATAAATATGGTATATTTATGAGCAGAAAAGACACTTGCTGACTAGAAAGGTTGTTTTAAACTGCTTCCTAAATGCCACATTAGCACAGTTACTGTGGGTAACAAGAAAGCACATCCAAACAGGACACTTGCTATGTAATCTCAAATAGGCTTGCTTATGTGGTTTATCTATAACAAATGGACAACATTAGCCATATGCTTAGATTTCCTCTGTAACTTTGTCCTACAATACATACAACATTTCAGTCAAGTGAAAACTGTTTTACTATGATCTTATCCTTTATTGCAATAAACAGTTTTGCTTTTACCTACGTAGCTAGATACGAATGTTAATGTCAAACCTTCTTAAATAATTTAGGTCCTGTTAAATATTCAGAAGACTGAGTTTATTGATTGCCATCACAATAAAATATTCACTGATGTTTATTCAGTGTTTTCATAATTCATGTGTCAAGTTACCAGCATTTATAATTCTCTGTCATGTTTGGGCAGTGAGAGGAATTGAAATAAGAATTAAAAGATTTGGAAGGTGGTGATTATTGAATTTAATTTTGGGAGTGTTTTTATGAAAAGCTTTATTTATGAAATCATTTTTGTTTGTGACAGGTGTGGGGGATTTCAGCGTGTGGGAGTTTTCCGGTAACCCGGTATATCACTGCACTTATGACTACTTTGTGGCCAACGACAGCACAGCCATCCACCTGGTTCTGTTCAGTCTGGAGGAGCCATATGAGACTCAGCTGAGCCACATCACCTTCTGGCTGAACTGTCTCAAAGCCCTCACTCTGCCCGAGGACAACATCGGTGAGTGTGTGGGTGTGTGTGGGTGTAGTCTCTTGTAATGCCGCTGTGGAAGTTCTTATTTTGGGTCTTTCTTAGCTCTTAGGCTTTAAGAGCTATAACTGTTGTTTTGCTATCCAGTTTCAGTGTAATTACATCATCACATAATTAATTACGTAGTGATTTAAGGAGTTACAGTCAAATTAGGACTTTCAAAGTTAACATGTTAGATTATTAACACCACTACATTTTTAACTCCTAGTGTGACCCTTGAATCATCCATAGTAGTGCAGGCTAAATCCCAGCTGCTTTCATTTGTCTCTATGATATAATTCCTCTCAAAACCGCGACTATAGCAAAAATCCACAAGCTGTAAGAATGAGAATAAGGTTAATGGCTACAAGTGAGAAGAAGGCGGAAACATTGACTGTGGATATGATGTTCACTTGGAGCAAATATTGTTGATAATCTTGCAACAACAGCACGTGCCAAGGTCTTTGGTATATTAGATGGTAGGTGAACTGTTGATTCTCATAGTCGAAGTGTTAGATGTGGGAGAAATAGGCAGCCATGAAGACTTGAGCGACATTGACAAGGGGCATATCATTATACCAAGCCAACCAGTTTGGAGCATCTTCAAAACAACAAAGCTATGCTATGTTTTCAGTCAGCAGTGGTGAGACCTGCCAACAGTGGTCTGATCTGAGTCTTGCTTGCTTGACTTGACGTGATGACACCAGGATGCACTATGGGAGGAAGACACATGCCACCTGCCCAAACATTGTTACTGACCAAGTAAACCCCTTAATGACATGGTATTCCTGATTACGCTGGCCTCTTTCAGCAGGATGATGTATCCTGCACACACGCACTGAAATATGATATGCGTTGCCCTGATCTCCAAATTCCCTGTCTATTTCTTAAAGGACTTAAAGGATATGCTGTTGACGTCTTGATGACGGATACCACAGGGAATGTTCAGGAGTCTTGTAAAAGCCATGCCTCAGCAAATTAGTCTAGAGGTCATAATGTTGTGGCTAAACTTAATATATATACGTTCATTGGTTAGAACATGCAGCCATTGTTGCTTTTGCTTGGAAACTACATTCACCTCATGGAAGCTTCAAGCAAGAAGTAGCTGTAATGAGATTCAGTCAGATGCTGTCATGATGCTTTCACATTGTAAGAAAGCATTGCTATTTGATGTTCACGCAGAACATTAGCAAAACCCAGGTCATAATTCTTTCTATCGGTAATGTTTCTTAATGCTGGTGTAGGTTTTTTTTCTCCTCGCTCCTCTCTCCTCCTTAATCCTCTCCATCTGTTATGCCTTTCACCTTGTTAATTATTTCTTTTACTTTGAACAAAAAAAACCAGTTTGTTTATTGCAGTCAAGTCAATTGTGTTTGCCCTCTATTAGATCACTGAAAGATTTAGTGCAACACTTCAGTCATTTAGCAGACACTCTTTCAAAACAGAAGAAAAGAAAGAGATATACCCAAAGAATCGGAGAGAAATTCACAACCTTGGGGCAGGAGTCTTATCATAGCATGACAAAGGTTAAGAGTAACGTTTTTAAGTACAGTGGTACAACACAGCAAGAGATTAGTAGCAGTGATAAAAAGCAAGAAACATGCAAATAAACCATGAAAAGGTGCAATCTGTTTCTCACCTAGACTAAATAATCAATGCATTGAACATTGTTTGTTTTAATCCACAGTTAGCAGTTGATTGGAGTAGCACCAGTTCAGTAGTCAGCCTGTAATGGTTTTAAACTGAGGTAGAGTCAGGCAAAAGTAAAAGCATGTCCTGCTTACACTCAAACAAACATCCAGCACAGTACAATAATGTCTCAAAAAGTCCATATCCTATTATTGCATTTATTTTGTTTCCTGAGATCTATTTTTAATGTTTAGGTGAAGTTATAAGAATGGAGTTTGACTCTTTTTGGTGCAGAAATACCTTTTTTTTTTATCCCTTAGAGTTAAGCAAGCTATTTTTGTTACTGTTTTGTTACTGTGCTGACATCTGTTCTGGCTGGCTGTCCTGTATTGTGCCACATTCAAACTAAACTGCTGCAGGCTGAATTAACGGATATACAAATGTTTACCTTTTTCTGGTAGCATGCAAAAACAATACATTTAGTTAGTATTATTGCATCTTAATGTCCAAGTTGCTGCTGTTGGAATAAAACATTGTATCCCCATTATTTTCATTTTTCAGTTTTTGACATAATTTGAAAATGGCTGTTGCCCTTCACATTGAGTTTACATTTCATAAGGTATAGTCCAGTAACTGGCCTAGAATTATTTTGGGTGGGGAACGTGTGGTTGTATTGACTTCCGATGAAAAGAACAGTATGCTTTTTTTTTCTCCTGGAAAGTTGCAGGTACAAGGTTTTTTAACCTGACTGAAGTGATATATAAGAATGGTATGAACTGGGAGGTGAACAGTGTATTTTGAAATTTTAGCCCTTTGTACATACTCCATCAAAGTCTTGTATTTAAATAAATCCTTTATAGTGCACTAAATTAACATATAATGAGAATAAAAAACAGAAATCAAACTAAAAAATCGTAATTTGTTAGAAAAAAACATTACTGTGGAAAACCTCTACATCACTGAATGTGTTTGAGATAATGTAATGAATTTCAGACTGAACTTTGGATTTGTTGAGACTTCTGCATACTTTTCTGTTCTGATACACATTCTCTGTCTTTTTTTTCTGACACTACACGTTAGACCTTAAATAAGCAAAGGGTGGTCTCTGAGTCTTGAACAGTGACGTATATCAACAGAGAATCTGAATTCTTCCTAATTCTGTTCGATACCAAGACTTTAATCGTGTGTATATGTGCGTGTGTCTGAAGTGTTTGCTCATGTAACCAGTCGTCTTTAGTTCCCTTTTTCTTGCTATAAATTGATGGCTGGTGTAAGTGTTCAGTTGCAACCCATCTGCAACATTGTGCATGCTGTGAAAGCTGTCAAAGGAAAAAAAGATTGCGTTACAGACACTTCATCAGTTCAGGCTCGATAAGCTGTCAGACAGCGTGCTGAATGTGTCTTGTTAATTGGACAGTAAGGAAGAGCATGTATAGATGGGGAGCCCTGTGATTTACAAATTGTGTTGTGCTGTATTGGCAGCGTTCGGAGGGAAGATAAGGAATCCTCTTCGTGTGGTGCTGGTGGCCACTCACGCTGACATAGCAAACCTGCATCGCTCTTTCGGTGGAGAGTTCAGCTACGACAAGGAGAGATGTCTGTTGAAGGAAGTCCGCAACAGGTAACAGTTTCCGAACTTTTAGTGTATTTAATGCTGTCTGACTTCATCTGGCCATATATACTCCTTCAAAAGGATCCACTATTTCAGTTGAAAATATATTACATTTATTAGGTGCAGGATGCTTCACAGGTTTTAGCATATTTTTTATCAAGGAAATGCTTATAAATAGATCATATTATTTACCAATGTAGAACTTCTTGGTGTTCCCACAAAATATTGCATAAATATTTAATAAATTCTGTTAATATCAATATAGTGGTAGTGTTTTAATTATAATAATAATAAGAAAAAAAATAAATTTCCTAACATTTTTCCTGGTATTGAAATACGAAAAACTTGAAATAATATGAATAACTAGAAAGTAATACATAAAAGGGTGGTCACAGCCTACAGTGCTGTGCAAAAGTCTTTTAGAAAAAAACTTACATCCATATAGAATTTATATTTATATATTAGTTTGCTTGGTTCAATTAAACTCACTAATGTTCATACTGAATATGGGACCCCATGTTTTGCATATTTTGCAGCTTAAAGAGATTCCATACCTATTTTAGAAAAAATTATTATGATTTCTCACAGGTTTGGGAATGATCTTCAGATAGCTGAGAAGCTCTTCATAATGGATGCTGGAGCCTCCAACTCTAAAGATATGAAGCTGTTGAGGAACCTTTTGTTAGAGCTGCGCAACTCCATCGTCTCGGTAAGAGCATTTCCATCAGCCCTTGCAGTGATTTAAAAACCTTATGACTGAGCTTCTGTTAAGTGTCAGTTGGCAACCTGCTTTCGAACATGCCTTTTCACACTGTAATGCTAAGGTGTTCCCTGCTGAAGGCAAAGATTGCTGTTATTGTGATGATTTCATAACATTTATTGTATGTGGGTGATGAAGCTACACTTCACATTGTAGTTTATTGTCTTTGAGCTTGGATGATGATATAAATTTAGACAAGCCATTTTTGTCTGCTGAATTGTTGTAATCAGCTTATTAAACGTATTAACCACGTGAGTGTTATAAATGTTTACCTTGTGGCTTTCATTTTAACAGAAGCCAATATAATGACCTTATGAACATCTGGGCTAACTTCTAACATTACTCAGGTTGTGTGTATATAAACCCTCCAGTTTATTCAGTGGTTAATCTTTAAGGGCTAATTTCTTCTTATGAGGTCCATGCTTGTATGGGTTTATATATATATTATATAGTTTTTATGTGACAATGTTTTCTTTCTTTTTACAATGTGTTAAAATTACATGATGAACAGAATAATAGAAATATTAGAAATAGTCCAAATATGTTCTTTTTAGTTCCATTTGAAGTTGAGAAGGTTTTATGCTTTTCCTGAAAAGTTGCATTTTAAAGATTTCAAGATATGAGACTTTGTTTCATCATGGACAATGCATAATTAAACCCTGTTCTCATCTGCTGCCTTGTTTTGCACCACATTCAAAAAGCATGCTGGACTGAAACATTCCTTTCAGCGTTAGTGTGTAAATATTAAATATGTAGATGGAACTACTATCAGTTATTGGCCCAAGGCTGTTTGTCACACGAACTGTCTTTTGATAATCACGAATCAGCAGGAGCTTAAATCAACGTTTCTGATACGAAGAATTTGCTAGTGTGTGTGCATTTGTGTGGTGCACTGTGACTCAGCCTGAACCCACTCTTTTAAACAAGGCCCTCTAGTCCTTTTCTCTTTCGCACATACACAAACAGCAAAAGAGCACAAAGCCTGTCCCACACACTCTCCGTAATGAGACCCTCTCTCCTCCTACATCACTCTCTTTCTCTTTCCCTCCTACACATACCTGCAGCCATCTCAGCCTAATCTGCCTTTCTGATCCTGGTGACTCAACTCTACCTTCACTCTGGCATATTCTGCCTTCTGTCGCTCACTCTATTTAATAACGTACCTTTGAGAAAAGGAGCATCGGCTGAAGGATTTCAACAGATCGTTAAAGGTGAAATAGAAATGTGGTCTTTCAGTCTCTCCTGACACTCGCTCTCCTTCTCTCAGAGCTGTAGGCCTATGACCCAACTGGCGGAGAAGCTGTTGTCCACTCTACCCTTGTGGCGCAAAGTGACTGGACCAAACCAGCTCATGTCCTGGCAGCAGTTTGTGGCCGACGTGCAGGACCAGATCAACCCTCTGGTCAGCGAGGAGGACCTGCGGGAACTAGCCTTACAGATGCACAGCATGGGAGAGGTGTGTGTGTGTGAGAGAGTTGACTTTAAGCAATACAACTGCACTGTTTAGTAGAAACACCTACATCTTACCTCTTTTCGTTTTTTCATTTCAGATCTAAATGGTCATTAATGCAAAATACCCACATCAACTAAATATAATAGTATTGTTACAGTATTTAGCGTGTCCACTCTTTGCCTTTATTAGAGCTTCCAATCTTTTCAGGAGACTTGCTTTAACAGTTTTCAAAGAAATTCGCAGGGATATTTTCCATTCCTTCAAAACTGAGTTTTCACAAGTTGGTTGCATTTCCTGCTTCACCATCCCACGTAGCCCCAATTACAACTTAGACTTGTCAGTCCATAAAACCTTGCTCCACATTTCAGATGTCATGTTTCAGGGTTCTAGTACAAATCTCCTTTTTGTCTGTTTCTTTTCTCTTTTTCTTGACAGCTTTGTATACTTCCGCACCCATAGCATTGAGTTGTCTTCTCACAGTGTGAGAACTCCTATATTTTTAACTTCTTTTCCTTTAGCGTTCTTTGGATTACCTTCTATATCAGAATTTTCTTCTCTAGACATTTTAGATCCCCATGAGAGGTTAGTAAGGGAACTAAGGTGAGTTGAGCGTAGTTGTAACTCGTTGGTTTTAAAATCAGAAAGCTGAAACAGTGCCACAAAAGTAAACAAGTGAAATGCTGATAGATTTGATATTGTACTGCATTTAGTTTCTGTTTCTGTTAAACAGATGCTTCATGTTTGTGTTTTTGATGCTGAAAAAAGAATAACTTGAGGTTTTTGACTGAAGATTAAAGAAATAAAAAGGGTGGTCTCTGACTTTTGCACAGAACCATAGCTATAAACCACTTCGTAAGTTTATACTTATCAACTGCATTCCCCTTTCTACTCCAGGGATGCCCACCACCCTGCAGAGCTAAGTTGTAGCCCTAATCAACACTGCTGATTTACCAAGGCCTTCAGGAGATTCTAAATACAGGAGCCTAGTATGCTGAACCTGGTGCTGGGCGGTTGTTGAAAAATGTCCCAGTATTTTCAGAATATTTCACTGTATCATTAATAAGGTTAATGAACCCATGTTTTCTGAGTACTGGAACTCTAGGAGTAAAGAATAGAAGTTACATCTTGTTTTGATGGAACCGATTTGTTCTGTTTGTTCTGCTTCTTTTAAAATGACACCAAAGGGGACCTTACAGATTATTAACTAGACAGAAACAGCATTTCCAGAAAGGAAATTAAAATTTTATGGGTCTTTCAAAACAATCTGAAACAACCAGCGAATTTTATGCATTATGAAGCTTATTGGTGGGGGAAAATAAATGGGGTTTTTTTACGCTTTCAGTGCAACACTGTGCAACAAATGATTTTGCATGAAATGTAAAGAATAATGAATCATGTTTTGAGTACTTGATTTATCTATCTATCTATCTATCTATCTATATATATATATATGTATGATAAGCAATTACACAGTATATCAGTAGATTACAGATCATGGATTACATATTGGCCTGCGCTAGTAACAACTAAACACTTCAGGGTACTAGATCACCAGGACTCAACTTGGGCCACCCCTGCTCTAACCCGTTCATCATCATCATCATCAGTCAGTTTCGGGACTGTTAATGACCAGGTATTAGCAGTGTTGCTGGACTTTTAAAAATCCCAGCGTCACTGCTGGGTTGAGAGTACTCTCAGTAAGACTTCCCAGCTAACACTGTCTTGCAGTCAGAAATAAGGTTGATGACAGGTTAATGGTGAATTCCATTGATTTTTTTCAAATTGTTGAGATGTAAACAAAGTTGTTAAGGGTGATTTGATATGAACTGGTTTACTGTAGATAAACTTAGCAATTATGTACAATGGTAATAATGGGAATTGTGTCTACAACACACGTAGTAATATTAAGTTTTTATGATGTTAATTGTACAGTAGTGGTAAATTTGTAAAGATAGGTTTTCTTTTGGGATAATTGTACTTTACAGTGCCTTGCATGTACCTCTCCACCTTAAATTAATTTTTAAAAAGCAATGCCTTTATAATACATTGAGCGCCAAAGGTCTGAGACCACCAGTTAAAATGCTTCTATTTGTTTTGTTTATTATTATTATTATTATTAATAGCACACCAATTTGATTATTGAATAATAATTCTTTACAATTCAGGGTTTCTTAGTATTTGGTACAGTATCAAATCCATCTTGTCTGAACACAAGCCTCTGTGGAAGAGCTCAGAATACAAAGTCCTTAACATGGCACAACTCCGCTTACATTTAACCCTAGAAATAGTGCAGTCTTCTTTTTTTAATTTTGCAAATTTCTAAAATATTCTGTTGTTTATGTTTAAATAAATAAATTCCAGATCTTCAGTGTGGTGTCAGACTTTTGGACTCTATTATGTGTTTTAGGCCAAAACTTGATATAAAAGCTATTGTCTAACAGTCTCTCAGGCACCAGAAAGCATGTTTGTAACCATTTCGTGCAATAACCATCTGTAAGGGATCTTTTAGGGGCATAAAACAATTTAGACATCTGGTTTCTGTTTCCACCGCTGTGAAAGATTCTGACTCACTTTCTCTAGAAGAGAGCATGTCACATTAAACCACTCTGATTAACTTTATTTACATATCAGTAATCATGTAGTAAGTTATGCAGAAGTTTAGAAAACAAACTGGTGCAAGTGACCAGGGGGCACAGCACACTGTGCTGGTGTGACTTTGTGTGCAGTTGAATGTATAGTCTGCATGTACATGTGCCTCACTGAATTAACTGGATCCTAATACCTATTCCAAGTTGATCATGAGCTGTGAAAATGAATGGCTTCCTTTGAGAAACTTTAGATCTTACTTCCATTCCATGTCCGTATCAAGTGCCTAGTATGTCTACAAACATGCATCACTTATATGTATTTGTGTGAATCGTAATGGGGGAGTTGTGGGTGGCTTTGGTTGAATAGCTATCCCTCTATTCTTCCAATTACACCTCCTACACTGTGTTAGCAGTGTAACAACAACAAAGCTGCCGGACGAATGCCAACGAGTTAGTCATCTGGCATATTATGTAAGAATGTTATTGCACTGTCCTCTGAAGGACGTTTTTTAAAAACAGTTATTCAACCACTTTTAATTGCTTTGACTGTGAAGAGTCTCAGAAAAAAAAATGTCCACAAGAGGGCAGTGTAATGTCATGGTTTGTCCATCTGGATGCGTTTTTCTGTGGAATTTATTTGTCCCGTCTGACTGGTCTATGTTGTAATGAAACAGCATTACACAGTTCCAGGCACACATGCCTCAGCATTCTAAGGAAAGATTACTAATATTATTTCAGCTTAAATAGTTTTCTCACTGCTCTCTTTTTTTTCTGTGCCTTAGATCAATATCATGCAGAGTGAAACTGTGCAGGACGTGGTTCTCTTGGACCCCCGCTGGCTCTGTACCAACGTTCTTGGCAAGCTTCTTTCCATTGAAACCCCCAAAGCCATTCACCACTACAGGGGGCGCTACCGTCAGGAAGAGCTCCAAACTCTGGTCTCTGAGGGAGATGTGGATGAGCTTCTTCAGATCCTGGATGCTATGGATGTTTGTGCTCGGGACCTGGCCAACCCGGGTATGGTGGACATCCCTGCTCTGATTCGCACTGGTGGCCTGCAGCGTTCCTGGACGGACGAAGAAGACGAAGATGTACAGGACACTTTGGTGTACGGCGGAGTCCGTGTAGTCCCAGCTGAGCACTTGACCCCATTCCCTTGCGGCTTGTTCCACAAGCTTCAGGTGAACCTGTGTCGCTGGAGCAGGCAGCAGAGGCCTGAGGCCGAGGCCGAGGAAGTGAGGCTGTGGAGCGGTGGAGCTCGGGTAGGACTCGGTGGGGCCGATGCCCTGGTGCTGCTGGTTAACCATGGACAGGGTATAGAGGTACAGATTAGAGGGACCGAATCAGAACGCAGCCATTGCTACGCTCTGTTGGACATGTTGTGTGGCATGGCAGAGGGACTGTTGGCCGTAACACTGCCAGGCCTGCTAACCGCCCGCCATTACTTGAGCCCTCAGCAACTGCGGGAACATCAGGGCCCCATCATGCTTTACCAGCCCAGAGACTTCTTCCGAGCTCAGGCTCGTGGCGAGAACGCTCTAGCTAACACCATGGGCGGCTACCGCGAGAGCTTTAGCAGCATCGTGGCGCTTGGTTGCACCCATGTCTACAAGCGGGGGAGCCTCGGTGGAGATGTCCCAGTGGCTGAAGTCAGCCACCTGGCCCGACGGAAGCTCTGTCGCATGCTGGACCCTCCTGACGCCCTCGGTAAGGACTGGTGTTTGCTAGCAATGAACCTGGGTCTTAGTGAGCTTGCTGCTAAATACAGCACAGGCACTAATGGAACTCCTCCTGCAGACCCTTTCTCTGTCCCAAGCCCCACCGCAGCACTCCTTCAAGAGTGGAGTCAACGTTCAGACTCTACCATAGGTGTTCTGGTTGCTAAGCTACGAGAACTTGGCCGCCGTGATGCTGCGGATTTCCTCCTAAAAGCGGCACCAGTGTTCCGGGTAAGTGTAGACAGCCTTGGCACTCCACCAGAACCCTACGGCCCGGTCTGCAACGGCGGCGGGACATCTTATAACTCCATCAGCTCCGTCGTCTCACGCTAGAGTGCCACCTTCATCCATGGAGGAACATGTGCAATTTAACCCGTGGAGTGTTGTTAACTCTCAAAACCCCTTGTTACCCAAGACTGGAGTCTGTGAAGTTGAATTCTTTGTACACATCAAATCTTCCTACCCTGCTCTTTCTGAATGTCTCATTCCTCTGAGGGAACTCTCATTGGGTGCCTAGAATATTTTTGTCTCAAGTCTTTTGGTTGAGGTCTCACGCCATCAAGGAAAGCTTTCCATCAGAAATGGTGGAGAATTTCTCCGTTTTGGATTCTTTTATACACTTAAATAATACTGTAATATGGTTTATACTCACTTTGACGACACAAGGATGGATAGTTAAGTGCTTGCCCCCGTTACTTGGACCAGACAAGTAATGATTCAAGCAGCTGAGTGCCTTTAAGATGGTAAGCCATTGTCAATGAGCCATCTTGGACATGCCTAATGCCCCTTACTAAAATAAGTTCATGTCAGTATTTAAGTTTTTGCCTCTTAAATTCCAGAATTTACCGCTTATGACGGAGAGATTAGTTTATTTTATGCTGAAGTTATTAGCATACCACTTGATGTTGGAAAAGTATCCATATTGGAAATTCACTGAGCTTTTATTTGTGTTTTTAAAACGAGTATAGCTGTTTTAGCCTCATCTCAAATAGCAGCCAAACAAATGTACTTTCATTTTTTTAATGGCATGTTCCTACAGACAGGGTTGAAATGACAGAGACAAGCACATAAACATTATACATTCCGCTTTGATGTTTTGCAACTGCATCTTCGATCTAGTGAATCGAAGGGCCAAGACTTTTAAGAACATGCTAAACCACAAAGTACCTTTTTATCTTTGCTTTGGTTCAGGATTTGCTTTGACAATGTTCACTTTTATCTCCATGTATTGTAAAAGTCAGATCCAGACAACGTTAATGAAATATTGTTACTGTAAACTACACATGCGATCCTCTTTTAACAGAAAACAAGAATTCAATGTTTCAAAGCCGTTTCCATCACTAATGTGATTTCAGTTTAAGCAATGACTTTGGCTGCTGTGTGTTTTGAAGCATGATCTGAATATTGTTACAGTTGTCAGCTTTAATATACATTTTCTGTTTTACTCGTGTTAACACCGTCCATGAGGAGCTAAGAGGTTCGTTTTTAGAACATGCTTTTGTCGTCTGTACTTACTTGACTACGAGCCATCTACGCTCTCCTGTGGAACTTTTACACCAAATGAATGCCCCTGTTGGAGGGAAGGTTTATGAATCATGTCAGTTTTTGCACTGAGGTCAAAATCACATTAAGCTGATATATTCAGTCATAACTGCACTTCACATCTGTAGACCACTATGACCATAAGCTCCACTATGACCATATGGCTCATAAAAACAAGTTCCCTCACCTGTGATCTCTCTGTCTATCTCTCCTGCTTTCTCTCTAACTCTCTTTTCCCCCTTTCTGTATATCACTGCTGTCAGAGCAAAAGCTCATATCTCAATTTTGTCAGTCTTTGGTTTTTTGACATAATTTGAAAATGGCTATGGAAATAATATGAAAATAATTAGTGTGAATTTCATGATGAGTGGACCAAAAGAAATGACCCACAGTTACTTTGGGGGGGAGGGGGGAGTCTGGTTACCTTGACTTGCATCAGAAGTACATACTGTTTTTCCTTCTCCTGGAAAGTTATAATTTTGTAGGTTTTGTTCCGACAGCCGTAATATATTTTAATCTTTCTTTTGTCAGTCTTTCTTCTCTTTTTCTGTTACTGTCTTTCTATTTCTCTCTTTCACGGTCACTTTTTTGTTTTCCTCTGTCTCATTTTTTTTCCACTTTTTTGCTGATTTCTTTCTTACTTTTGTTTCTTTCGCTTTGTTCTCTCAAAGTTTTTTCTCTTTTTCCATGTTTCTTTTTTCTTTTTGCTCTGTCTCGTATTTTATCCCTCAGTCTGTTTCTCTTGTTCTCGCTTATATTCTCTCTCTTGCTCTCTCTTCCTCTCGCTCTCTCTCTCTCTCGCTCTTAAGGACACAAGGGACCCCCTGTTTCCCCATCATTTCCCCCTCAGACCAGCTAAAAAAAATCAAGAAAGGGAAAAGGTGCATACTTATGTTCTCATTCCAGAAGGCACATTTTTTATATTGTGATTGAGTCTATGTATTATTGCGCAGTCTCTTTCTCTCTGTTTTTACTCATTGAGGCTCGTGTTCCCCCCCTACAGAACCTCCAGTGGGCTTCATTAGTGGGGGGACTTGCTGGGTGTATTTAAGACTTTGTACAGTCATCTCTTTGCACAAGACTTTTTTTTTCTTCTATTTATATTATATTCTTAAAGCATGTCTCTGAATGCCATGTCCTTAATACTTCCTTTAAAACGGTGTAGTACATTTTATAATAAATTGTTTACCTGACAACACTGTGCTTTGTTTATTTTGGCGTCATGGTTTCAGAAGAGCTGTTGTTGATCCCTTTTCCCCTCTAATAGCGAATGTTTGGGACCAGTAAAACACTTTCACTGATTAGCCTGTTGTGATTATAGATGTTTTCGTGACGCACTTCAAGTTGTCAGAAAAGTGCTGTGCTTGGAATTCCAGCCAATATTACTTCTGCCCTACTGCTCCTTTAGAGGCCTGAGTGCCCGACTCGTTCAAAAGTGGGGAAATGCATGCTCAAAAAAGGTTCCCCAGTGGTTCTTGTCTTGGGTTTAGGGTTCTAGGAAAAACCTTTAATCAGTATAGAACAGAGCTGCCCAAAGTTGGCCTGAGAAGACGTTTGCTTCCTCACAAACCCCTCCCTGCCCACCCACTGTTTTTTGTTTTTTCACCCAGTGAGAGAATAAACGTTTTATACTGTATGTAATTTATTATGTTCTTAATTTACAGCTGATCTTTTGAAATATTTCAGTACAAAACACTGTAATGTCTTACATACATTTTGAAACCTACCTGCCTTCTTCATTTGTATACTGTTTTGTCTTTTTGGCCCTCAAACATTGCACTGTGGCGACCCGCGGTATAAAGCTTTAACATTCTCTATAGGTTCTTTTCACGTTCTGTACAAGTTTTCCATACTTAACCAACTTTTTTTTTTTTTAAACCAAAAGTGGTTCTTTAAAGAACCTATGATTGAGAGGTCCTTTAGGGAACCAAAAGTGGTTCTTTTATTGCGTCATTCCAAAGAAGGCTTTGTGGCACCTCCGTTTTAACACTAATGATAATGTGAGGGGAAAAAATATGGGAAAATGAATAAACAGTCATGTGCTTTGTCAGAGGGTTAGGCAGGGCATGTCTATTCCTGTCCTGCTTAGGAAACAACAAATGCCTTTCGCCTCTGTTGGTCTTCACATAGATGTTCAGTCTTTGCAACAGGCGTGACAAGTACACTTGTCTTGATGTGACATTTCTGACTCCTTCTGCTGAATTTTCATGACATATTAGCTTGTAGTGCACAGGTGGAGTTGTTTGAAATTACTGGTGGTTATTTAACACTATGATAAGGCAGTTCAGAAGAGTTAAGGCACCTCTCACGTATTGTACAGCTTGTAAGCTACAGTTTGTTCAGTTCAGAATATTTTAAGGTTTGGATAAAAACTAAAGCAGAAATGTGAGTGGAGAACAAAAACTAGAAGGCTGCTGCTTCTGATGATATAGATTATCACAAGGAGGCTAAACAGCATGCCATCCTTGTTTGGACAAAACCCAGCATCTCCAGAATGTAGGGGTGTACTGATATTGTATATTATTATATATTAAATATTAGACTGTACATTCTATATTTAATACTATTATTTAATACAATATTGTACAATAGTGTTTAGTGTCAAAGCAATTACAGCGTATCAGATTGTGTCTTATTGTTATATTGTGGCTAGCGTGCAGGCTTGTGACTGCTTTGTTTTAACTTAAGGCTGAGAGTTCTTTTCAGTTAGTCTTGGACCATTTCTACTGGTCATCGAGGAATGTTAACACAGTGTAAAGGGCACCTGGCATTTTGCCCAACAGAGACAGATGCAAAGTTATGTCTCAACAGCATACAGAATAGAAATGATGGAGCTAATCAATTTACAAGCTAGCTAATCGCAGAAAATGCAGAATTCTTTAAATAAATGTTTACTGTTGCAGGAATGGCATATTCACATAAACTGAACATTCTTACGTGCTGAACATTTTTAGTTTAGCTTTTAGTATTTTAACAAACAAAATGGGTCTAAAATTAGCCTACATTACTTAAATCTTTCTTGGGGTGGAGCCCTTAGGCTCTGTATTTCGGGAACTGTGTCCATGTCGTTGCTTGTCTTCCGTGTATAGGTCTATATACAATACATGCCTCGGAAGTCTCATATGCCTTTAGTGTGTGTTTCAGAAAACAGACAACCTGAAATTCGAGGCTATTGCTTAAGACTATGAGCGCTATTGATGCATTCCTTTTGATCTGGGAAGTCAGAATATTTGAGTTCCCTGTAGACAGTTTCAAACGCCAACCTGTTTTCCTTTCTGGGAACTCTGGAGGGCCTCACCAAACCCGATCTCAAAATCCAAGATTTCTGCCCCGCACATCAACAGCTGTAGTATTGTTGGTAGCTGTTTATTAGCACATATGTGTGTCTAATCAAATCAGTCATGCACACAGCACTGTCCAACTGTTTGGAATCACAAAATACTATATAATGTGCGGTTATCAACTAGTATTGCTAACCTGGCTAGTGAGCAAACTATGCTGCTCAGTCTCTGTTCTACTGGAACACAATCAACTCAGGTGTCATTCCCAGCTCAGACTTTCCGAGCTAAATGAAATGCACCCTGGCTTCTGCGTAAAATAACCTGAAACAATTTTTTAATACTTATATATANATGCACCCTGGCTTCTGCGTAAAATAACCTGAAACAATTTTTTAATACTTATATATATGTCAACATATTATAGTGTATCAAGTTGTGTGGTATCCTGCTGGTATGTTGTGACTAGCATGCAGGCTTGTGGCTGTTATGTTTTAACTAAAAGCCTAAAGCTTTAGGAGTTCTTTCCAATTCATCTTGGACAGTTTTTACTGGTCATCATGAAATGTTAACACAGTGCAAAGGACACCAGGCATTAGATGTACAGGTTCCCAGTATGTGCCTCAGACATCTCATAAAACATTCATTTAACTTGAACTTGAATTTCAACAGCAAGCACAGTTCGCTTTTGCTTAACACCACGAGATACTGTACTGTGTTCTGGGTAAAATAATATTAAACAACAAAAAAAACTTTTTTGATCCGCACGTCAAATAATATTTGAAGCAATTCAAGAACTATTTCAGAATGCACCTATTTTTATCCAAACCTTATAACATTGTGTAAAGCCTCAGATTTACAAAGTAGTACATTTAAATCAACCGCATTGTAAATTGCTTTGGAAATGATATCAATTTTGATATATTTGGGCTTCTTTGTCCATTTTTACAGGTTATGTTCTGTTGTATTCTAAAGTTTCAATTTTTATGTATTTGTACAGATTTGTTCATTGTTACAGGCTACATTTGATGTATTCTGAAGTCAACAACAATTAACACCAGTCATCCTTCGCCTGTTTCAAAGAGGGATATTTAGTCCTTTTAACACTATGTAAAGCTCCATAAAGGATACGATTGTGAAGGATATACACTCTTCGTCTAAAGAATAGTTTCACCCAGAAGGAAGTGTGGGATTGCAGTGCTATTAGGAAGGAAGTTAAAGGTTACCAGGAGCAATAAATTATGATAAATTTAGACTGATATGGACAATATTTATTGAATTACACATACAGAAGTAGTGTCTCTCAGTTTGGTGTAGGGCCACCACGTATGCTAACGCAACATGCTAGAGGTCTCGGCGTGGAGTTGTAGAGATTCCTAATGGTGTCCTGTGATGATCCATCCTATGCAGCTTAAATATTCTCACACAGTTCCTGCAGATTTTACAGTAGGGGTGGAGGTGGAGTGACAACAAACCGTTCATCTTGGCGCTGACCACGGTGCCTTCACACACACGGATTCGTTTGTCGTCTCCACCAAGACAAAAGCGGGACTCATCACTGAAGATAACCTGCTGCCATTCTGAGTCACTCCATGACAGTCTAGCATGACAGAATTGCCGTCTGCCAGAGGTGCTGGCACTAACAGGATGACTCATGGAGGGCATCACTGCTCCCTGAACCTCCAAAATCGTGGATGTTGGGACAGTCAAGCACAGCAATAAGGTCCATCCTTGCTTGCATCATGTGCTGCCGAGCATGAAACTTTAATCATTTGCATGTCTCACAATGTCAAACCTAGTTTCATTCCTGTTAGTTGTTTTCTTCTGGGTGCAACTATTTGTGCAACTGTTCTTTTGACAGTTAGTATATATCGATTACACTGTCTACATACAATTTCATGTTTGTGCTGATTTACCATTTGCAACAGGATGTTTGTCTTTGATTAATTCTCTGATCATCAATTTTTTGTCCAAAAGAAGACAAAGACCCTTGATTACTCAAAGGTCGAGGAAAGGCCGAGGTGTAAATGGTCGAGGGACCATTTACACCAAATCGCTAGGCTTCTTAAGAGCAGATTAAGTGGAACACTTTAACAGTCACACAATGGGATTACATCAGGTCCACTGTCCACAAGCAGTACTGATAGGTTTATCACTGTTGAGCACTTCTGGGTGTCCTGATTTACCTGGCTGACGTATGTGTGATCAGGTCACATGCTTCCTCTCCAGCTGTTGAAGGTGCTTTGTTTTTCTGTGTTGTTTGTATGTTAGTTGGTTTAGCCGATCCTATATTGACATTATGGGTCAGTCTGGAACAGCAAAATGTTCAGTCAGGAGTTTTACCAAGAAGAAATGTGCTAGGGTTTAGCATTTTTGGTCATGACAAAGTCAATCATGTTTACGTCTGAAAGAAGAAAAGCCCTGATGTCTTACTAGAATAGGATGGACCATGATGATTCCTCCCTATTTTATTATGCATTGAATATTATTTGCTTAAAAGTCCAACAAGCCCAGAGATTTCATCAGATTGCCACTTGTTGTTATTTCTGAAGTGTTATTTTTTGCTCTGTACTCACAAACAAAAGCAGAAAAATGCTGCTTACGGCCCACAAACGTTCTGAAGTGACAACAACCCTGAAGTGGACTCTGGTATTATTTCAGGTTCAACTGTTGCTTACAACATTCTTCCTCCAGTCACTCTTTATTTGGATGTTCAACTATAGATGATCTGCATATGCTTATTTGATTAACAAACTTTCTGGTGACACTCTATAGATTACAAACAAGGCTTTGGAGTATGTGTAGGTTTTGCATTGAGGTTGGGGTTAATATTAGGCATAGATTTAATAGAATACCCCCCCCTCAGGTTCAGTTACATTTAATAGGTGTTTAATTAAAGATACATCAGAGCATCTACAGTGGACCATCCAAATAAAGCGCTACCCTTCGTTCTAAATGGGAAACAACTAACTAACTACAGTAAAATCACATTTAGTGGGAAACTGAATAAAACAATGGCTGTTCACTGCCTGTTAGCATGCTACACATTGTGCTATAGCTTATGATCGAACATTTATGATGAAATGAGTAACTACTGAGTAACAATCGATACCGGACTAATTCGGCAAACACTAATTAAAGGCAGGGAATCTCAGATCTGCATTCAAACTGAAGACTTCATCATCTGCTCGGAAGCAGTCAGTCACGTGCTGCCGGATCACATGCTATATGATGAGTTCATGGGAGTGCGGAGAACGTGTAGCCGCACGTCTCGACCAATCAGAGGGCGCCGATTTACATATCAGCAGCCAAGCTATATAACCGCGCTGTTGTTCCCAACTGAGAGTACTTCTCTCCAAGTTTACCCAAGAAAGGTAAGAGGATGTGTGAAACGACTATCCACTGCTGTTTTCTTCCTTCTAGCAGATTTGTGACTGATACTACATGCTCTACAGACTTACATGTTTAATAGTATGTTCGGGGCTTGTTTACGTGACTGAGTTGCCTTAAAATGTCCTTGATTGTTAATAGTGTGATATATTGTAACCGGTACTTTTCACCGGCGGTAGAAGTTTGGTTTAGTCAAACGCTTTGTTGGCGATTTAAGGCCTTTTTATTTGTATTTTATATTTGATTTATTTTTGCTTCGCTTATACGGCAAAACAGCTCCAGTGTAATTATTTCCAAAACTAAAGAGCCGTTTATAAAATACTTTATATTTTTTCCTTGCGATGAACTCGGGTTGCGATTTCCGCGACCCGAGTTTCGGTCTTTGTTTCGTTTTCCTGGGAAAGCGGTTTGGGATCCGTCCGATGTCGGCGACAAAGGAATGCGGGGAGAAAAAAGAAAAGCGCTTTGTTTACTTGTTAACAGGCCAGAGTAACGATGGAAAGCCGAATGTTTGTACGAACAGTCGATTATATGGGGTATTTCAGAAACCGCACGGCCGTGTAGAAGTGTGGCTTGTTTACAGGGAATGTTTGTTTACGCTGCCGCTCGGTCCTGTGGAGGAGCTGTAGGCCGGCTAACCCGCACAAACAGGCTTTTCCTCAGAGCCTTTAAGTCTCGGGACAGGCTCAGGCTTGTATTTTTGTATTTTGTATGTATTTATTTTTTTCTCTCTCTTCGTGTGTTGGACCTTTTTTATTTCTGAACGGCAACGGGTTTTTTTTAACAACATGTAATTTCCACTGCAGGATCACGAAACGTTTATCAGCAGTGACGCGGTCAGTAAACCCCGGCCCCGTTACTCAGCTGGTTCGAGCTAGCGTTAGCATTTCAGTCTAATAGTCCCCTGTATACGGCTGTAACGAGTTAACCGTAACTTAACGTCAACAACATGAACGATACTGGAGAGGCGATACGACCCGAAACCATAACATGGGTGGGGAAAATGTGGCCATAAAGGGGTCACGGGGAGCTCCGCCCCCCAAGTCTGTATATAATTTAATGGGTTAAAGATGTAAACAAAGTTGTTCAGGATGGTTTGGTGTGAAATGCTTAGTTCGATACTTACTGCGGTCTCGTTTTGTGCATTTGTGATGTTTCTCCTGCAGTGACAGTGTAGTGGATGTAATGGAGCTCTGTAGAATCTTTAACACAAAATACTGAAAATCTAATTTATAACAAAGTTTAAGATGTTTAACACAAAATATTGAAATTTCGTTTTGAGATTTTTGTTCTGGTAAGCAATCTAGTTAACCATTGAAGAAGCAACGTCAAGAAGCCTGTACTCGTATCTTTATCCTTTTTACAGTAACACATCTGTGGGTGCGTTGGGTTGGGTTTATTTTCTCTTTCTGTCTTTCTTTCTGAGTGATTTTTGAAGAAAGCACATGTCATTAAAACCCTGCTGCTTTTCTTTTCAGCTCCTTAACCATGAGGATGTATCTAGCATTTCTTGCTGTGTGCATCAGCGCAGCATTCGCTGCACCAAGCCTGGACCGTGATCTAGACGAGCACTGGGAGCAGTGGATGAAATGGCACAGTAAAAAATACCATGAGGTATGTTTTGAGATCCCTTTTCCACCCTTTTATGTGTGGTGTGTGTTTTGTAAATAAAAAAAAAAAATCATTGACTTGGTTTAATATCTCTCTTTGCAGAAAGAAGAAGCATGGAGGAGAATGATTTGGGAGAAGAACTTGAAAAAGATTGAGTTGCATAACCTTGAACACTCAATGGGCACACACACTTATCGTCTGGGAATGAACCACTTTGGAGACATGGTGAGCTGGTGAAATCAATGCTGTGTGATAAAACTGCTAATCGAATACGTTGTCAACTTTGCTCATAGCCTGTAATCTGTTATTTACCGAGTTGGCTTATTTCCACAGACCCATGAGGAATTCAGGCAGGTCATGAACGGCTACAAGCACAAGAAAGAGAGCAAGGTCAGGGGGTCCATCTTCATGGAGCCCAACTTCCTGGAGGCCCCACCCCAGCTGGACTGGAGACAGAAAGGATATGTAACCCCTGTTAAAGATCAGGTGAGATTGTGCACACCTGAGTTTCGTTTCAGAGGCTTTTTGTTTTGTTTTTTGTTTTTTTTTAAATAAATACATAAATGGAAAAACTGGTCAGACCACATTGGAGCATCTAAGTTGCATTTCAGGGGCTCTGGTGGCTGTTTAAGATTGTATAGGTTAAAACTGGTCTGACCACATTGGAGCAAAGGAGGAAAAACATGTATGCTACAGGCAACACTATAAAGACACTATAATGCTTGTTTGTTGATGAAGTAAATTTCTTCTGTAGTATGGGCACCCTAAACTTGAAGGGTTGTGTGGGGTGGGTTATTGATTCTTGCCTTTCTTACTTGCGTTATTGATTGATCGTTTTGTATTGATGTGCACTGTGGGGTTTGTTTTTATTTATTTATTTATTTATTTATTTATTTAGGGTCAATGTGGTTCTTGCTGGGCATTCAGCACCACTGGAGCCATGGAGGGTCAGCAGTTTAGAAAGACAGGCAAATTGGTGTCCCTCAGCGAACAGAACCTGGTGGACTGCTCCCGTCCTGAAGGTAATGAGGGCTGCAATGGAGGGCTCATGGACCAGGCCTTCCAGTACATCAAGGACCAAGGTGGCCTGGACTCAGAGGACTCCTACCCTTACCTTGGAACTGTAAGTATAGCTCCCTGCTTATTAACAGTAAAATGGAGCGAAAGAATTTGGTGTTTAGTGAATTTAGTTTTACATGAGTAACAAATTGCAAATGCATGTATTTAATTCTACACTTTAATTCATCACTGGCATAATTAGAACTATGATTACTAGCTTTATAGCAGTAACTGAGTCATTTAATTGTAGTTTCTGCATACTATATTGAAAGCATGGTGAACAGAACAAACTGAATGATAAACCTAAACATTATGGAATTAGATGGGTTGTTCAGACAGTACAAACAAGGAACAAGTTGACAGTTGACAAGGTTTATTTGTCACTTGGTTTTCCTCTGGTTGCTTGACCATCAGCATTTTAAGTAAAATGTTTTTGGTAGATAACATGGTGGGGGGGGAATGTAAGATGGGTTTTTATATCTTCTTACCTTGCCTTCTATTTTAGGATGACCAGCCCTGCCACTATGATCCTAACAACAGCGCTGCTAATGACACTGGCTTCGTGGACATCCCCAGCGGAAAGGAACATGCCCTGATGAAGGCCGTGGCTTCAGTCGGACCAGTGTCTGTGGCCATTGACGCTGGACACGAGTCCTTCCAGTTCTATCAGTCAGGTGAGTTGCATAGTCAGCCATGCTTGTTGGGCTTGGGATACTAGAGAGTTTAACATGTCATATGTCCTTTTTAACTGTCATTGTGAAACTCACTTGGCCTTCATTCTCCTCAGGTATCTACTATGAGAAAGACTGCAGCAGTGAGGAGTTGGACCATGGTGTTTTGGTGGTTGGTTACGGGTTTCAGGGTGAAGATGTAGATGGCAAGAAGTACTGGATTGTCAAAAACAGGTATGAGGGGCAGTTCTGTTCTGTTCTGTATGTTTAAGATCATTGACTCGCTTATAGCTGTTTATAGTAAATAGTGAAGGAATGTTCGCTTATGACTTCTTGTTTCCTTTGCAGCTGGAGCGAGAACTGGGGAGACAAAGGATACATCTATATGGCCAAGGACAGACACAACCACTGTGGAATTGCTACAGCAGCTAGCTACCCACTGGTTTAACAGGAACAAGTAATGGCTTCACAGTGCACAGTAATGACTTCCGAAGATCCATCATTGTCTCATCAGTGTACTATGATAAGGCTGGTGAAGTGCCCTAGTTGGTGCAGTGAAGAGCCAGTCAACTGAGATAAAGGAAATGTATTGTGGCCTGAATGAGGCTAAAGCATGATTTGGATTTGCCTACATGAGTGTGCTGTAGGTTTTTATGTGAAGAACACTGTTTTAGGGAATTTATGCAATTGTTTTAGTTAGTAGGTGATTTTATTGTCTTGCTCTGTGTAAATATGTTCTTTCTGAAGGTTTTTCTTGCCAAAATGTAAAGGTCTTTGTTTGGGTTTTTTTTTTTTTTTTTTTTTTTTTTTTTTTTTTTTCTACATTCACGATCAAGATCAATTAAACCTGTGGAAATGAAACGTGTGAAATGTTCCCTGTCCTTTCTAATAGGAAAGTGCTGGAGAACTACTCTTGGAGTAGCACACTTTCTCTGACTGTCTTTGCACATTGGAGTTAAAGGGTTACTAGTCGTCAAAAGGCATGACTTAGTAATTTGATGAATGTCAGTAGTGACCAAGAGCTAGATTGATGACTGATCAGTGAGCTGTAACGTTAAACCACCTCGTTGTACCAACACTCATGGTCCATCTAGGCTCCACTAACCATCCAGGTGCACTTGGTAGTTCTGCAATTGCAGATTAGTCCAACTGCCATATGGTGTCAATTTTTAGGAGTGTGATTGTGTCAAACTTGATAGGGAAATGTGTACACTCTTAAGGACACAGTAAGGGTTAGTTTTAGTGCTTGCCATAGAAGAAACAGTTTTGGTTCCATAAAGAACATTGGCTTCGGGCAAAAATCTTCTGGGGGTCCCTAAGGGCTTATTTTGAGAACAACTGCTTTAAGAATTCAGGATGGTAATTTAACAGACTGTTTATGTTGCCATGTCTTGATAGACTGATGCATATAAATAAGCTCTGATCTGATTGGCTGCTGTGTACTGCACCTCAAAAAATAGTCAAAGTTAAACTCCTTATTTTTCATTTGTCACTTTATGTTCATGTAGTGTATCAAACTCTTGGTAAATACGGGGGGAATTCAGTTCTATGTGGGCCCAACATTTTGCCTTCTCATGGAGATGCAAGATGTTCCAACAACTGATAACACGTTGCTTCTGCTCCTATAAGGAGTCTATGTTCATGAATGCTGGTATATAATACTGCATAATGGAGATGTATGGAATCTGAACAGAATGAACTTTGTGTGGTGAATCTCTGAACCCTGAACCTCTCTTCCTAGTGATGTCAGTAATAGGCTGGACTAACAGGCCTTGGCTCACTCCCATGTTTATTTACATATGAAAGACAGTGTGACCTATATCCTGGTCAGTGGAGTGCAGTGTGTCATGAATGTCCAGCTGAATTGTGTTGTACAGTGTGTTCCCCATATTTATTTACTCATTTGTTTTCACATAGGTGCCTTTTCCAGCTCCCAGAGAGCTGTGTGTAGATGATGGCACTGGAGAAATGGACGAGGATCGAGTTACAGGCAGGAGGAGGTGTGTGTTAGCAGGAAGAGTAGAGAGTGGACTTTGCCAGTAACCAATCAGTAACGAATCCACTCAGCACATAGTGTTCACAACAAGCTGGAGAGGAAGAGAGGGAGACAGACAAACGTGATAAACACCCACTCTATTCTAGAGAAGAGGGAGGCACAAGCATTGCCTGAGAGAAGAAATGCCACAGAGTCATATGACTGAATACTGCTGTTTTTATTTGGTTTCCTCCAAACAAATCAGTCTTTCGGAAATGGTTACAACACAACAAGTCGTTTTCTAATTAATAACTGGAGTTGTTAATTAATAACTGGAGTGGGGAGCTGTGAGCAAAGAGGCCACATTTACTGCAAGCTTTGGCATATACCTATGTTGTATATATTGGCCTCAGGCTCTTAGAAGGTTCAAGTCTTCATCAGAATAGCAGAAATGAGAGTAGATGATAACTCGGATTCCTGTGTTTACATAGTTGCCCAGGTGATTTTATAGGAAAATGATGGTGCCATCAAGTGTAGCAACACAACTTATCATAATGTGTAGTTCAACACCAGCCGCTCAGTTCAATACACAAAAGTACCCAACAATAAATCAACAGATTGGTGCAAATACAGTACTCAGCCTAATACTGATTACACTGCATTAAATACAGTAACATTAATAAGCAAGTCACGACGAGAGCAGACCCTCCCTCCTTGACAGGAATAGCCCACGGCTAGCACCGTTTTATAAACCATTGTGCTTTTATAATACTGTAGTGTGTTCATGTTTGTGTTCATTCTGGGTTGTGTGCTTTACTCTCTGTCTTTATTCTCTGGGTTGTCCTGAGAAGGACTATTTTGGAGGGTGGGCCTAGCCCTGCACACTGTTTGTATGCCTGAACAGCAAGACGTACTATTCAGTGTCAGCTTGGATGCGAAGAAGTACAAAACTGAGCTAAGCTAGGCTGTGGCTGTAGCTGTAGCTGGCTAGAGCTTTAATAAAGCACAACAATTTGTGGGTAAGCGTTGTGTCGCCTTTAATAGTGGGGAATGCTACAGTACTGAACGTTCAGGTACACTGAAAAGGGTTCTACATTTTCTTGTTCAATTTTTCCTTGGGCCACTTCAGACATTTGTGTGGTTCTATGTATCAAACTCAATCATAATTCAGTTGTTTGCGCCCTAGAATTAAACAGCCTGTTTTAGTTATTGTACTTTTAAAATGTATATGTAAATGAGCTCTTTTCAGATTGGTTCCCCTGCAATGTGCCACATTCAAAGATCAGACTAGGCTGAAACCCACTCCTTGTAACTTCAGAGGGCAGGGCTAAAAAGCTGTAGACTGAATACGCAGATATATATTGACATGTGTTGGTTTTTGTGACATGAACTTGGTTGCAATGTATGAACTGGTGGATGATACGTTTTCAAACTATTCCATGGTATGAGCCCTTTTACACAACATTATGTCAACATAATAACATAATGGCAGATTGTCATGCACTCTTTATATGTATGTATCAAGAAATGTATCAAACTGAGGGACCACAGTTTTGTACTGAACCCAGTTATGAATTCAAGCAAATTGTTACACGCCTAACCGGACATTAAAACCTTCAAAACCTTCAAAAAAACATTTTATAATAAGGGTCAGTTTACAAAAGCTAACACGGTGTGTTTAATAATCTCTATTTGAAGGAGATCTTCAAGACTATCTATTTGGTTTGGTGGGTTACTTCCAAACCCTTCTGCTTATTTTAAGGAAATATCAGACATGTAAAATTCTCTACTTCTTGTATTTCTTGACGAAGGACATGTATTCCTCCACATCGTCCTGGGAGCCAACCACAAAAGGAACTCTCTGATGCAGAGCTTCGGGCTGAATGTCCAGGATCCGCTGAGTGCCCGTGGTTGCCAAACCTCCGGCCTGCTCCACCAGGAAGGCGATGGGGTTACACTCATACAGCAACCGCAGCTAGAGAAAGAGATGGGGGGGAAGTGGGAGGCAGAGAGACAAAAAGAGGCCTGTTGTGCAATGACCTGGGTCACACAAGTGCATCTCATCATTTAATGAGCTTGCATTCAGTGTTAGGCTGGTCAACCATTTCCCCAAATGCACAAACCAGGCCACTGACCGGGGAGTCATTTCACAAAGTGAAATGAATCACCTTTAAAAATAGACAACAGTACATCACATTTTAACAGTATGTCATACAGTGTCTGTAAACCACATAAGCAAGTTTACTCCATGTTTGTTGTAATCTAAGCTACGTTAGCCTTGTAGCTCCAGCACCAAACCAAATGAGGTAAACTTCAAACCCCAAAGCAGCTCTTGGCTGACTGAAAACATCAGGACAAGAGGACTTTGAAAACGTCGCTTCCAATTCAAAATGAATAGCAAATCACCGTGCATGTTCCTTTACTGCAGTATTGTATTTCTGAGTGAATCACAGTATTTTAATTTTTGTATACTGTACATTATTTCATTATCATTTAGGGTCTCTGAACTGGTGACGTGTAATTCATGAACAGTTTGGCTCTTTGATTTGTTGGTGTATTAAGGCAAAACAAACGGGTGGTTCTTAGCTGTGTCTGAAAGCGAAAGTTGAGGCAGTTGAATTAGGCCAAGCAGTTGAGTTAGCCTAGATCCCGGTATATGAAGGCTCCTCTTCACAAAGTGAAGCATAATCGAGATGACCTGAGCAGCCTGTACTGAAAGAACATGTTTAAATAACACTTTAATCAGATTAAAGTATAAAACTCAAATAGTTTTCAAATAGTTTTATGGTGTGCATTATGACTGTGGGAGAATGAAGGATCCACGCAGCCTTCAATTTTTTATATAACAAACGAGTGATGTGTTTCCCACCTGCAGCTGAGCATCCTACAAAACTCCATGAAATTCATCCTTCCTTGCTTGCAGGCACAGCTCTTATGACACTGCAGTCAAATTATTACAGAAGCCCTCCTCCTGGATCTATTTGGGACATGCCAACTCCGCCCCCCTATCATTTTCCTCAATACCTGTTGATTGTGTTATCATTTTGTCTGTGTTCAGTCTACAGGCAAATTAGCTTCTTAAATCAGGTCTCCTGAGACAACTGACTGATTGACTGCACTGTTATTTACAAGTGGTCAGATAGGACTTGTGTGTCAAGTCATCCCCAACCCATCTGCATGAGTTGATGTAGTACTGACGTAGGCATCAGTAGCTACGTAGTACATACCAGCACCCTGTCCCTCTGGATGTGACGTTGTTGTGGTTTGACCAATGTGAATGTCGCAAAAGTCACTCTGAAATCCAATTTGAGCGTCCAGAGCATCCAGACTGAGATGCATCTGTAAAAATTTGATCTGAAAAATAATCTGATTTTTTAAGCTCAAATTTCATGTGCTTTTTTTTGCTGTCCAGACTATTGAAATCAATCTGGATACAATCTGGACATGTCAAAAACTCTGGGCTGGCAGTTTGAATATAGTCACAGTTCCAAGTATTACTTTCTTTAGTCAGATGGGCCAGAATGGGATTTTTGGCTTAAATCCTGCTTTGTGAAAGACCCCTCTAGCTACATGCTTGAGGTCAGTCTGCTGACTGCTGGTCTTACTGTTACTTACTGTTGTGGCTGCTACCAGCAGCAACAAACACACATAACATATTGAATTTGCTTGTTTATGTTATGTCTTATGCCTTACATGTTCACGAAGATGAAATTTAGTACATTAACACAGTTATTAAGTAAGCTTAAATATGAAACTGTTAGATTCTTTTAATGCGGAAATGATTAGTAAATTCAATGTTTAACTTTTTTTCCAGTGTATGAAATATCAATAAAACTATATTTAATATATATTATATTAAGATACAAGCAATGTGTTGACATTCTTGCTATAAGCACAAGTACACTGCAATTGGCGTTGGCTCAACCTGAAACCTTTTGCTTCTGTGTTTTCCTACAGTGATGGGATAGCCTGACCTGTTTGTACCCAGTGGTACAGTAAAATAGCAGCTATTGCTCTTATCGTGAAATATATGGGCTGCATAGAACAAGCAGCTATCAGTACAGTACATTTATCACACTCTAATCTCTGTGAACTCTGGACCATGGACTAATGGTGAATTGACCCAATACTGTATTGCAAAAAGCTGAGATTCATGGTTGTGTTGGTTTTACAGGGACTGCCTATGTTATACAAATACAAGAACCGCGATGCAAATGTTCAGGTGATGAGAAAGAATATTAAGAAGCCTCTAGTCTTCAAATAATAATGTTAACTATTAAATAATTAATATTTAAAATCATGATATGGTTACAAAACTTGCACAATTAACCTGCGTACAAATAATGTACTTGATAGGCAAAGTCTTGACGTCCGAGGTTTAACCCTGGAGCTACAAATCTAATGTAGTTAACAAGTAAAACAAATTTACAATCACTCATTAGCATTGTGCTAACTGCACAACATACTTGCCTCAAACCATGTTGAGCACTGAGAAACGTGGCTTCTGACACCGTCTGCCATACTGTTATCTATAACTACGGCTTCATTCCATTTGGCTGCACATTATAAAAATGTTACCATGATGCATAACCCACCTTTCCTTTGGGGCTCTTTTCATTGGCAGGATATAAGAAGATGCCACCATACGCGATGGTACGATGCACATCCGACACCATGGAGCCCACATACCTGGCACCATAAGGGGCACTGCCATCCTGCAAGCCACACAAATAAGATCTTTATGGTACTTATACTCCACATTTTATTCAAGCAAGTATGTTTCTTTTTTCCTATGGTCATAATAAACAAAAAAACTATCTATATCTGCAAAATGTAAACTTTGTAGGAAAAAAAACATTATAGGGCAAAAACGTTATTTACTTCCAGTGTAAGTTAATGTAATGAGATGGTATTAGAACCTATTTGGAGCATTTCTGTTGGTTCAGTCATCATGAATTTGAAGGACAGCTGCTGAGCTTAAATTATACAGAACACTAAAAGTTTTGATATGCAGGCTATGGGAAAATATGGCATCACAATTCTTTTATCACATAGCTGGTATATATCACTTGTTTTTTTGTGGCATGATCAGTTCTATTTATACAGCACCTAAAAACTGTGATCTCTTTACAACAGCTCAACCACTAAATCCTGTATTGTGCAAAAATCAGTAATCAATCAAAAAAATGTTTTATTTCCAGTTAGAAAGAGGCTGTAAAACCTATATCTGTGTTTCCTTCTAATTAGACTAATCTTCTTCTTACAGTAAACAGTAAACATGTACTCGTTGAATAATGTTTCAGTGACGAATAAATGATTCCTAACTAATGCATTTCCTTACCAATCACAGGGTTGATGTCTCTAGCCCTGCCCACACAAGACGGTTTCAGAGTCAGAGGAACGTAGGGAGCTAAAGCTAACCCACCATAACTAAAAGCTATCAAGCTAGACCACCTGTCTGCAGCTGCCTGCTGCCCATTTACTCATTTGTCCACACATAAGCATTCCTCGTCTATTCCTTCATTCATACGTTGCCTCGCCCATCCGTTTGTTTGTTCACTCATCCATCTGTTTATCGTCTAATTAAAAGCTGGATAATGATTTTAGTTCTGTATGGGGGCGGAGCAGGCTAGGCAAGTTGGACAGAAAGCTGTCAATCACATTAGCCCCGCCCACACAGTTCTCAGAAAGGTCTGATCATCATTTTTTTAAAGCCGAGTTTGATCATACTTATTATCTTAAATTTTTCATTCTAGTTTTGCTGAAACTTTATATATATAACACTCAAGTTTAGTATCATACAGACATTTTCATATATTACTCAATGTTCTCTTTGAATCATGTAGGATATTAATAAAATAGCGCTCTTTCAAATTGTGATTTTGATATAAAAACGTCTACTTGTTCAGTCGTACTCATAAAGTACTGTATTTCTGTTACTGCCCTCTACTAGTTGACTGCCACCACGGCATCTATTAGTGGATTTATTTAAATTTATACTCAGTTGGATTTATACTCAAGCCAGTTGATACAGAATTTGAATATGTATATAACTAAACTACATAATTATATAATATGTATGTAATTAATTACATGACTTACTAATGAATTCTGTAAATATATAAATACATTCTAATAGTATAGAACATTGACAGTATTAACTCAAGATGTCTGGAAGACGTTACATATCTACATTACTCAGTATCCCAATATGCTTATTTGGACACATCAGTAGTTACAAGAAGATGAATAAATTGAAACAGAAGATATGACTCATCTGCATAAGGAAAGGGAAAATCAGTAAAAAAGTAAATAAAATCAATAAAAAATTACAAAATTTCCAAACTAACCCTAGACCACCAAAACTGTCATCCTCAGATAAACAGAACTGATGAGTTAAAAGTTGTATTTGGGATTATTTGGATTGTTAGACACAGAAAATGCAACCAACTTCTAAGATTGACCTTTGAGTTGTGGGGAAAAACATCACCACAAATTTCTTTGAATAGCTGACAGCAAGTCTCCTGATACACTAAATACTAATCTTCTGGTAAATTAATGGGTTTTTAATGGGGTTTTTTTTTTTGCCTTTTTGTACTGTGTCTCATAAATAAACGTGTTTCATTTTATTAAATGTGTTTCCAACTAAGACAAATATATATGTAATGTAACGGATACATGTAAATGCAATTATGCTATTACTGGATAAGTTAAAAAAAGGACATGGGCGATCACTCTTTATTGTGTTGTATATGGTGAATTAAGTGCTTATAAAAGACAATTTATCTCTGGTGTTTTTTACTTGAATTTGTTATAAGCCAATTGGAACCTTTTTATAATCTCAGAGAATTTAGAGAAAAAACATGTATTTATTTATTTATTTATTTAACCACTCAAATAATAGGTAAACAGGGTGCTTTCTTTCACCTAGTTTATTAGCTTTGAATAATTAAGATGAACAGAGCTGAAGGTTATGAGACTGATAATGAATGCAAATGTCTATAATACCTAAATGACATTTCCAACCAGCACTTTTATCACAAAACACCACTAATCTTAGTAGTGGAAATGGCAACATAAAGGTGAAAACAAGCAACTTTAACAGTCCTTGAACCAGATAACTTCTCTCTATAGGGACTGATAAGACAAGTGTGAAGCTCACATACACGCCATCATGATCAAAGTTCAACAACAGGAGGAAAAATCAACACTGGAACTGCGTGTGCAGAACAGACTGACACTCAGTAGCTCAATAACGTGTGCACAAGAATCATGCCAAAAAAAAAGAAAGAAAGCAGGAAAAGAAGAAAGAAGTCATGTGCTGCTTAGTCATGATAGGGTTACAAATGAGGTGGCAGGAATGTACACTGATCTGTGCAGGCATGCTATCGCAAACGCACACACACCCGACTCAGAGTTACCACAATGCTCAGAACAACCAAAACAACCCCGAACAACACACAGCAATTCACAAGGAAGTATGTGTTTGTATACACACACACACACACACACACACACACA
>CM067499.1:11140465-11161371 GCA_034552555.1 Semaprochilodus insignis | reverse complement strand
ACCAGCAGGACATGACACTTCCTGAAGGAGAACTTCACATCAGCACTCTTTTCAGCACATCACCACCGCTGAGGAGTCAGCTGACGCCAAACACAGACAAACAGGAAACAGTCACGGGGAAAGGTGTGTCACCGAGCTATTACACATCCGTCAGCTGAAGGTCAGCGATTTGGATTTAGGTTTGGCATCTGACCACCAGCAAGGCAGCTGATTTTTTGTTAGCAAACTGGTGAAGAAAAACTCATTTTTACAATTCCCCTCTTTCCCAAAGGTAGACGATCATTAGTTCAGCACTGGACCCAAGACGCCAACATCCCTGCTGAAAACAGGGACAGCTAAGTTGGTTTATGCTGGTTTAGCTGGTCACCTAACATGGTCACACTGCCAACATCCAAAACACAACAAATGCTGATTCTGATGGCAATCAGCATGACAGCTCCCATTGTTGCTGACCAGTATACCAGCAACCTTTTTGCAGGTTTTGGTGGAAATCAATGTGACAGCTTCCATTGTTGCTGAACAACACACCAGTACAACATGCGCTGGTTTTGCCATGCTGCGTTTGCTAGCAGGGATAGTTAATGTATTTCTATAGGCATTTTCAAATAAACATAAACTGAATTATTTGTATTGTTACTACTAGTAATTATTGTTCATGTTAAACTAACATGCTGGTTATACAGATTCACGTGTGGTCTCGAAGCGTTCAGGAGGTGAAATATCAAGCTACAAAGTGTTTCTGAGTTGTTAAAGAGGATCAAACAGCACAGTTTACTGGGTCCAGGCCTAGTTTCGTAGCCTACCTCAGGAAATTTCTTGTGCTTTAGGTACTCGGTCACAGCTGGCTCTAAGTACTTTGCATAGCCTTCATTCAGACTGTAGGTCTTCCCCTTCTTCTTGATCTTGACGTTTCTCTCGGTCAGGATGAATTCACCAATGGCCTGAAGAGGAACACCATATGGTTTACACCTGCTCTTTCATTTTCAGTGGGAAATGGCACTTACGGCACACCCATAGCGTACTAGCCAGGCTGGAAATGAGGAAGCAGTACTACATGGCTCAGAAAAAACATCCAAGATGTATAAACTTACTACACACTCCAAATAAGCGGGAAGTGAAAATAAGAACTTGCTGTATATTATACTATTTTAACCACGAGAAAGACCTTCCAGTAAACTACTCAATATTTAGACTGGGCTTATCTCAAAGCTCACAAAGTTTTGGTCCAAATTTCTTATAAATAATTACATTAACGTAGTTACATAATTACATGACACTGAATAATTTCTGAGTGCACATTACCAAAGCCATGTTTCTCGATTAGCTTCTGTTTTTGCTCTGTATCACATTTCTTCATAGATACGACATGTCAATAGGATGTAAAGTATACATCCTAAAATATCCCGATACCCCTTTAAATGAGTGATTTCAGCTACATGATGGTGCACCCAGTGACTTCATAGGATAGCTAATACAATAGGACACTGGAGCAGCTTCACCTGAGCCTAAATTCACCATGCACAATGCCTAGCAGTGGAACTACATTCTCTGGAGTGATGGAGCTCCATCCAGTACCTTTAGGATGCGATGGAGTGATCCAGAACTAATCATCCCACATCAATATCTGACCTCACTAATGGCTGAATGCAATCAAATCCTCACAGCAACGTCTCAACATCTAGTATAAATCCTTCCCGGAAAAGTAGAGGCAGCAGAGGGGGCCCAAGAAACCAACCCAGTGTACACCCTCTTTGTTTGTTCTTACTTTCTTTGTTTATACTATTATACTATAAACTATCACATACAGAAACATCATATATAGATCTTAATCTACTCCCCCTTTGCCATCATACTTAGGCAATCAAAGTTTAACCTAAGCACACCGGACAAAAAAAGAGTCACTTTGCGTGTTTAAGGTGGTAGTAACTTCAGGTGACACTGTGCAAGGATAACTGGACTATAAATACCTGTGGCGTGTGTGAAGGGATTCATAGATTGAGAAGAGGTGGTACAGTGCAGTGAATGTCTCGTTCCACATGTGGAAAATGGGTCACAAAGCAGATGTTAATGATTGGCTGAAACAAATAATTGAATTTGGGCATGCCAAAGGCCATAGTGTGAAGGGAGTAGCTGAATTGGCTGGTGTATGGAAGCGTATGGTCATACGGTTCAACCAGCAGTGGTAAAAATCCCAGTTGACAGGAAATTCTTTGAATCAAGAGCGGCTGGACATTAATATGCACTACATCCAGAAACTCGTCCAGTCCATGCCAAATCTAATCACTGCTGTATTACACACTATTAAGTGCATTTCAGTCACAGATTACTAATTTCAAACATTTAAGCCCTAAAATCAAAATCAGGTGTTCAATCAGGTGTTCCCACTTTGGGCTAGTAGTACAGTATTTATCAAGCATGCTGAGACCTGATTCAGAATCAGCTCCCACTATTCATACATGCACATTCATTGAGAATCAAAAAACTGATCTTAGATCTGACTGCTCTGAGTGCTATCAATAGAAACCATGGGCCCCTGGCGGTACAGCACTTACTGGATCTAACATGAAGAAGTTGAGTCCAGCTCCAGTGCTCATGGCCACTACAGTAGCGCTGCCGTACAGTGCGTAGCCTGCGCACACGATCTGATTACCTGGCTGTAGAGCATCTTTTTCAGTGGGCTCGCCTTCTGAAGCCTGAGGGAAGAAGACTGAAGATTGGAGAGCAGCCTGTACATGATCGAAAGCCTACAAACTTATGACGTTCATTAAATGACAGTCGCATTAACACAGAAACACATACCAAAGAACATGAAGGTCTACGAGTTAAAAGTAAGCTAGGTACTTTTCAAACTGTAGTACTTTCCGTGGTACCAGAAGTAGGCCTAAAACTTTTTTGCTTCACAGGTGTCTGGGCACCTGCTGTAAATGAACAGGTGTTAGAAAGACTTGAATAAAAGGAAGCATGGCTACTGTCTGGTTAGGTACTTTCTATTTAATCTGCATGCTCATGTAGATTTAAATTAGTGGGTAGTGGTGTCACAGCACCACCTGGTGGATATTTCTGGTATTGCATACTGATTTAACTGTGAGACACTGCACACATGCTAGAATCAGATTACTGGATTTAGAAAGATGCAGTAATTTAGGTTAATCCAATTAATGTTCTTAATTGTTTGAAATCAGATTAATATAATTTGTATATTTCCCATTTTGGCCTTGAATTGAATTGAATTGAATTGAACGTGTCATCTGGCAGGTCAGTGCTGGTCAGATACCTCTTCAGTCTGCATGAGAAAGTAGCACAATATAGCTGTGTCAGATTCATAGATTTTACAGGTAAAACTACAAACTTTGTTATTGCAGTCACAGCTGATCAAGACTCACCCTTTTGTAGATGGCAAAGATTGTGCCTATGGGGGCCAAGCAGTCAATGTTGGAGGAGCCGTCCAGTGGATCGAAACACACTACATACTTCCCCTAAGTGTAAAGGGCAGAAATTGCCATGAATGCAAATACTAACAGGTGACCTCCTGAGGTCATTCCCCCAAATCCCCCACAAATTCCTTTGTCTTACACCACACTGCATGTACCCCTCCACCACGAAAGCTTAAAAAAATACATATACCTGTGAGGTAGCTTGTAGAAGCATTAAAGCCTTCAGACATTTGGTTCCCATCACTACCACTGTAAACAGTTCTGATTGAGTGAGTTTCTATAGAATGTCTTTCACATCATAAACTCTGAGTGAGTGTTAAGATCCATATTATTTAATAATTAATATTTAATTTAATAATATTTAAATATTATATAGAAATTTTGGAATAAATGCCTTTGGAATTCCACTTTAACTTATGTCAGTTACAATATGGATGGACAACTTTTCAAGAGCTAAATAGGAGCTTTTCAGCAGTTAAATAGAACAATTGAATGATTATCAGTCCGACATTAAAATCACAACCAAGAATTTAGCACCCTATATTAGCCAATAGGTATTCTAGGAATAGGAAGTTCTACATTTAGAACTATATAGCAGTTGATTTAGCTAGTATGCACAATTAATCTTTTAACACAACTAACTTGTATAGAAAAGCAAAACAGTTAAATGATCCAGTTTTGGAATTGGCATCTTCATCTTGAAACCAGTGGTCACCAACATTCCTCCTGGAGATCTTTTCTCCTGCAGAGTTTATTTCCAACCTGCATCTGATGCATCTGATAAAGTCTATCAGGCAGGAGTGAATTAGCTGTAGCAGGTGGGGAAGATTGTGGTTGGAACTAGACTGTGGTTGGAAAACACATTCTCCAGGAACAGTGCTGGTACTAATGCTTTAAACTGCAGTACAGCCCACAAGGCCATTAGACCAGACTCTCACATCCCTGCATTAGGAAATGCACAGGAATGCTTAAAATGAGATTTTGTCATTTATCTTTGCAGCTGAGCATTTAGTGAACAGGTATGCATGGACAGGTGCCAAAAATACCTTTTTAGAGCCTTTCTGTGGATAAATGTACTTGATATTCTAAGGTTGTTAACAGGGAAAACAAATGCAACACATGTTGGGCCAAGGAATTTGAAAGTATCTGTGCTTCTAAAATTACAACATACTTGTGTGATACCAGTTAAAAGAAGCAGCACTGACTTTAGGGTAAACACAGTTCTGAACAAATAAGGATCACTTGTCCACATCGTTATGTTGGATTTACAGTAAGGCATGCTGATATCCATGCATCATAATAAATGCCATAGCATTGTTCAACAGATAATTTAGTGATATCTGTTATAATATAAAATCATATTTATAATTACCCCAGATGCTGTTGCTCAGCCAAGACTTGTTTAGGGTCAGCAGTTTACTTCTGTAGTTTTGCACTGGAGTTATGAGGCTAATAAATCCTGGGTTATTTTACAGTATCTACGCAGTCACTGGTTTAAGCCGACTGAGTCGTTTTTTTCTGTTTGTTCTAAAGTGCTGGGTAGTTTTGTATAACCCAATGGGCTAGTTATCCTTCCTTTTTACCACACAATAACTTTAGTTGTTATAGCTAAAATTCTGCTCATGAAATAAAAACATATTGTTCAAGAGTTAATAACCTGTTAATAAATGTGAGTTTTTAATTATGTTAAGTTTTTCATATTAAATCACACATTTTAATGACAGTCGTTTAGTAATGTTAGTTTCCAGGATTAGCTCTTCTCTTCAGTACATCGCTATCTGATGTACTTTTGGTCATTTTGATGGATAACCCTGCTGAAAAAACAGCACAGACCAGTATGTATTCTATGCTGGTTTAATTTGGGGCAGTGCTCGTCTTGTACTGTTTTAGCTGGTCACCCAACATGGTCAAGCTGGTTGACCAGCATTTCAGCATCAAAACACAAAATATGCTGGTGACCAAATGATATCCATTGCTGCTGATCCACCATGTTGGTCTCTTCTGGTTTCTCTAGCAGAGGTGTGGCTGTGCACAGTGTCAGAGACAGCATAAGCAAGTTTGTCTTAGATTACTTAATTTGCTGTGGATTAAGACAAGCGTGTGATAATGACTACAGCACTAAACTAAAAAAGCAAAAAGCTTTGGACACCAAACCTCTGCTGGAAAAAACAGTTTTGTTGGTTACCAGTCATGCTGGATTATGCTTATTTCCTCATGCCTTGCCTGTTTAAGAAAATCTGGGAAAACTGGATCAATTAGATTTTCTGGCCAAACTGTCACTTGAAACATTTGAAGCAGTAGCCCATGCTAGCATGTAGTGAACGCACCCTTTTGTCGGCAGGGGTGATAATGGCATCTTTGTTCTCCTCAGTGACCAGCACACAGGTGCTGTAGGAGGCCTGCAGCATGTTGATGACCAGATCATTGGACAGCACATCCAGCTTCTTCACCTCATCGCCTGTGACGTTTATGTGCCCGGCAATGCCCTGACTGAGGCCACATACAGTAACAACACATCAATGTACTGAAGATCACCACAGCAGGAAATAACCGACGTTTGGAAAAACGTTCATGAATGTTCTCTGTCCTCCCTTTTACTTTCATAGCACCAATGCACCGCACCTCCAGCTCACGTCCTGTCTATTCCTCACTACTTCTTCTTCTCTGTGTCCTCAAAGCTGCCTAAAACTGGACAAACTAAACTGTAGATAGTTTGATGTACAGTGTGCTTGTCCAAGTTCCTTAGGCAAACCCTCTGTTGTATGAAGTTGTCACTTTCTTAATTGTAATAGGACAATTATTGTTTGCTATCTGATGAAAATGCTATGTTAACAGGCATGATGAACTCCAGTGATCATGCAACTGATTTGTGTTTAGTGTATTTTACATGTCGTATAAGTTGGCATTTAGAGTAAATGCTATTCCAGCATCTTCATATACAGGCCTGTGATGGTAATGACTCAGCTGGAGTGAACAACATTGACATTCCCAAGTTTGTTTGAAACCTGCTCATCTGTTTCTTCTGAAATTTGAGTATGTAGTATTAATATGTGTTAATGAGTACTAATAAGGAGTTTGTTCCCTTACTCACACACAGCACACATGAGCCTAAGGTCACCATAGCCAATGCCAAGCAACCGCTAGGGAGGTATGAAAGCCCCCTTTAGAATTGCGCCATGGAGTCTTGGAGATCTCTGGAATGATGAAGTACCATCCAATACCTATGAGATGAAAGGGAGGGTGTTTGGGATCCAGAACTAACCAACAACATCATGACCTGACCTCACTAATGCCCTTGTAGCTGAATGCAATTCAATCCTCACAACAGTGTTCCAAGATCTAGTGCAAAGCATATAAAAAAAGTAGAGGCCAGAACTGTGGTAGAGGAGAACAAACTCCATGTTAATCTTTTTGATTTCAGAAGAAACACTGGAGAAGCAGGTGTCGGGTAATGCCCAAACCGGTCAAATATCATCATCAGAATTCCTGTTACACCGGAATACATATTTATTTTTTTCCTCAGTTTGTATTCAATCAGCCGTCCAGCAGGAGTTTTGTTCGGCCATGGCATAGTGAGTTTTTTTGGTTGCCAGTGTCTCTAAATGATAATAAGGCTGTACTAGCACAGGGTGTGTCATCTACACTATAAACCAGTTGTCAAAAAAACATATGTGCTATACAATATTACCTATTACTACAACATTGAATACCTATTTCTAGAACATTGGATCAGCAGGCCTTTCAGCAGTGAGTCTTACTTCTGAAAGTCAAAGGTCATAGGTCTCCAGTATCATATAGTAGGTCAGTCAAAAGGCTAGACTGCTATTTTTATAATGGTCACCTCATTTAGACTGTGGAGTCTGTGGTGTTTGTATACCCTGAAACCTATAAATTCCCACAGTCTTACATGGGAGACAATGAAGGCATAACATTTTACCTCTGGTTCACAATAATAGTCCTTGAATATCCCTTCTGCCTATTTCTGCCTATTTGTTTGATCCAGCAAATCTGATCATTAAGTTCTTCCTGAGCTTAACTGGATGTGTTAGGTGGGGGTGGGTGATACCACTTATTTAATTATATAAAGTAACTATACTGTACTATACTGAGCTATACTGTACTATACTATACCTAGTAATACTAAACTAATGTCAATATCAATACCTTCTACTAATACACAAAAGGTCTTCTTGTGTAAATGGGGCAATCAGTGATATCAGTGGCATAAATAGCCATGAGGAAATTTAAAAAGAAGGCTTTAAAATGAAATGATATACAATGCAGTAAATACAGTGATAAATGATTATCACTCCCTCATCCCCTAAACCACTTTAGCTTTCTGGGCCACAGGGAGCACTGGAGCCTATCCCAGCATTCAGTGGGCAGAAGGCAGGAAACAGCCTGGACAGGTTGCCAGTCCATCACAGGGCACACACACACACACACACACACACACACACACACACACACACACACACTTACACCTAGAGGGTTATTTAGCATTTTCAGTTCACCTGACTGTGGGAGGAAACCCACACAGGCACAGGGAAAATTATCTACATTTCTATTTGTCATCACAGAATCATTTCACCACCCCCCATTTTCTTTCACAATAGACTGCTCTATTCATGACGTTAGTCTTAGCTTTCCAGGCTGCTTCTAAAAAGCAGTTACTGGGTGCGTTTTTGTGCTACTTGGCTGGGTTTGATAACTTGGTTTGATAACAGACAATAGAAAATGAGATGAATTCCTTATGATGTCAATGTAGCAGAGCCTTCAGTTTGTCTTATTACTTGACATTGTATGAGTAAAAGTAGTTCCTGCCGTACACAAAGTCTTTTTCATCTTTTCAGCATCAAATATGCCTTATGTATCAGCAGTCATGTATAAACAGACAGCTTTAAAATAGAGTAGTTTGTAGACCATACACCCATATAAACATAGCATACTGAACATTATGGTTTTGTAAAGTATGACATTGTCATAACTTTAAAAAATATTTGTACACCAATTTTAAGGGGTTAAAAAGAGAAAAGCTTCAATCACAGTGATTTCTGCTGAAGTAAACACCAGTGTTCACTTGCCCGTCTGAGGGCTCCAGAAAAGAAATAGAGAGACCTAGTGGACAAGAGTTTGTCAAAACTGGTAAAGGAGCAGAATGTATGCAGTTGAGGTTTGGGCAGCAGCCATGTACAAATGACATGCTGGTCTTCTCAGTGAAAAGTGAAAATAAGTACACATCCTCCACAGAAAGCACACTTCTGCACAACTGAATGCACAATTTCTGTCTGTTTCCTGCATTTGACAAATTGGGGAAAAATTAAAGCACAGAATGTGACATGCACACAATGTATGAGATATTTTGTGTTTTATTAAAAAGAAAATGAAACAAAAAGCAACTAAACATAATTTGTGCTTTTAAAATAGCTGAATGGCTATTATATATATGGTCGGTAGAGGATGTGTTCACTTTTTTCCACTTAGAAAATTAACAAAATGTGTCATTTGACGGGGCTGTTCAAACTTTTGCATATGACGGTGTAGACTGTGCAATGTCTTCCAGATACGTGCTTCTCTGAGGTTTCTTGCATTGTTAACATCACCAACATGCGGACTTTGAGGATCTCTGCAGAGGTTAGGACAACTTCTGAGACAGGCTCTATGAATAGGGAAAACATGGGCAGGGCTGTGGCACCCCAGGACTGAAACCACTGCACTACACAGTTAATAATGTCTTAGCATCTTAAAAATAACAAACTAATATACACTGCAAATCACCTACAGTCACGACAATCAACAATTTATTAAATAAGAACTATCTCCGATTTCTACATTTCAAGTGGCAGGAACAGGCTTCCATACTTCCCTTCACCCCTAAAGAATGTCTAAACAGAACTTACAGGTGAGCAAGGCCTGCTTTCCTCACGGCAGATGAGATAGCTTTGATGGCTGTTAGCATGGAGTTTATGAGCTGGGTAAGTTCACCAGTTGCTCCCTTCACTTGTCTTCCTGTCTCCATAACAAAGCGTGTGAGAGTCCACACATCTGTGTCAAAGGCAGTTTGATCCGTCATGTTTGCAGCTTGTCTGCTCCGTCTTCAGCTCCGACTGGAAGAGCCCTACTGTCTGGAGTTGCTCTTTACACTTGCAGCACAGGGTAAAAGCCAGGGATATATTTGTGAGGGATATCAGGTGACAGACGAGTAACTTGTGGGCTGTGGTCGCGTGAGGCCTCAATGTCTTTCAATGTCACATTCACACATTACAGGGTTGAAATTGCAACAATCTAAATGTGACACAGATTCTTCAAATCTTTGCAAATATTTGAGCCATGTAGTCCCATATAGCCCTAGACACGAACACAGATCAGATACAGTATGTGACCATGAAACCATAATGAAAACGATGAGGTGTGTGTGTGGTATTTAAGTAATTACATGGACTTACCTGCATTTCTGAATTGATTACTAATACAATGTGGTCTGATTGCTAACCAATTTATAATTACAGACAAACACAATTTAACTAATACACAAACAGAAGCAGAAAGCAGAAAAAGGAAGTCAACCCTTAATTCACGTCCACCAAACATTTTCTGTAGCTGCAAATAAGGTTTACATGAACTTGAAGAGGAATTTTGGACCATTTCTTCCTGCAAACATTTTGTGTCATCAATACTTCTGAGACGTCTTGCTTACACAACTCTCTTCAGGTCATAACACAGGATCTGCATAGACTTACAGTCAGGACTCTTGGCCATTTCAGAACACAAATCTTCTTCTTTCTCAAGCATTCTTTAGTTGATTTACATGTTTGCCTTGGGTCATCGTCTTCATGCATCACCCAATATCTCTTCATCTTGAGGTCATTGAGGTTTCACCTTTCACCTTAGATCTGCTGATACTTGCCCTCTTCAGTTTTTATGCTTCTAAACTGTGGAACTCAATTCCAGCTTCTATTAGACAGTCGGGCTCAGTGCTCACAATTAATAAACATTTAACAACAAATCTCTTTAACTCAGCATTTAATCAAAAATATATAATGGTGGTATTTATTCATTGGTTTTATGTCTTTAGCTTATAAAAAAAACATAATTTCTGTTATTACTGATTGCAACTGTCTGTAAAGCACTTTGAGCTGTCAGCTGTATGAAAGGTGCTCTATAAATAAATTATTACTATTATTATTACCTTTAAATTCATTGTTCCCTCAGTGATCGCAAGCTGTCCAGTCCCTGAGGCAGCTAAGCAGCCTCAAACCATGATGCTGTCAAAGTTGGGATGAGGTTGTGTTGTTGGTGTGCATTGTCCTTTTCCCTCTAGACTAGCTAAAAAATCACACTTTTGTCTAGTATATACATAGAGGCATTGTGGAACAACCATGTGGTCTTGAGCAAACTAGAGACGGGCCGTATTTAGATCCTGCAAGCCCCTTACTGGCAGACCTCAGCCAGTCTGGATTGGGAGCAGCATCTCCAGCACCATTACAGTGGACCCCCCTGTGTTACTGTACTCAGTCCACTACTGCTCACTCTGCTCATTAAAGTGTGGCAATGCATGAGTCAAACCACATCATAAAGTTTGCTAATGACATGACTGTGGCAGATTGCATCAGCAAGAACGATGAGTCAGCTTACAGAAAGAAGGTGTGGCGACTGACAGACTGGTGCCAAGTCAATAACCTGCATCTGAATGTTGATAAAATAGAGGGTTGTTGGCTTCATTTGAGCACAGAGCATGGAGATTGTCTCAAGCTCCAAGTTTCTTGGTATTCACTTGGCAGAGAACCTCACCTGGACCCTGAACATGAGCTTCAAAGCCAAGAAAGCCCACCAGTTTCTCTATTGCCTATGGAAGTTAAGCATTGTTTATCTTTTGTCCTCTATCCTTACCACCTTTTACAGAAGCACCAGGGAGAGCATCCTGAGCAGCTGTATCGCTGCCGGCTTTGGGAATTGCACGGTCTCTGACCGCAAAACCTTAGCGAATAGTGAGGACACCTGAGAAGATCAATGGGATACACTGCATCCACAAATCTACCAGTGTTATACGTGACCTCACACACCCCTCACAAGAAGTGTTCTCCTGCCATCGGACAGCATTCAGGCCCACACAGCCAGACTGTACAACAGTTTCTTTCCACAAGCCATCAGATTCCTTAAATCCCAAAGACTCCGTGCTCCATGCTATCTGCAATTCCAAAATAATGTCTGAAGTATTATATTTAAATATAATTATTTTCTTCTCACTGAGATACTGCACTTAATATAATTCATTTGTCTGACTTACTTGCAGTTTTGCACATTTGCTTCCTTCCTGCATGAACCAAATACTGTATTCCATTACTGGTATGCCTGCGACCTGTTCATATATGCTAGGGTAGCAGCTAATACATACACATCATAGTATGTTACATCCTTTATGGACAACTCATATTCTCAGTACCCTGTACCATGTCCATTGGTCCCGTTTTGTATTTATTGTAACTCGTTTGGGCTTATTGGACTTTGTTGCCTGCACTTTGTATATTGTATTGTTTTGCACTTGTGTTGCACCATGGTCCCAAAGGGAACACTGTCTCATTTCACTGTGTACTTATATATTGTATATAGTTGAAATGATAATAAAGCCTCTTGAACTTCAAATTAAAACCGCATTCTGTTGGAGCCAGATCAGCTAAATGTATACAGTTTTAGATAGCAATGCATGCTTCTTCAGAGATGTTTTTTAAAGGCAGAAGGTCAACCTGGTTATCATCATCCAGCAAGATACCCAAATGCCAAAAGGTCTATGCACTTTATTTGACCTTTACAGAAAAGGTCACCTGCCTTGCAGCACTGCAGGACTGTAAAGATGAGCACAAAAAGAACAGCAGTAAAATATCTTCATGTTTGTGATAGGAAGTGACAGCAACTTCTAAAATACACTAATCATCAAAAGAATAGAAGAATAGAAAGAAGTGTTGGATTGCAATGCTATCCAGAAGGAAGAACGTTACCATTCAAAATTTAGACTGATATGAGCAATATTTATTGAGTTACACAGTATTTGTGCAACTATTCTTTTTGATGATGAGTGTATATTAAGCCTTTATGATCGAGGTTACTTTATGAGTTTTCAGTGTGAACTGGTGTGTTTGTCATGTGTTCATTTACCTTTATCATCTCTTCTTCACCTTTCAGAGGTGTTAACTGTTTGTCAAAAACATCACACGTAATTGCACGTATTTCCTTAGCACAAATTCATTTATTCACATTTTCTGCCATACCAGTACATCGAAGGCACATGGGTAGTAATGCATAGATATAAAAAGGCCAGGATTCAAACTGGCATGCTTTTGTATCTTTCACCGTGAGCACATTCATTAAGCGCTGCTACAATGTCAGTAACTCATGGATTCTTCAACAGGTTACAGAATGAATCTCTGTATGAACATGGTGTTCTAGGAAGTGCAAAATGCAGTTCTATACTTTAGGAATGTTTCTTTTGAGTACAGCATTACTATGTTTAGATCTCTGGTAGATCTTTGGTTTCCAACAATTAGCATTACGGAGCATGCTAATTGCTCAGTCTGGAGTGTTTAACATTTGATCTTTGGTCTCTTGTTAATGAACTGCCCTTAGGATGTCTGTAGTATTTGGTCCAGCATGTATTGGTCATTTGTGATGTTTCTGGTAGATGGAGATGTACTCTTGAACATCCTCTGGGGAACCCAGTACCACAGGAACTCGCTGATGGAGGCTCTCAGGCTGGATGTCCAGCACGTTCACCGTCCCTGTGGTGGCCATCCCTCCAGCCTGCTCCATAATGAAGGCCATGGGGTTGCACTCATACAACAGGCGGAGCTATCATGGAGAAAAACAAATAAATGTACATATATCAGCTAATTACACCCACAGAAGTTTATCTCCACTGATTAACACTGACGTTATCCACAATATTCCTTGCACAATGTGTAATTCTTCTGACTGGCTTGCTAACAACAAACACGATGGAGCATACCAACACCACGAGGTGATATTGTTTTACCGTATCCTTTTACCACAGAAGGGTGGGACAATCATATGAAGTAGTGACCAAATGTGACTTATGGAAGTATTTTATGTATGAAATTTTATGTATGAAACTGCTTTTTTCAGCTGGCAATGGAGGTAGCGTGAAGAATGTGAAGGAAAAGCAGTACACAAAAACCCAGGATATAGCCTCTTTAATATTAATTTATATGAATTAATATTACTGCCAATCACTTATTCCAGTCAATGGATATATCATAACATACGATACAGTGAGGATGGAGAAAGGCAGCAAAGCTTTACAGCTCCCCCTTCAGGTAGAAACTGACAGTAATATTAATGCCATATCAGCGGAGATTATATAGTAGCATGTGGCTTAATCAGTAGCGATATGGAGGTGATCTCCTGTCAAAGATGCAGGTCAAATCTGCACTGGCATCTGAAATTCTGCATATCTATGTAAACAAATATAAATGAGAATGTGTACAGTATATGTATGAGAATGCATAGAACGTATATGAGATGCGGACTTTGCTCTAGCGGTAGAGTTCTGTTGACACACTTGGAAGGCAACATTCTGTAGACTTTGTAGAGGGTGTGACTTCATTCGAAACAAGGAGAGCAAAGGTGCGAGACCTACATTCCTTTGCAGACACTTAAAACTTTGTGCAAGAAACAAGGCAAACATTATTTCCTTTCACTTTCTTGGTTTACCCTGGCTGTGTTTGAGCACACGAAGAGGTCCCACCCTTTTGTTTCCAATCATTCAGGCTCTTATATAAAGTGCACCTTTGTTGCGGCCATCTGAGTGAAAGCGTCACCTACTCATTTATAAAGCTGTCAAAGCCAAAAAATACAAACTTTCATGGTACCTTTCCTTTGGGACTCTTCACATTGGCTGGGTAAAGGAAAATGCCCCCATACACAAGGGTCCGATGCACATCTGCTACCATGGAGCCCACATAGCGAGCCCCATAGGGTGCACTGCCATCCTGTACAAAAGAAGCATCTCATTAGTCATCTTAAAGGGGTCAGCCTTTGAGTGCTGGCATCCATCCACACAATCTTTGCACTGAAAACTCACCCATATACAGTAAACTGTATGAACCTGGACGCTGTATGTAAATGATCAAATGGATATGCATTCTATGCACTAGCTCATCACATCATCCCCAAAAAAAAAAAAAAAAAAAAAGTAGTTACACCCAGAAGGAATTAACCGACAGGAATTAAACCTGGTGGGTAGGTCTGACATTGTGAGACATGCAAATGATTCAAATTTCACATTTGCCTGTGCATGCGACGAAAGCAAGGACGGGCCTTATCACTGTATCTGACTGACAATATAAGGTTGTCCTGTTGCATGTGCTTTCTGTTCTGACTCATACTGTTGTGCGAAGTATGCCTCAGAGAAGAGTTCGAAAGCAACTGGAGCAGTTGGAAGAGTTAGAAAGGGGTCACATCATAGGACTCCGGGAAGTGGTCTTATCGACATATTGCACACCATAATGGTCTGCTTTTCTAGGTGTAGACCTAGAAAATCCCAAAAAGAGAAGAATACACCATAATCCTTGGTTCATGCACTGACGGATGCTGAATTTACTAAGACTAAGTATGTAACTTAGTATGTTACTTAGTACTTTAGCAGTTTCTTGACCAAATCCTTTTGTACTTCTACACAAGTTGGTTTTTAGGAAGATGCTTTAACTTGTCCTTACTTAAGTGTTGATTTAGGCTATTCTACCCACCTCAGATAAACATAAACATTATTGATTAACCAGACTTGGAAAAAACCCTTTCAAAGACACCTTAAAAAGGTCATTTAAAATGTATTTTTTCAGAGATAAAAGGTTGTGTTTTGACATTGATTATATATAAAACACTGTGTGAATGTATGTCATATTATAAGTCCCACAATCAAGCAATCAATCAACGCCACATATTCACAGCATGCGGTACTTTTGTAATTCCAACACTAATGTGTTTACTCAAGCTTTGTACAGGTGCAGGGATTTACCTCTGGGAATTTCTTCTTCTGAAGGTACTCTGTAACAGCAGGATCAAAGTATGTGGCATATCCCTCATTCAGACTATAGATCTTTCCTCTCTTCTTTATTTTCAGATCTCGGTCCACCAGAATGAACTCCCCAATGGCCTGCAACAGACAAACAGGGACACACAAGGCCATTCCATGGTTATTATGCATTCTTGAGCATGACAGTTCACAAGCTATTTAAACATCCTTCCTTCAGGAATCCGAAGCAGTTATTTTTACATACATTTTTACATAACAGTAAATGGAAAACAACTTTTCATTTCATTGGCATACAGCAGTTGCTGTTCACAAGTTTGGAATTACAGTTCAAAGGTTTGGAATCAGCATTTTCAATGATACAAAACAGCTTTCATTGAAGATAAATGTATAAAAATATTTGAACATGCCACTTCACAGCTTTCAAAAAACTGAAGCTCTATACACTGACAAGCTTGACGAGTCTTGCCAAGAAATCATAAACAGCTAATTATTCATTTATTAATATTTTGTTGTCACATGATTCTTAAAATGCTTTATTAAACATGTGACTATGTCTGTTGGTGTTTAGTAATAGTATAATACTATACGACTACTTACATCAATGTTACATCAAAAACATCAAACATCAATGTTTTCAATAAGGTTTTCAAATGTATAAAATGTTTCTAACGTGATTGTATTACTTAACTTCACTGCTTAGGATTAATTATTAGAGCACCAGGAAGCTGTAAATATAAATAAAGAAACATTAGATGCATCCAGATTAAAAATTAAGATCCAGACGATTCTAAAATTACTGCAAAAACTGTGTAGCAATGAGAATGAAGTCGCTGTGGAAAAAACCTAATGTTCTGAATTAGTTATATTTCAAGCTGAGATCAAGGCAGATAACCTGACAAAAAATATACATTCATCATCAAAAGAATAATAGCACAAATAGTTGCACCCAGAAGGAATCAACCGACAGGAATGAAACTTAGTGGGTAGGTCTGAAATCATGAGACGTGTGAATGAGTCATCCTGCCAGCACCATTTGCAGACGGCTGCATGATGTAGGACTACATGCACACAGACTGTTACGACGACTGCCCTTGACACCACGTCAGCCTCGCCAAACAATGCAATTGTGTCGTGCCCAGACTGTCATGGAGTGACTCAGAATGTCAGCGGGTCATCTTGAGTGACAAGTCCTGCTTGTGTCTTAGTGGACGGTTTGATGAATGGTTTGTTGCTATGCTTCACACGTCCTGAAGGCTGGTGTCACTCCACGTCCACCCCATCAATTTCTCATCATTTATTGTTCCTGGTAACCTTTATCTTCCTTCTGAAAAGCATTGCAATCCCACACTTCCTTCTGTGTGCAACTATTCTTTTGATAATGAGTGCATATAAATAGATGGCAACAGTATATCATACATCATTAAACTCCTTGCCCACAGAATTCCCTGCATTATAGAATAAAACATCTAAAAATGGTGATGTAAATGCTGTGCAAACCCCTCATGGTATCACTTATAATTTCACATAAAATTAGCATTATGACGAGTAATTCTAACATTTAAGGGTGGTGCATGTTACAGTTAGCTTACCGGATCTAGCATGAAGCAGTTGACTCCCTGGCCAGTGGAGAGCACCACCATGGTGGCACTGCCGTACAGCGCATACCCAGCAGCAACAATGTTTCTGCCAGGCTGCAGGGCGTCTTTCGCGTTTGGTTCATCTGTCGTGCACTGTAGAACAGTTTGACATGTGATGTATTATAATCATGCTGTTTTCATAAAGCTTAATTCCATGTAAACTTAGCAATGTCAACCTCTGTATATCTACATCGATTAAACTGTACATCTGCCTTCAACAATGTCATAACTATAACAACTTTGGAGCTGATTTGAGGCTGTTTAGTAGAGCGCATTATAAAATGCAACTGAACCTACTGACTGTGGCCTGTATAGCCAGTGCATATAAAACCCATACCTTTCTATAGATGGCAAAGATGGTCCCAATGGAAACCAGGCAATCAATGTTGGAGGAGCCATCAAGTGGGTCAAAGCAGACCACGTATTTACCCTGTAATCACAACAAATGAACATTTTCAATAATATATGAACACACCTGTAAACAACCGAACTTTTCAGACCTAAGCAGTTGCTATTCTGATGGAGAGAACGGGTCTGATGCTGTTCTTCAAAACATACCCTCCTGTCCGGCTCCACTATAATGGCACTGTCGTTCTCCTCTGTGACCAGCACGCAGGACGTGAAGGAGGATTTGATCATGTTGATGACCAGGTCATTGGAGAGGATGTCCAGCTTCTTCACCTGGTCCCCTGTTATGTTTGTACTGCCAGCGATGCCATAGCTGCAGGAGAACATTTGCCATCAGATAGGGCTGCCCAGCATCATTTGTTAATCGAATCATAATACTGATATCACAATATGCAATCCTCCACAAAATTCAAATTAATCTCTAATTCTTCAGTTTTTATTGTGTACTGTGAGCATCATGACCAATCACAGCTTCAGATGAGTGTTTCAGTAACCAGCATACATTTTCAGTATACGACAAGGCACAACCTACATTTAAAAGCGAACTTTCAGTCTTACTTCTAATCAAAACTTAAACTAAGCCATTTTTCAGTGTTAGTAAAAAGTTCTTTTTGCGGAGTTTTTCAAAAGTTCTTCAGGTATACTTTTCCACACCCCTCAAAGTTCAGTCTTAGAAGTTGGTTGCCATTCAAGTAACACACATCCAGTGCTGATGAGGTCTGGAGTCCATCGTTCTGAGAATACCTGCAGCTTCTTTGATTGTTTTTCAGTTTTTCTTTTTAGTCTATTTCCTTTTCTCAATTATGGTTTCTTGACAGATACACATCCTTTCAGACCCATATAACTGAGATTTCATTTCACAATGACAGATGGACAGAAGCAAGAGTGGAGCTTGATTTTCTCCTCTCTTTCAAAGATGACAGCTTTAACTGCAATTTATCTGATGGTGACAGTTTTGGTGGTCGTCTTGTGTGGTTGTGAGGACTCCCATTTTCTCTATAACTTTTAATGAAATTTTTAAACTCCAGGTTTTTCCTGCTTGTTGTTACTTTGACTTCCTCATTCCTTACCCAAACTGATTACCTTATATCTGATCTCCTCAAAAACACAACTGTCTCAAATTGACTGGAAATTAAATAAATAAAGGTGGGTTCTGACTTTTGAGCGTCCATAAGATGCAAAAATGCATGATGAATAAATATAAATGTATATAAATATAAAATCACTATAGAAAATGATTCACGATACACCGGTCCAACTCACTAGACATAGTTAGGTTTCATGAATTACATTATTGTCTACTTTCCTGGTGGTTTTCATGATTCTTGATAGGAACAAACTCAAATAGGAGTTTTTCCTTGATAGGACAAATTTCATAAGTAAGCATGATTTTGCAGATTTCAACAGAGAGAGCCGTCAGAACAATGATCGTTACTCATAAACAATGAGCAGAGCTCGGTCTGAGAGCCAGCCTGAAACTAATTAGTCATGATGCTATTGACAAACTGTGCCTCAGTTGTTTGTAAGGAATCTATTAAAGCAGTAATACATTAAATACACTCATCAACAAAAGAACAGTTGCACCCAGAAGGAAGTGTCGGATTGCAATACTATTAGGCAAAACCTGCTCTTCATGCCAATCATGAGTGCTGTAAAATCTGTTACCCTCCTGAAGTAAAAAAGAAGGGGAACAGCACAGACCCGGGTGGTGGTCTAAACAGGTTTATGCTGGTCCAGTTCTGGTTTAGCTGGTCATCAAGACTGGTCATGTGGGTTGATCAGCATACCAGCATCCAAAACAAAACATGCTGGTTTTGCAGGTGATCAGTGGGATATTCTACAAAAGCAGAATTTCTAAGTTTAGTCAGATAACTTGGGCCCAAAGATGAGGGCTGACTAACAGGAACGACCCTCAGCTCTTTTCCTATTGGACAGACTTGACTTCAGGGTTAAGTTATCTGGCTAACTGGGAAATCCTGCTTTGTGGAATATGCCCCAGCTTTAAACTCAACTGCTGCAGACCAGTATCCAAAACACAACATATGCTGGTCTGTGCTGTGTTTTCTAGCAGGGTGCCTTAAGCTGTGCACATACTGAACACTGCAGCAGTGTTGACATCCTGCGATTGCGCAACGGCTCGCGGACGTGGAGAAAGCAGTCATGTATCTATCGTGTTTACAAGGCAGCAGCTGCATTAACTCGTCTGGGCGCAAAGTTAAGTACTCAGGTATAACTTTACAGTGGTGCAGCTCTATGCTCTACACGCGGAATGCCTTTTTGTGTTTGTGACTGAAAACTAAGCTCGGGTTTAAGTCGTTTGCACTAAACAGCCCGCTGCCCTGTCAGAGTGTGCGCTGAACCAGTACTCACAGGTTGGCTATGCCCGCCTTTCTGACCGCGCTGGAAATGGCTTTGATGGCCGTGCACATAGCATTGAGCAGAGTGGTCAGTTCTCCGGTGCCTTTAGCTTTCCGCCCCTCTTCCAACAGGAACCGGGTCAGAGTCACCACGTTGGTGTCGAAAGGGCCCTGGTCGGACATGTTCACCACAGCGGAGAGCAGCTGGAGAAACTTCAGCGAAGAGCAGACTAACTTCACTCATTGAGCACAGAGAGCTCACAACACGGAAATACTTAGGGGAGGGGCGGGGGGTATCGAGGGGGCGCGGCTGGGGGCGGGACGGGATTAGCCGATAGTGAGAGTTACAGAAGTAGTTCAGCCACTCGATGCCTATGTGGCTAACGATGAATAACAGCCAGTGTTGTGAGTTAGCAGCGCGTTCGGCTCACTGACAACGTGGACCACCACTCCTAGTTTAGACATTAGAGTGGTCGGGCAGGACTGTGAGGGTAAAGCAGAGCAAAAACAGGTGTGGACACAGAAACTGCACTGCTGTACTGGCAAACATGTTTAGGGGAATGTGGCCAGTCTGCTGAGTCGTGGTGCTGAATGCCAAAGCTGTCATCAAAGCACAGTGTGGCTACTCTGAACAATCTAAAGTTTGTTTAACACTTATTTTGTGTACTACATACTTCCATGTGTGTCCATTCATAGTATTGACGTCTTTAATATTATTCTACAGTGTAGAAAACAATAAAAATGAAGAACAAAGAACAAATGAAGAACAAAAACAATTGAATGAGAAGATGTGTTCAGACTTTTGACTGGTACTGTACATACATACACCATATATATATATATATATATAGATATATATATATATATATATATATATATATATATATATACAATCTTAGATTTTGGAAAAAAAGCTGTTAGGCTTTCGGTCCTCGCTGTATGTGTTTATGTTTCTTAGCCTACAGGATGAAAAGTCTGTTTCGCTGTATGCTTATTGCTATATATATATATATATATATATATA
>CM067499.1:11019170-11136052 GCA_034552555.1 Semaprochilodus insignis | reverse complement strand
TTGGGAAGGAAGATAAAGGTTACCAGGAACAATAAATGATGATAAATTTAGACTGATATGGGCAATATTTATTGAGCTACACATCCAGAAGTAGTGTCTCTCAGTATGGTGTCGGGCCGCCATGTTTGCTGATGCTACATGCCAGACGTCTCAGCATGGAGTTGTAGAGGTTCCTAATGGTGTCCTGTGATAATCCATTCCATGCAGCTTGAATATTATTACACAGTTCCTGCAGCTTTTGCGGTAGGGGTGGAGGTGGAGTGACACCAGGCCTTCTGGACGTGACATGTGACAACAAACCATTCATCTTGGTGCTGACCACGGTGCCTCCACATACGGATTTGTTGGTCGTCTCCACCAAGACAAAAGCAGGACTTGTCATTGAAGATAACCTGCTGTCATTCTGATTCACTCCATGACAGTCTAGCACGACACCATTGCAGTCTTTGGCAACATCAACACGGTGTTAAGAGCAATCGTCATAATGGTCTGCATGCATGTAGTCCTGCATGGTGCAGCCATCCGCCAGGGGTGCTGGCACTAACAGGATGAGTTATGGAGGGCATTACTGCTAGCTGAATGTCTTCAATCGTCACTGTTGAGTCAGTCAGGTACAGCGATAAAGCCTGTCCTGGCTGATGTCACATGCATGGTCGAGCATGAAACTTGAATCATTCACAATCATTCATTCATTCAGTCTCACAAAATCAAACCTAAGTTTCATTCCTGTCAATTTGAACTATTTGTGCAAATATTTCTTTGTCGATGAGTGTGAGAGCTAACAAGAGATAATAGTGAAAAAGAAGGTAGCAGAAAACATCCCAGGTACTGGACCTGGCTCTCGGCTTTATTGACGTAGAAGTAGATTTACTAAACAAAGGATTAGGAATGAACTGGTCTAATATATAAACAAGATTACTTTAATGTTCCACATTTTCCACTCTGGGTAGGAATTGGCCTGAATTCATAAGTAAGCATGATGTTGCAGCTTTCCACAGTGAGACGTCAGAATGATGGTCATCATTACTCATAAACAATAAGAGGAACTTGAGAGACTTTATTGTGACACATGCTCTACATTACGTTTTGCATGTGTGCTGGCCTACACATTCATCCATCATCCTAATGTGAGAGTTTATTCCATATTATACATTGTTAAATGCATAAATAAGCAGAGCAGCTGCATTAAGTTCCTTTCATTCAGTGAAAGAAATACGGGTAGAATACAAAGGTAAAGTATAGCTAGTCCTCTAATGTACATCTGCCATACAGGCCTGAGCAAAGCCTCTGCACATGAAAGTAAATATTTAACTTTATATAAAAATACATAAAACTGCATTACTGAGAATGATCTTCCTGAGAATGATCGTAATGCTTACTGCACTGGAAGAGGTCTCGACAGCTACACACCCTTTCAGATTCATATAGTGCTGACCTGCCTCTCTCAATGGAAGGATGGACAGAAACACTTATGGACTGGATTTTTCAGGTCTGAAGCAAGACTCAAGCTTCAGTTTCTCCTTGCTTTCAAAAATTTGAGCACTGTTTGTCTGATGGTGAGATGGTGAGCTTTTTGGTGGTCTACCAGGTCTTGAAGGTCCCATTTTCTGTAGGTGTTGTAATAATATATTTTAACTCCAGGTTTTTCCTTTTGCTGCCCTGCAATGGATTGGCGGCCTGTCCAGATTGTATCCTGCCTTCTGCCTATTGGGCACAGTGATGGGCTTCGGCACCCCTGCAACCCAGAAGGATAGAGTGGTTTAGAAGATGAGTAAGTGATTCAGTTTACATTCCTTTTGTTCTTTTGCTTTGACTTCTGCAGTCCTTCTGTGAGTGGATTATTTTATATCTAATCTCATCAGAAATATCTCGTGAAAAATTAATAATCAACGGTTTGACTGGAAATTAAATGAATAAATAAATTATCTCTAACTGTTGGACAACACTACAGACCATCCATAAAATGCATTAGGCACAGAAATAAAATATTCACTGTAGAGGGCAAGCCACAAAACGCAGGTCCAAAGACAGAAAACTCACCAGACATTGTTTACATTCATGGACTTAAAATAAACACTCTTTAAAAAAGTCTTTAAAGGAATCTTATAAAATCTTAATCATACAATAAAACATGTTTATTACATACATTTACTGTAGACTGTATATGAATTCTGGTATTACTTTTCCACAAGTAATTAAATCATGCAGAAGTAAAATATCTGTGCAGTGAGATAATTTCACGTAACAAGAGCACTGTATACTACTATACTATAACACTGTATACTGATAAAATACCCAGAGGACGGTTGGCCAAATTGAGATGTGCGACATATTTATTCATACTGTTAAGACAGTAGTAGTGAGTAGTACAGTAAGGGAATATAGTCACTGCAAACTGGTTTCCAAAGCATTACCTTCCTCAGCCACTAGAGGTCACCCTCAATCCAATGTTCTCTGCAGTCAGCACTTATAAATCACTTTAATCTTGAATATAATTACTTTAAACATTTAACTTTCCCTGTATCTATCTACCTAACTCTAACTGAGACACAATACAATATGTGTATAAACAGTGAAACAGATGTGCAAAATGTGCAGGAGCAGTAACTGTACATCAGAATGTTAGAATACTAGAACTGAGGTGTAAACAGCAGTTTGCACATGCAGTAGAGTGAAATACAGCTTAGTGCTAGTGTACGTATTGGAAAGTACAGTATGTTGAGATGTACAATTAAGTATATAATCAGTATGTGGTTGTAATAGACAATAGAGTACAGTGTTCAGGTAAACAGTTAAAACAGCCATACATATTACAGTAGACATGTTCAGTATATAAAGTACACACAGCTCATATGTTCAAGCATACACACACACACACACACACACACACACACACACACACACACACACACACATATATAAAGAATGAGTGAATGAGCTACACTTTGCTTAACTTACCATAAAACTATGAACAAACAAGTAATCTGTGTTATTACTCTGTGCTGAATGTGTATGAATGCTTACCCTTGAGGATTAAAACGGTTCACCTTGAAGACTACTGCTCTTAAGATAAGCCCCATTAATCCTCCATGTGAGAGTACAAACACACTCATAATTTACCTACAACGAAAAAGAAACCATTCTAATCACTTTTAATGAGTTGGACATTATATGGAAACAGGATATAACACATGTGGCATATGCAAACAAAAGAAATGACACGTGATAAGTGTGCATAGTGTATGGTTCTGTTTGAAATGTAAGCATACTTCACCACTTACCATCAGCTGCACAGCAACATGCTGGCACTGCTACGCTGCATACTGTTAACAAAGGGACTTTCAGCCCCTTGATTTTGATTAGAAGTGTCAAAGACTTTCCAAAGACTACGCTGAGAAGTGACTGAAAGAGTGACTTGGCACCGCTGCAGTTGTAATATAATGTCATTCACTGTAGAGAAACTTACCTTACTTGGATTTCTATACAGTGAAGGTAATAGGAACCAGGAGTTTACCACACAAATATAATGATGTCATGTACAGTGAACCTACAGGAGTCTTCTGATTATTTGACTGTAATTGTGATGATAAAAAGCTGGTAAAATGATTTGGGGGGGGGGGGGGGGGGGGGCACAACACCCTGCATGATGTATCAGTCCGACATGGATGTAATGCAAAAGAAAAGTTTCTTAAGAAAAAGAATGTTGCAAAACTATCATACAACCACGTCTCAGACATCAGCAGTGTGTATGTGATCGTTGTAAGAGAGCTTTTCAGATATCTGGTTCCTATCAGAACTGCTGTGAACATTTCTGACTTGTCAAGTTTCTTTACAACAGAGCATTTCACACCAAACCACTCTGGAAAACCTTGTGTGCATCTCAACGACTGACCCAGGCAGACGTTGTAAAAAAGGCAGTGGACTTGCCCTTTAAGGTGACAGACTTCTGAGGAAAGTTAATGTTTGCCTAGCAGGGACTTCTTGTAGACCTGAGTGCTGCAGCCTAAAGGGCAGATTCAATGTCACTGTACTTAGCTTGATTATTAGCCACTCTTAGGCTAAAGCAAATAGATCCAGTGTTTCATCCAAGTGAAAAAAAAAACTAATCTAATGCTTTTTGTAAATAAATAAATAAATAAACAAATAAATAAATACATAAATGCATTTCAACCAGTATAGGCTGTGTATGTGTTTATAAATTATTAATTTATATATTTTTGTTCATGTATTTGTTTGTTTAATGGGTCATTTTCAGCAGGCCTTTAAAGTACAGGCATACTGACGTCACTTATGCTTTTTTCCATAGAGCCTTATCCAGTTTTCCTCTGGCATATCACTTTTCAAGGACGCAAAGGGACCCAGCCGAACTCCAGACACAATAAAAGTGTATAGTGGACGTTTTTGAGGGTCATCTTAAAGGTGGAGCACCTGAGGAGTCTGTGCCTGCTAGCACGTCACTCTCTCTGTTTGGTCAAGGTGCTGACTGGCTGTGCTCGGCACGGCCAACAGCGCCAGCTTATGCGCATGCGCAGAGAGGGGACGCTTCGCCGGCGGTGAGGCGCGAGCTGCGACGCAAAGAAACCCGAACGAGCTGTCGCTGAGGAGAGACGGAGAGAGAGGGACAGATGTAAACAGTCGTTTGAAACGTTTTAGAAGTGGTTAAATATAGATTTCCGGTTACTTAATTTGGTGTTTATGAAGTGCAGAAGTGTAAAAGAGGCTACCTGGCGTGAGAAACCTGCGAAACCTGAACCGACAACTTCATGATAAGACAGCAAAACAAGACAGGAGAAGAGGTAATTGTCGTTGTCCTTTTTTGTCCGTTTTTAAACGTTGGAAATACGTATGGACTCTTTCGTGGCTCGGTTATGAAACACTACATATGTTAGAAGTAAGACGCTGAAGTTTCATATTCGCCAGCTGCTGGTTTCAATTTTTCCGTTCCACCTTAAATGGTGCAGCAGTGGCGCCAGAATGGAACTGCTGCACTGGTTAAGGTGGAACGGGAGACTTCGATCAAGAAGCTGGCGAGTGTGAAGCCAGTTCCAGCCAGGAGAAACAGAGGGCTAAAAGTCTGAACCAAGTAGTCCTCGAGGCTTTCAGGTGACATTTGATAGCTGGCTAATGTCAGTCTAATTACTGCAGCTTGTTTCCGACCTTTTCAACCCCTGCTCTGCTCTCTCAGCCACCTGTTCTCATATTAGTGATTATGGGCTTTAGAAACGTGGTTGACTTGTGTGTTGTGGACTCTGACTCTGCTGGTTGGCAGGGGATTACAGTAGTGAAAGCAGTGTGGTCTTCTGGGTGAGGCTGGGTGAGAGCTGGTCGATGTAGTGACAAAAGTTAATAATATCATGATCATGTCTGAATTGATCTAAATAGTATCAGATCTGATGTTTCAGTTACAATGCATACTTTAATATTGCTGTGTGGGACTAGACTGTCTTACAAACCTGAGTGGCGCAGCTTGTTTTTATTGGACTCATTTGTTCCATTTTCTGCTCTTAAAGGGAAGCTCCATTATTTTTCCCCAGTAATCTCTGTATAATTAATTGGTTTGGATGTAAACAAAGTCATTAAAAGTGGTTTGATGGGAAATGGTGCATTATAGAGAGACTTAATGAATCAAATTTCTTCACAGTGGCAATTAGGAGTAATACGATCTCAGAATACCCAGTGTTGGTTTTAATGAAATAGTGGTAAAGCCTTCTCAATTTATTTACAAAATTGAATTGAATTAAATTCTGTACTAGCTGGAATATTATCCAACGGAACACTAAGCACGGTTGTAAGTCGCTCTGGATAAGAGCGTCTGCTAAATGCCGTAAATGTAAATGTAAATGTGAATTGAACAAACTTTTTGTCCCTGAGCCAGTGACCTCGGTGGAAGACCAATTATTTTAGAGCAAATGGAGATCAGGCTCTGTAAATGGCTTTTATCTCTAATACTTGGTGAGTTAAACCAGCTGATGAAGGACAATGGAACAACTCTCTCGATAAAAGAGCTGTAGTAAGTATGTAGAATAGATGAACTCACAGAAATGGATTTTAACTTCCTAAGAAAGTAAATGCATTGATGACCTCTTTTGAGGATTTCATCTGTGTTCTCCTCAAACTTTAATTTCTCGTCAAAATAGTACCCGTTGGACGTTCTGCTCCCGGTTAGATAATTTAAGTGCAGGTAGCCAAAGAAAAGAAGAGTAAACACAATGATGAATAGCTCCTAAGATGAACCCATCAGCAGCAAACAAAAGAAGTCATATAAGCAGAAACAAAACAAGGCAACATTGCTTTCCACCGTTGGAGACACTCATGGCGAGTAAAGGGATGAAGTTTGATGCTGGATGTTTCTTGACTAGTAAGAACTAAAGTGGGAGGAGGAGGGACCTAACCCTAGAAGAAAATGTTTAGTTTATCTGTTGAGTTTATATGGCTTTTAAACTGTTTCTTCAAAACTAGGGATAGGTGATACCACTGATTTTCCATTCGATCCGATACCAAGTAATACAAAGGCCAATATCCCGATACTGATACTTAAAGTATTTGATTTTCAAAATGGCAAATGGAAAATGTGAACAAAATTATAACAGCAAGTCTGACATTACAATTAAATAAACCTCCAGAGATCAGATTTCTTTCTTTGCTTGTTATTTAATAACATGATTCAGTTCAGTAATAAAAAATAAATTCAGTGTTCAGTAATGTTCTCCTAAACTAACAGTTCACAGGTCTAACTAAAATGCAGTAACTAAGTGTGTATTAATTAGTTTAATATGGAAATAGTTACAAATTCTTTATATGTCCAATGAAAATTAAACATATAAAAAGTAAATAAGTAGGCCTACTACTAATTGTGCTGGGTGTGTTAGTGGTATTGTAGACCATGGGCATCACATTATTTATCTTATAAGATGTTTGCTTGTAAGTCTTTTAATAATTTGCTCAGACAACTCCACCAATTAAAATGCACACTTCTCTACATTACATTTAAATTGGCTTCTTATTTGCCAGCTTGATTTGGGAGCAGAAGAAGAAAGCGTAGAAAAATGTAGTTCATTTATGGCAGCGTTTGCTTTTTTATTTTATTTTTTCATTAAAAGAGAGTTTGCACCGCCATCCTACTAAATAAATAAAATGATATTGATATTTTATGCCAGAATCGACACTTAATGCTGGTAAATCCTGGGATCCACCCATTCCTATTTAATCCTAGTCTTAAGAACCCAGCTAATTACATACATTGCAGTTAACTGTTAGGTCATGGATACCATGAATACAAAACAAAATAAGCTCATATCAATATGCTCAATAACTGTCAAATGTGTGTACTGAAAATATCACTTAGCCTGAAAACTAATGTCATGGCATAACAGTATTATCGACAGACCCACACCCAGCAACTTTTGGAAAAGTCCCCACGTGTAGGAAGGAATTTCCTAATGGACTGAAAGGCATCACTGCCAGTTGAATGCCCTAAGAATTCCTCTGAAGTCTTCTAATCCCTCGAGAGGATGTAATTTTGAGGGTTGTCCACTCCTTGCACTAATGTCAGGAAGTTTTCACTTGTCATCAAACGCAGATCTTTAGCTAAAGAGATTTTAAGGAGGATGGAGAGTTGTAGAACATGTTTTTTTCCTTTTGCTGTTTTTCTAAAAAAAAAGAAATTTACTACATTTATTACGTTTACATTTGCATTTATTACATTTGTTTCATATTTGCCACTAGGAAGGTTTTTTAAAGTCAGTGTTTTGTGAAGGTCCTGTTGTTGTGAGACCTAGGTTTGATATGCTGTGGTGCAGTTTAGGCGAGTCCCTTTTTGTCCAGAAAAAAACTGTGATACAGTGTGTGAGACCCTTTTGAAACAAAAGCATCATTATATGCCATGGTGAAAGGGATTGTCAGCAACTTACAAATATCTTCGCCAGTGAAATGAAGCCTCTGTTACAGACATCTGAAGTGCTGGACTGTGTTCTTCCTTTTGAATGTCTTTTCTTGGAACCTCTCACCAGTGATTTCAACAGGAGACAATTTTGTGTTGTTTTCTGCAAGTTTAGCTTCTTTCTCACAGTAGGACTGCTTGAAAAGTCCATGTCTAAAGTAGCAGTAGATGTATTAAACCTGCGATGGTATACCTGTGATGAAGAGTAGAGATGAACATTGGCTCATCCACAGGACATCAGTTGTATGTCGCTTTTGGTCTCAGTGTTTTTCTAGTGTTGGGAATTATTTTGTGCTATCATTGGTTTTATAGGGCCCACATTATGGTAAAACAGTTTTGTACTTTTTTTAAATAAGAATTTTATGTTTAAATATTTAGAATGTACTCCAATCCATACAGTCTGCAGTTTCCTGGAATGTATTTGTGTCCTGGAATGTAAAGGTGTCCTGGAATGTATCCTGGAACTGTATTTACTTTGGAATAGTTGAATAAGGAGAGTTCGGTACATAGAACTGACATACAGCAAAAGCTCAAAGACCGTTGTCTCCTTCTTCAAAGATAAATCCTGCATTTGCAAAAGAGGGCAGTAAAAAAGGACCATAAATATATGTTGACTAATTCATATTTACACCTACAAAATTTACATACACCAGCTCACATTCTAGCTGACAACGGAGCACCTGGAATGTCAATATGCAGAAGTCTACTGTTCCGTTTTCATACCCTTTTCAAGGATCTTTCAAAGGGCATAGTTGATGCTCATCTTTACGAAAGGCTGAATTGGCTTCCTGTTTGCCAGCTTTCTAATTGAATGTTCCATTCCACCTTAAATCCTACAGCCTCCATTTAGGATGAACAGGGAAAATTGGCAAAAAAGCTGGCTTATAGGAAGCCAGGAAACTTAGGAAGCTTCAGCTCCAACATCTTTAACAAGATCCATTAGCTATAGAGGACGTCCTCTAAATAAAAGAATGGCGTAGCTTATTTGCACATCTTATTTTCCTGTCTCTGTCTAATTCGATATGTAGCTTCTATGTAATCATCACAGTGTCTCGCCGCAAATTAGCAAATCAAAGCAGAGCTATCTCACCAAAAGTAGGAAAACCAATCCTACCAAACCAATCAAATCGTAGGTCTGTAAATGGATGTGCAAAACTGCATTTGGGCATTGTTCACCCCAACCAAAGTTACCTAAGTTCTTTGTAGATATCGGAGAACTAAGCAGCAGGAATAGCCTGTTGTGTGTTCAGTTTCTGGGATGTCACAAAATACATTGTCACTCACCCAGTTTCTGGGATGTCACCTATTCACCTTGAAATTATAAGAGTGTTTCAGCTGAGTTTTTTGAATGAGGCACAACACAGGACAGGTCAGTCAAAACCTAGCTCATTTACATATATCACTTGAAAGAAAAAGAAGCAGCTTGTTCAATTTCAAGTTGGGTTGATGTGGCAAAAGTACTGGATGACATCACGATGCATGTTCACTATACAAAACCAGACAGACGTGAACGATTTCTGTCACATTTTAAGAATACCATCAAAACTATAAATGCACAGATTTTCTTTTTCACTTTTCATGCAGTTAGTCAATGCTCAGAAAGCCGAATTGTGATGTAATGTGATGTAATTTATCCCAGTTCTGATAAATATTGTTATTTTGCCCACCTGTAATTGCAAGGGATAAAATGATCATGTAAATATGAATTATGGTTTTGGTACATAAACCCACATAGACATCAACACTGGACCTTTGGAGGGGGGAAAAAAACCCCAAAAAATTGCCATGCTATTTGCGTTCAGTGGTGTCTGTTTTTTGAGAAAGTGATGGGAAAGACAAACAATGTACTGAAGTACAAGTACTAGTAGGCTACTAGTCACTGGGTGGCCGTGCCATAAGAGAGATGGTAGGAAATTGGTCTGATGTGGTGGAAAGATGGTAGAAAAAACAATCACAAGTCTTTTTGTGTATGTTCCATGGTAGTAACTCTACATTTTAATGGTTAATTGCTTCAGGCTGCTGGCTTGATTGTACAGTAGGAAGTCTTTGAAACTTGAGAACGGCAGATGTTTCTTCCACGTGCCTAGCATATCCTTCTTAGCTGTTTAAGTTACACATAATGTGCTACAAGGTGTTTACTGGCATGCATCCCCCGGGGTTGTTTTTGTGAAATCAGAACGGGTATCAGCAGTTCCAAGATACAGTGCAGAGGCATAATACATGAGCCTAATGTCAGATGTTTCATTCCCTGTTACCCCAAGTAAGCTGTATGTTTGGGCCCTATTGGACATATGGCTCAAGCCTGGCTCAAGTTATCACCTTTCTGAGAAGGCTCTGCACATGGAGATCAAAGATCAAGCCTGCGGTAAGGGGAACTGTCACCTCTGGCTTGCCGTCAAGCTATAAAAACCACCCTGCTGCTCGCTGTTTATCCAGGGGAAATTACTTCCACTTTGCTGCTTGGTTAGAACTGTTTGCAAATCTAATCTGCCTTGTTGCTGTCACTGCAGCCTGCCACCATGACTTTAGGGGTGAATGGTCTTTCCTGTTTGGTGTAGAAGACTTAATTAAGACCGTTTCAAAGCATTCATTTTAAAGAGGGAGTTTTGATGTGGTTTAATCATTTTTTCCAGTCTATGATGTCTAATTGGGGCTGTAATCTTTGAACTAAGACTTCTTGACTTTAGCATTACCATAAAGGTGTGGGAGATGGCAAAAACATGGTTACTATTATTTTCCCTGCCTGTTGGTTCATGGTTTACAATGTGTGGTAAAGTTGATACACTTCAATTTAATATTACAGGAAATCAACAATTGTGTCTTTATAAAATGTGATTGTGCTCTGCTGTGAGTCTCCATGCAAAGCTTGAAATAATCTTTTAGTAGGCTACATGTTTTTTAGTACTTGTTGATGCCGAATACCATACCAAAATTTAATGAAGTAGTTGTTAGTGTAAATGAGCTCAATGTACCTTAAAAATGACATTTAAAATCTTTCTGATTTTACAAGATTTGGATTAGCTACACTACCTTGAACTAAGTAGCATTGCAGGAGATAAGAGTGGATTGTGTTCCACATCAGTGAAGCTACTCACACTGTATGAAAATTCTCTGTGCATGTTGTTTCTTTCCAAACAACACGGTGCTCACTGAGTACTGAACAAACACTGAGAAACGGAGCTCCATGTTTGCAGTAGATGTACGACAGGTGATTCCATTGTCGTCAATGGAGCTGCAGTGGACAATTCTGATGCTGCTTGTTCCTGTTCAGTTTCCCCAACTTTGGCCCCTAACCGCAGTGGTGGAATTAATCGGTCCGTAGGGCTATACAAAATATTGCTTCAGCATCGTTGTTGCAGTCTGTACATGTGTAGTACTCACATTGCAGGATGTGCAGTGTTAAGTAAGAAATGAAATGAAACATATCGTGCTACAACTGTTTTGCTTCTTGATACAAAAGAAAAACCTGCACAGTTCTTCTCTGATACACAGAGAGAAGTAGTCACAGCGTGCACCTGCTATTATGTGTGTGCACTGAAACTGATTATAAAGCATTAAAGGTCAAGGAAACAGGGTTCACACTGATGAAAGTGTTCTCAGCTTTTTTAATGACTAATATTTCTAAATAAAGCTGTTCATATCATGTGGTGAAAATGCCTTAATACTTTTTCATATCGCAGTATATATCGCAGAGAAAAAAATATTGCAATGTCAGTTTTTTTTTCAAATAACATTCAGTCTTCCCAGTCCAAGCAAACATGGATGTGAAAACTGTGCATGTGTCTGAACACTACATGTCAGGAGTTTATCATACCCATAGATCTCAATTAACATTTCTCTGTAGTTATATAGTGCAGTGCAGATAACGTTGTCAACACGTGTGCTAGCTCATTGCTCACCTGGTTGATAAATGGCAGTGGCAGTCTCTGCCAAGCTTCTGTCTTTGTCCGCCCTACTATGGTAGTTTTTTGGTGACAGGTAGAGATGTGTTCCCAATAGCTCTACAAGTGTAGCTTCCGTTCCTGGAGTCCGTGGCACATGGCAAAGGTTTGCTGTCTTCTCCATTTTTCAACTAGGCTGATATTGGCTACATCACATCCACTCATGCATTATATCCCAAGTCTTTTCACACTAGAGGAATCGCTCACAGTTTTTCAGTTGTAAAAATTGAATATTAGGGGTAAAATCTGACAAAAATAGCATAATGTGCACTTTAGACAAAAAGTAAGAAGAAGTGTTTTTGTGGGGATTTTTAAGTTAATTTAGACAAGAACCCCGACAAGAACTCCACCAACATACAGGTATGTTGGTGGAGTTGTGCTGGAGGTCGAACATGGGGTGGGGTGTTTTTAGCTTTTAGCTTTAAGATGACTGTGTGTTTAGCATCTTAGCTAAGTGAGGCTGTGTTGTTTCCTTGTTGTTTTGGCATATATATGTATATTTTTTATGAGTAATACTACATGAGCGTGTAAATGAGTAATGAGCAAACATATTGTTACACAGCCCACACCAACATGACTTGGAAATTTTTAAATGTTAGGCTGAGATCCCTCCCATACCATAGCTGGTAATAGGCATCCCTAGCCTAACCTTTGTCTCTTCTGAAACTCTTTGACTTCTGTTAGAGGTGGACATTATAAATCAGCTGATGTTGGTGTTTGCTCACAGTGTCGTGAGCTGCTGCATATGTTTGGAGTCTTTTCAAGCTTCTTACTGGGACCTCACCCACTGCATGAGAGTGGCAATAATTAGCAGTGGATAATTATGGTTCATCAGATGTGAGTGAAACCTGATGCTGTTTCTTTTCTTTTCTTTATTTTAGACCTTTTCAGGGTCATGCTAAGCTTTGCAAGCATCTTGGTGATGACTTGATTTTGACCTTCAGTGAGCTAAATAAGTGTTTAATTGCTAAACCATTAAAATGTTGATGTATACAGAGATATTAATAGTTAATGTGTAACCATATTTCTTTTTTGTTTATTGGATTTCATGTTGAGTGACTGATTTTAATTAAATGACAAGTGTTCTGTGATTATTTTTAAATGATAAAAAAGGAGATAATCTTGGCAGAGTTTTTAATCTCCTTTAATCTCATGCGTTTTGAGGATGTTGAGGATAGTACAGCCGGCACAGTTAATATACTTTAACATGTAGAACATTTATTTGTTAACCGCTGTTTATTATGACAGTTGTTGGGTTCAAACGCCATTAATAGCTTTAAAACTTCACTTTTCTGATAAAGGTATGTACCACTGTAAAGTGACCTATAAAATTAGATTGTCAGCTGTGGGTAAAAGCTTGTATTAGAGCAGTGTTTGTTGTCTCTGTGAAAATAAGGGGATGTTTTTGTTTCATATAAACAGTGTGCTTCTGTATGTCATTGCACCGTATTGCATATAATTAACCAGCGTTGAGTACGTTCAGTGTATTCAGCAGAAAGTAAGAGCTTTTACCATGGATTTACAACCGGGCCAGGAAACGATTATTTGGATGATCAAAGGTTTGGCAGGACTTGTAAGCAACATGTTCATACAGAGCCTGTTAGATTTACAAGATTACCAGTAAAATGGGTCCAAATGCTACCAGTGGTTGATATAAAATGGTGACTTTTTTCAATGTTCTTTGCATAAATTCTTTAAATAATAAGCAATAAAAAACATTTTAAAAACGCCTTCCTGAAGATATGTAAAGTTAGGTTACAAAAAAAAACCCCTCAACGAACCATACAGTTTGTTCTGCTTCATCATACATTAAGCCATTTTACTCTCATTTTTAATGGGAAGGGGGGTTTGAATATATAAACAGACTCTTGCTGTTCGAGGTTACCTAACATGTCTTAAAGATGTTTGTTTATTTGAGCTCTTTGCCTTGAAACAAACTGGTGACTCCTGAAGAAAAGGACTAAATGTGTATTACATCCTCACATGTCCAGACAGAGCTCAGGTGAAGTAATTGAAGCTTGTTTATTATTTCTTACAAACAGACATCAATATCTGACGTCTTGGTTTAAGAGTAGGAAAGTTATTGAAGTCTCAAGGCAGCAAAATGTGTAAAAACTGTGTTTGTTGTTATTTTTGTCTGCAATAAACTTAATAGAATTTCTCTGTTCTACATTCCAATGTACTGCTGGGACAGAAGATGTCATGATCAGGTTTACCAAATCCCAGACAAGCCAGCAGATGATAATGCTTCTTCAGTGTCACTGCTTTCACCCTTTTGGGCTATTTAATGCCTGGGCTTTATTGTTGTCTGCAGTTTAGTGTTTTGTTCCTGTGCCTTACAATAGGAAGTGGGTATCCTCAACAATGTATTAAGTTTCACCATTTACCCACATGATCATGGTTACATTGTTGAGTAAAGAATGTCTTGAGGTCAAGGTCTGTAAATGTTGGCAGTTCTTCAGTTTTTGCCAAATGGAGCCCATCAGTGTTATTTTTTAATGTCTTTACGCAGAATTTTATGAATTTGTGAACACAATGGCTGTCACTGAGGTGGCTGAACAGACTGTCCAACAGCAGTTAAAGTGAACGACCCATCTTTGTGACATCAGAGCCCCCTCGCTGCAGGCATTGTGTCCGGAAAGGCTTGAGTGAAGTCCCTTTTGTCAGGAAAACCGAATTCCCGCTGGTCCTTGTTTAGCTTTGAAGTCTGAGCTGTAGAGCTATATGAGCAAAGCTTCTGTCAGGGACATCTGTTGAAATGAAGGCCAGGCTTTTGTCTAATTACCATGTCCCCTTCTCGTTTCAGAGAACTGTCATAGAGTGCATACTCCCCCCCCAGCTTTGAATGCTGATGGCATCCAGCTGCATACGCAAGACAGCTGGACGTTCAAGACGTTATGGAAATTGATTTTGACTTCAGGCTTTTAAAAATATACTCCAGTGACTTTCAGCTTGTAGTCTTGTTTCTCCAGAGTCATGCAGGTTACAAGCTAGGAGGTCACTAACCTCTAGGCCAGACTCATGCCTGTTGTCAGAGAGACTTGTGTGTTTTGTTGGTTAATGTGGTGAAGAACTGTCTACTTTGCCAGAAAAGAGCTGCCCAGCTGACAGGGGGCAACAGCTAAAATGCACTCCCAGGAAATTAAATGGAGTGTGCTGGCAAACAGGTGAATCTCTCCATAGTAGAGTGGGTAAAGTGCATTTATGAACCTATTAAAACCAGTGCATAGAGTTTTGTGCAGATGGTCCTGTGAATAGCTAATAAAGTTTTTAAATCATTATTGCAGTATTAACCTTCATAATACGGATATTGCAGAAGTCTGCAAGAAACAAATGACCCTCTTACCAATGAATTATGCTCATGTTGATGTCTGATATCAATTATGTCATATTGGTATCCACAGACAGTGCTTATAACTCCTGTAAAGTTATCATTTTGGAGGTTTTGTTCTGATGGCAGTGAATTGATGTATTTAGAGATGAGTTATGTGATGCTTGGTTACTGTGCTAAGAGTTAGCATTGAATTAATTTTGCCACACACAGAAATAAATGCTGTATGTCTCTGTAATGCCTGTCCTGTTGGATCTAATCCCAGCTTCTACAGTATATAAATATATAGGCATCGGTAGATGTGCATGTGAATATCTAGCATACTGACATCAACCTACAACTTGAATGCCTGTGCACCCCTACAATGTGTGCTTTATTATGTGCTTTGAGCGTTCTGACTGATCACAGATGGCTGAAGTGAGGTATTCAGATCAAACATAATCGTGGTCAAAGTAATGCAAAAAGAATACAAGCATTCATTATTGAGTTTTGTTGTATTGCAATTGCAGTATATATCAATATAATTGCAATGGCAAAATTATGCTCCCCATATTATGCAAATCTGCATATACATGCAAATGCTCTCTCTCGCTTGAAAATATTAACATTAATAATATTAATATTGTTAGGATTTTTTTAGTCATGATAGATCAAATTCCTTTCTGATACTCTGCTTTGCCAGGACGAGGTGGTTTTTGCTTTGCATTTGAGAGACGGCACATGTCTAAACGTGAAGATAACATTCAAACGAAGAGCACGATCCATCAGCTGCTGGGATTACCCTGCGCAGGAAAACTCCCACGTGGCAAATTTGTCCGACTTTTCACAGGGGCCTTTTTGTTCTTTATGATGTTAAGCCTTTTCTTCCATGGTCACCATTTTCGCAAGCTTAATTGCATGCCTTTCATATTTGAAAAGATGGGTTAACCCTTTGAATGGCGGGAATGCCCAGTTTTCAAGTAGTTGACCTGTTGCGGTGGCTTGATATTGTTTAGTATCTACAAAACTACTGTGCATCTTGGGTGTGTACTTTGCAGTTTTAACTTGTCTGCTGCAGATAAAGGCACGTTTGCATTCCTACCTCTTATAATGGATTCCTGGTTTGAAAAATGTGTTTGTGCTTGTTTATCACACAAGGTTTTCGCATCTTTAAAGCTGTAGAAAGAAGAAAGCTAAGTAGAAGAAAGAAGGAGGAGTTGTTTTCCTTTCAAAGAAGAAAGCAAAGTGGTCTATTTTAAAGTGAAATGGCTTATTAAAGAACTTACAAATAAAGAAAAGGACATAATCATGTTATTCTTGTTATTTTGATGGCCTTTAGTTTGAAACCAAATGTGGAACCATGATTGAAAGACAGGATACAACAGTAAAATCTACAGGCTGATGGATCCATACTGTTCATAAGATCTGAGAACATAAGTCTCTGAAGGAGTGGATGAATGACGCCCCCATTTTCAGACATCTATACCGTTCCCATGCAGCGTGATGCACAGCAGGCAGTGTGGACTTGGGCCTGTGCCACCAGAGCTACTGCAAAGAACTTGTTCAAATGTGCTGCTTTTGAATCTTGCTCTGAAAAGATTGCCCCTGGGAAGCACGAGGAACTCCTTGCTTGACGAGGCCTGCCATAATTAAGTGTTTTGATAGCTCTTCGTGGTGGAGCTCTCTGAAGACATGAGGTGGTGAGCAAGAGACTGCAACCAAGCGGGGAACCCAGTGAGATGTTAACCTCAAAAGTGGTGCTTTTTGTACCGTGATTCTTGTCTCTTATTGAAGGTTTGAATGGAGCGGATAAAACACAGTCAAAGGAGGAACCCTCCCCAGCAGTCTGCCTTTAAGTTCACCAGGGAATGGAATGCAGTTGGGGTGTAAATAGAGTTGGTGCATTTGAGCCTTCAAATTTTGGGCAGGATCAGGCAGGTCCAAAAGAAATGTTTCTCAAAAAAGTAAAGCGTCGAGATACACTAAATCCTTCTAAGTGGTTTGGGGAAGATTCCACTGAGTTAACGCTTCTTAGGGTGTGCTCATTTTGAAGCAACCAGTGTTTGCAAGGCAGCAGAGCTACAAGTATGATTTCTTTTAAATTAAACAAATTGTATGTAATGCTGCTTTCATTGTGATTGTGATTGTTTTGGTAAGTCTTATTGTACCATCTCTAGTTGAGTGATTATTTTAAAGATCAATCAAGTAGTCAATCTTAAAGAAAGGCCAAACAATAGAAAGCTTTAGAGTGCATACATTTTTTTATTGTTTTATTTGGTCGTATTGGGTTGTATTGGGTTATTTTGGGGGTTATTTTGAGAGCCCTAATTTAAAGGCAGACATACTGTAAGTGCTCTGGAAATCTAGGTTTATTTGAAGGACTTAACCCAGTAGTCTTCAGTCTCCTCATGTTTCACTTGTGGTGCCTCCTACGCCCAACTGGCCTGCTCGAATTACCCTTGTGCTGTTAGCTCTATGTTGGCTGGCCTCAGACTAGCTGTCCCTTTGGGCATACCACTGTTTAGGTGCTACATATTAGAATGCAGTTTAAGTAGTAATATTTAGTCTAAGTAGAATTAGGTCCAGGACTCTTTACAGTGGGTTTCATCCCAAAATGCAAATGCAAACTGACATTTCTGTCTTCGCCACACTGTTTACAACTATAAAGAATTCCGGCATTATTTCTTTTGAAGTTAGTGTGCTCCATAATCAGCATCAAAGATCATTCTGGAAGAACATATAAAAGATTTTGATTACTGATGTGTACACATTGGTCACGTTTTTAAATTAGTTTTGATTTGACAAACCTCAAACTGAAGGTTCTTTTTTCTTTAAATTATCGTTTTGGACTGCTCTACAGCAGTTAACTGGTTCCTATTGCTGCCAGACATCTTGATTATATAGGTTTTACTCTTTTAGTCATTTTTGTACTAAGTAGAGATCTGTCACCATTGCTTATTTGGAATACAAGATTTATACTAGTATACCCTCCAGATGTCTGAGAAGTAGTCTCCAATTAAACACTGAGGAGTTGAAGGAATTGAAGGATTCATAAACGATTCATACCACACTCAGAGGTGTAACACCGCACCTCTTCTCTAACAGTCTGAAACTGTTAACATTCAGGCCTGTCATCTCCAGATGTTGTGGCCAAACTTCTAATTTGTTGGCGGACATAGCAATCATCATGGGGGTTAGATTTTTCTTTTGAAATACAGCTAAAAGACATGAGTTGCATGCTATGTGTTCTCAAAAGCTGAAGAAAAAGCCATATAAGCCTTATGGGAGGTAAATGAAAACTTTATTGCCTGCTCGCTGTAAGAGTTAATGAATATTTGTTGATCATTAGGGAGGAAAAAATACACAAACAAAATCTTTGGTCGATGTATAATGTGTATCACATCAGCCACATATCTTGTTAGGCCAAATGTTGCTCTTTTTATCAACATATGTAGTTAACTGGTGTGTGACTTCAGTTATTAAATTATTTAACATGCATGCTGTATGCTTACCTGCTAGATGTAGGTACAGATGCTAATACAGTTGCACAAAAGAGAAACTGGCAACACAGAGAAGAATGCTTTTGAAAGTATGTTATGGCACAATAGGTGGCTTATACCATAAAGGCTGTCGCTGCAGATGAGCCAGTGAGCCCACACTGACTTCTGTTTGAAACAGAAAATATCAGTCCTGTCTTTAGTCCTTAGCTGTATAGCAAAGCTACGGTGAAACCTTGCTTTCTGTAAAACCTCCTAGTGTGCTACTCATGTTTCTGTTCTTATACATAAAGACCTTGGTAACAGTTTTCATACTGAAAACTTCCTTGTTGTGCTGTTTTCTTACTTTCTGCTCTGAGAGAAAACAGACACGTTAATGTGTGTTTACTGGAAAAGATGCCATTTTTGTGCCCTCGTTTGAAGCAGTGCATGGGGGATGTGTGCCTGCATTCAGCCTAGTTTGTTTATTGAAATTAGCCTGCATTGTGCCATTTTCAGCTGGACTGATGAAAGCTTTCTCCGTAGAGTTTTCAACCCTCGCTCTTGGCGATAATGTAAGGTTTCCAAGACCGTTTTGATTGGTGTCATGACAGCTTCTAGCTAACATGCAAGCATGTACGTATCTGGATGTGCTGCTGTTTAAATTCTATTAAGTGTGTTATTATCTATGGGTGTTATTCAAATATCTGCTCAACTGACCTTCTCCATGCTATGTAAATAGTAGGTATGGAGTACTCTGTGAAACAGCGCTGGGTTTTTGTTTTTTATCTTAAGCAGTGTATAAACCTGGGCTGTCTCTTTATATAAGGCAAGTTTATATTTATGTTGATCCTTGTGCCCCTTTTTAATAAGTGAATTATAGTTAGACTGTAGTTTGAAGTTTGGACTGTGTAGCTAGTGAGACTCCATGTAAGTTTAAGTATTGTTCTGTGCATGAGCTACTATTAAGCTTCATTATAAGCCAGCCTTAGCAGAGACTTCATAAAGATAAGAAGACAGTTGAATGCTTGAAATATTCCAGATTCAAGATTCAAGTGTTTATTCTCATATGCAGAGAAACAAGCAGTTACACTGTACAATGAAATTCTTACTCTGCACTAGCTCCTGGACTTCAAGTACTAACAATTACAATATAAATACAAAGTACTAAATAAGATGGAAAAGACTAAAGTGAAGAAAAATAGATATGTATGTATAGAAATTAAGAAAATGTGAACATGAGTCATCTCGTTGGTACAGATGCTGGTGGGAAAATCACCCTTGTGGAGATAATGTGCATGTTTAGAAGCTAGAACAACCAGGAAAATACACTATATAATATACATCATTTCAAAGCAGTTACACAAACCATATGTGATTTTTGACAGATTATATCAGTCATTTCAAATATTTGATAGTATTGAAATCTTCTCCCCGCTGTATTGTATCACTGTGAATTATCCTTCACTATCGGCCAGTATCTAACCTGACTAGCTTGTGTTCTGTTACTAATGAAACATATCAAGCTTAAAGTAATGACATTCACTTTTTGAATTGTAAGAAGTAGTTTCATATGTGTGACCTGATCGCTCACACTTACATCTCTGAGTGTCAGACTTTACTAGAATATAATAAATATTTACCGCTAAGATCATTAGCAGTGATTTGACTCTTGGCATTCTCGGCTTTGTTAAGGCAAAAGGCAGAGATGTGATTATTGAGTGATGCAGGTAGCAGATGGAAGTGCAACTCTGGCGGTGTGAGTGGACACATGTTAAAGGCTAGAACTGTGTAATACAGACATGAAATGCAATGTTCAATAAAGATGTCAAATGATAATGACAGTATAGGAAGCGATAAATTGTAGTTGTGTGCCAATGACTGGATGTAATGCATCCAGTACAGTCTTATTTTAAAGTGTACACCGAAATCAAACTAACCTCTTCTTTAAGCAAATAGCAAAATGCAAGCATGTTTTTTCCCTGAAAGGCTGAAAAACAGTCAGCATTACCTCAACAGCCACAAAACAATATGTATTACATACACACAAAATAACTAGGGACAATTCTTGTAGTGACACAACAGAGCAAAAGCAGAGCTAACGAGAAGCTCCGAGACCATTTTCGCCTCTTCTCCTGTACTGTCTTTCTTTTTGTTTGTATGTTGCTTGTTTGCCCTTTTTGTAGAGGATGGTGTGGTTTTGTCAGCCCCCTTAGGCTTTTGGTCCTTGTGGAAGACAGTACTTGGTCTGTTTACAGCTGTGCTCTCAGGGGCCAGCAGTGTGATGGCTTAATTAAAAATTCCTCAACCTCGAGTTTTTGGCAGGAGAATCTTCTTTGCAGACACAGATGAGTGACGAATTCTGGCAAATACTTCTTTTGAGGAGTCCCCAAAAGAAGTACTATTCAGAATTTATGTTTTGAGAAGATGGTAACATTTTAAAATGATGTAATCTGACCTTTTTAGTATGCTGCTATAGACCTTTTCAATATTCATCACATCTTATGACAGAATACATTGGAAAAAATACCACCATGTTTTGTTCATTTAATAATGTTAAAAGAAGTTGGTAAAGCTGCAAAAAAGCAGGGCAAAGCTTTTAGATCATTATGTCTTTATTGTGTCATTATCAGTATCCTTACTTACAACAAAGTCAATAGCCTCACACTTATACCTACTGTTCATCACTATAGAAGACATCATTTGTTGCAGATCAGGTATTGTGCTGAGAAGAATTAATTAATTTCAGAGAACCTGGCCAGGTCCCCCTAATTACTTCATGTAGCATTCATGTAACATGTAACAAGTAGTAGTTCATGCACGATTATCTACAAGTTCTAAATTCTCACAGTCCATCTCTAGCTTTAACAGTTTTGTGCTGAACACCCAAAACCTGACCCCACTCCAGCTCCACCAACCTAAAACACTCGTCGGCATTCCCATGGTAAATAGGGGGTCTTACCAGTCAGCCTTGTGCTTTCGGTGGACAATGCAACTCCTAATTTGATGAGTGCTCATTGATTCGTTAAGCCTCGCATGCTGTTATTCAACTCATTCCCAGGCATTCCTCGGGTGTCAAGGTCATACACTGAGCCCTGTTCCACAGGAGTAGTCCTCTCAGGGTGCCATGTTTAAAGGACATGGCCTACGTGTAGAGAAACAAGTCTCTCTGACTTCTCTCATTCTTCTGAGGGCTAATTTAGAATAATGAGGAGGCTGGGTTCCCCATTTAAGTCGTGATCCTCATGTTCTGTAGTTTCTTTCCTGCTGGTTACCTTTGGCTTGCTAAGTAGAGTTCTACAGACAGGTTTCTGTTAAACTAGTTTAAGTGCACATGTCTGTATTAATTAGTATTAAATTAGTGAATTAAATATGCAAACAAACCACAAGCATCTACTAGCTCTGATGCTTAAGATGGCTTTATTATTAATGTATTTTATTCTGTGAAACTCGGTGTGTAAAAAGGCCCCCTTTGGTGAAAATGAAAGCTGTTGTAGACATATTGAAAGGAATACACATTGTCCAACTGTCGCATACTGTTAATGCACATAATCTCAATCACAAATAAACAACTTCCTCTACACACGTGAACACACGGAGGCTAACAAAGCGAAGCTGAAAGGGCGGCATTTGCAGGACTAATGTCCATGTATGTACTGTTTCAGACAGAATAGAATTTCAAGGGTTAAACATAATACACTGACTTACTAAACTGCCTTTATCTGGCTTCAGGTGACATGTGTTTCCTGTTGTTGCTGTGCTATAGAGAGTGTTGTTGAACGAGGTTGATGATGAATGGGAACAAAACTATGAAACATATTTTGCTTACAGCTGCACATCTGTCAGAGGAGAGCTTTAGCTGTGTAGATGTGGAGTTTTTAAGGTGAAGAAAGACAGGAGGATGCTCTGTACTCGTTTCTGTTGAATAAAACTGGGGTAGTCTGGAATTCAGCAAGACATTTGGCGACTGGGAAAAAAAAATAAAATGAACATGTGGTTTATTTCACAGTTGCAGTCAGTGGCAAAAGTTGGGAAAATTCATGGAATGTCTGTGGAATGTTGTCATGTACCTATGTTGGTAGAATTTTCTACTATGGCTCCTTTGAAAACAAAAGAGTGTATGGTTTTCTTGCCGTCTTTCCATCACAAACATGTGTGGTAGTTCTGCTGTCTTCTGATGCTCACTGTATTCGGTCCAGTGATGCATTCTCAAATACTGTATCAGATTAACTTCCCCCATAGGGTACGTTAGTTTTACAGATTTTACAAGTAGCTTGGGTGGAGTCAGAAATGGCAAAAACAGACTGATTACTGTTTTCTATCAGCGCAGACGAAGCCTACAGATTTAATTCTGTAGTCAAAAAAAATCTGTTTTTCCATCTATCGTTTGAACAACAAACAGCACTCCTAAACTCCAAAACCAAATATGGTTTATGTGTTTTATGTCACTGATGTCACTGATTGGGTTGAAAATGAGCTTATACCAATACATAGCTGAGCAATCCTTTCATCACTACTAACAGCTACTTAAGTAGATTGCTCATAATGCGATTGGTAATGGTATCAGCAAATACCAACAAAGCATAGACTCGTATTTGGTCTGTACAAATGGAATTGGTGCATCCCTAATAAAGCTAAAATAATTTTTATTTGTTTTAAATAATTTATTAGTCATTTAAATGTACTTATTGTCCCATCTCTAAATATAAAACATATATATTCTTACCATACCAATCTAAATACATACATAGTGATGAGATTCCAAAGTCTGTAGACCTAATTTGACTCCTTTGAAAATCTGCATGTCATAATTTGGCCAGACTTGTTGACTTGATTACACCATTAAACATGCATGTGCTATTAAGCAGCAAAAATCTTGTTGGCTAAGACTGTTGACATCCTGAATGTAAAAATCCTTCTCTGGGGTATACCCCCAGTGTATCCTTCTATATGCATTTCAGTCACCAATGTGTGTTCTTTCTAACATCTGTGGTCCTGGTCAGATTTTTCCTATGGGACCGTCTGTACTCCTGGAGTTAGGTCTCATGTAATTGAGGGCTGGATCAAATGTGTGTTTCCCACTTTGATGTGTGGGAATGGTGACTTCCAGTTCACAATGCCAATGTCTGTCTGCCCCCCATAGCTCTGTTATTACAGCTCAGTGCTTCCTGCTGAGAGGAGTTCCTCCAGTGCTGTCCCCTACTCCTTACACAATACAGTGCATTATCTGCATGAAGACACACCAATAATATCATACCCTCATGACCTCCTGACCCCTTCTGCCTCTGGCAAAGAAAGGACAAATGCAAACTGACCGTGTTGAAAGATTAGTCCACATTTGCTTTTGTAATTGATGGTATCAATAAAATGGTAAAAGTTGGTTCACTTGAAGCCTTTATGTAAATTATTACCTGAGCTAAGCATTCATGAAAGGTAGTCATTGAACTTTTTTGTCAGGGATATAGCCTACTGTTATGGTCCAGCAAGGTGCTGAAAGTCATTATTATAATGATGCACCAAAATTAATTTTCTTGTCTAAAAACTAAATTCAGGACAAAGATTTCTTTTTTTTTTTAAATGCAAAATGCTGCCTGGAAATGTAAACATTTTCATTTTAGGGCATTGGTATATAATTAAAAATTGGCATTGGACAGATGTTCAAATAAACCAATATTTTAAACTGATACTTGATTAAACATTTGTTATATTTTAGAAGAGCAAGATGTCTAAGGCTAGAGATATAGTTGCTGTTTGGCCATAAGTTTGCGTCGACTGTTCACATTCTTGCTCCTCTGCTATGCATAGAAAGCACATTTATTTGTCACTGTACAGTGACAAGGGCACATTATACAGATGTGGGCAATATCTACTAATTGTCATGGATAATACAGGCATACAGTGCACACTTGAAGTACAACATGTATGCTAGACTACTAATTCTGTTTGAAAAAGCTGCAGTAAAGCTGCACTGTTTTTAACATGTGCATAGTGTGACATTGAAATAACATGTTTTGGTTGTTTTTTGTTGTTTTTTTTGTGTTACTTATTTTAGCATGTGTTTTCACATTGAGTTTAATGTGTTTAATGTGATTTTGGCTACTAGTTATTTGAAATACTGAGTTAGCACAGTTCACAAAGCCTTTGTAGCGTAGTTTGTCAGCAGGTTCTGTGCAAAAATGATGAGAAACCATCCTAGAACGGCTAAACTAACTACTGCCGCACTGCCCACTGGTAGGACAATACAGTTACTCTGCAGCCCGTAGAGCTGATGTCAAGACTTTTTGTCTCCTTTTTGCAGACCTACTTGTCAGGCCTGGTTTGTTTTTAAGGCAGCTTAGATGCATCTTTCGCTGCCTTACATATCCCATAATCCTTTGTGTTCATGCCAGTGCAGTTTAAAAAAGATGCACTGACACTGGACAACACTGCCTTCCAAAGCAGTATAGGCAAGGAATGCTACCTTCAGTTTTGAACACAGCCAGTGTTGCATCTCTTTACATTGTTGTTCTCTTCTGCTAGGTTCTTGGCAGTCCTTGTAGTGGAGAATAATACCTGTGGGAAGGTCTTAGGCCCTGTCACAATGATTGTTCATACGCATACTTAAATTCTATCCTCTTTGTCTGCTTTCCTCCACGTCTGCTTAGTACTCTGTTCTTGATACATCACTCATTGGAAAACTGTAAAGCCTCTTCCAAACCTTTTTTCATTTGTTTAATAAGTCAAATTTGACCTTTCCATAGTTGTTTATGTTGCAGGGCAGGGTGCGCTATTGTTTGGCAGACATTCTGTAAGCCCCCCGACGAGGAGTCAGAGCTGTCAGGACAGATTAAAGTTTGACGTTGGAATTATGACAGCACATTATCATTATCAAAATCATTTACGTCACAATGCACTTTTATGGACTTATCATGAGTATCAGTACTTTCAGAACACAAACAGCCCAAAAAAGGTTAACTTAAACCACTTAAACCTTCTTTGGAGCAATGCCATTGGGAAAAAAATACACTTTTGGTCTCTTCCTTAAAAAACTTTTAAAATGATGATAAATGGGGTGTGAGGGTGAAGAACCATTTTAAACTTTAACATAACATAAAGTTTCTATACCAGTTATAGATTTTCTGGAGCTCTATGTCTAAACCAGTAACTGTTACGCACTGTCAAAGGTTCAGTTTTATTGGCAGGACTTTGTAAGTTGGTGTAATGTTGGCAGTCCAAGAAGGCAGAATCGGCCAAGGATGTAGTAAGGCCTGTTGCAACATGTATTTACTGATATGATGTTAGAGATCCACCAATATGGAAAGTAAGGGCCATTAAACCTTTTTTTAGTAGAAATTAAGACTAGGGCCTACATCTGCTTTGACTTGTGTTAAAGAGAAAAATGGCATTAGTTTCTGTAAGGCTACAGTTATAATAAAATGGATAAAATATAGTTATTTTACAGTAGTAACCCAATGTCATCATTCTGTAATTTTGGAGCACAATAAACATGTATAACATCAATATATTTTATATTGAATTAAAATTGTATTTGGTTTATATGCTATGGGGACATTTCCAAACATCCAATATTTTTAAGGACTTTTTAAATTACTGTATAATCTGGACAAATTGGCAAAATATAATGGGCAACAATATGGTCTTTTGTGAGGTAACTGAATGGTCTGCTTCGGCACAGACATTATCTTTATAATGGCAGCATATCACAGGTATGGAAAGTTTATGGAAAAGTCCTTCCCAAAGAGACATGAGAATTGGCCTATGTAAAAATCTAATTTCAGAAGAAATGGAAATAGTATATAAAATGTAAATAAATACAGTGAACAGTGATTTATAAATCTGTGTTCCCAAGATATGTAAAGATTAACCTTATCAGCTTAATTGTATTGTTTTTTGGAAATATATGTTCATTCTGAAATTGATTCCAAAAATGTTCCAAAAAGAAAACAAAAGTACAAATGTGAAATCTAGTCTTAAACGTTTACATGCAGTCATGCTTATATGTGAAAAAAGCATTCCTAAAAGTTCTAGTCCTTTATGAGCAAGGATTGGTCCAAGCTTACCACTTTGACAAAAATGCGTCAACAAAAACACCCACATTTCCAGGACCACAGATATATGTTTGTGATCTTCCCATGATCTTTGACCCCTCAGACCACTCAGTGTTAAAACGGGGATGTTTCTGTGATGGATATCAGTACGTGGGCCCGACAATTGTCAATGAATGCTATTGATATATTTTTGCCAAGTCGTCCATACCTAAAGCTTGACATTTCAAACAACATCACTGTCGTCATAAGACCCTACCACCCTTATGCTTCTAACAAACACTGCTTTATTTCAATCATGTTTTCAGTGTCAAAGAATTTATGCTACCAATGACCTCATCCTCCCAACTTGACTTTTTCGTCTCGTTCTTTTCCACAGACCAAAACTGTCAACCCATGAAGAGTTTCCTGTCCATACTCTGCTCTTTGGAGGAGCTTTGTTTCTGAAAGCTGTGGGCGCACACCTCTCAACAACAGGTGATTCTCCTCAGTCTGCACCCGCATACCCGTTTGTCCTCGACTCACTCACATTATCCAGTTCATTCCGGTCGTTTGACACACTCCTTCTTTCCAGTGTGCAATGTGTGTTCAACCATAACATGTCTGCCCTTGAGTTTGCAATGTCTTGTTCAGCAGGCTGAGAACTTGGCTATGGCTCAAGAGGTCAGGGGTTTAAGCCCAGTTGAAGGTTGCTGCCATCTTGCCCTTGAGTAAAGCATTTATACCTTAGAAGCAGAGGTGATATTTTATGATCATGACACATTTCATCATCATAATAAACAGTATGATTTGTGAGCATTTCATGGATATCACCTATACTTATAAGACTCTAGGTAACAGTATGTTTTATGTGTAATTACTCCTCTTCTTTAATTGGATTTAGTGCAGCACAGTATATGAAAAGTGAGCAACGTATCCCTGCGTATACCGCAGGACAGTGCAGTATTCTTTAGCTTCAGTGGGATACAAGAGCAGAAGATCCACCTCTGTTAACACCACAATACTGGACACAGCGACTCAACTGAGTTCGTGAGGTTGCTACCTGGGCCCTACAGGACTGCCAACATGTGGCGTGGTCTGATAAGTCACGGTTTGTATCGAGCTGATGGTAGGTTGTGTGGTGCATACCCCATGAAGTCATAGACCAAAATTTTCAACAAGGCATTGTGCAGTGGTGGTGGGGGTGTGGGTTGGGTTCACTTGTCTGTCTAAACACATTGTTGACCATTGCCTGCTACGTTTCACTGCTTGGTAATCACTTGCAGCCCTTCATGGAATACAATGATGGAATATTCCAGCAGGATAATACACTGTGCCATCCGGTCCAGGTTGTTCATAATTGGTTCAAGGAGCATTTTGTAGAGTTTAGATGAGTAATGTGGCCTGCATGCTCGCCCGACATAAGCTCAATCAAGGCAGTCCGCTCTGATGCCTCGTTTGAACTCCGATTAACGTCACCTTTCCTTGAGCATGCTGGTCAGTATTCAACCTCACTCACAAGATAACACCTCACAACTATGTTTCCAATCTGTCCCCTGAGGTAACGTTTTTTCATAATCAATTTACATACAGCTGTCCTATGACTTTTTTGTATGTCAGTGGATGTAAGAATTTTGGTTTAAACATTCCGAACATGCCATCAACAGAATGCGAAGAAATCATAGCTCTGATGGTGTGTCAAAGACATCTATGTATCATGTTTCAGAGATACCTACTGAAGTTAGTATGCTACCCAGCTAATCCCTTCACCATCTTGTAATACCACTTTGTACCTCAAGAGGTGATAGCTAGTCACTATAGCGTTGAGTCAGTCTAACATGACAGGATGTAGTAGAATCACATGGAGTTTTCTTTGATCTTGTCAATCATGTTGAAGGCCCTACTTCTGTTTAGGTCATTTAAGGTAGGCAGTGAAAGGAAGAGTAAACACAACTGGCTGAAGCTTTTGGCAAGTGACCATTATCATGACCACTGTCATCTGCTCTTGGCTAGAATTCATGTTCAGCAAAACAAAAGATGTCATGTAAATAGAAACAAAATAAGACTTAACATTGGTGTTGGTGTCCGTTGCTGGAGCTCTTGGTGAGTAATGACTGAAAAGTATGAGGCTGAACTGTGAAAGGGGATGAGGAGGGACTGTGCATTTACTGGTGATATGTTGCCCTCTGTTGTTTGGAGTATGAATTTAACAGATTGCACCATCTTTTTAGCAGTTACTTTAAATGAGGCACCAACTAGTGCATTGTGTCTGAGTGTCAAAACAGCCTGATGTTTTGTGTATCATAAAAGTATCAAGATATATTTATGCAGTATTGGCTGATCTTTGTTAAAATGCAGTCGGTTTGGATCATGTATTATTTCTTTCTGTGTAAAAGAAGGGTGGGTGTCAGTTGTAGATGTAGGGGATGTTTGCGGTTTCAATGTGCTCCTTCTTAGACAGAAGCCCATTGTGAAGGTGCTAGCTTTGTGAATGGATGTCCGGATGCTTTTGACACGCTGTCAGCCACAGCACTTCGGTGTAACAGTACACTAGGATCTGCTCACACACCTGATTCTTGGAAGAACTGGAAATGGCATATTTTGCATAAAAAACCTATACGCAGAAAAGTACTTTTCTGTTTTCCATTAGATATTTAACATGCAGGAGTGAGAGAAAACAGTGAATATTAAATGATGTTCACGAATTGGTTTGGGTTGATTTAAACAAATTCTGGTGTACTTGCTCTGTTGTCATGGTATGTCACAACAAGTGAGAATTAGGGGTCGGGCGATGTGGTAAAAATGTTATATCACAATACTTCCAGATATTTTCACGATACAAGATATGCGTCACACTTCACAGTTTTTCTGAGGTTTAATAAGTTGTAACACACAAAATAGAACCTGCTGTGCCACATATGAAAGCGCTATAAAAACTTTGTGACGTAATTTGTCATGATAGCAATAAAATATCATCCCACCCCTAGTGAAAATGCTACCAAGCAAACCATGGCGTGCACCTGAGACTCCCTGAGGATGTTTCTCAATCCCCTTTAACACAATCTCTGCGGTTTGATTGAAATGTGAACATGATGTGGACAGAGTGGGTTTTTTCTGCAGACCCACTATTTTACGTGGGAAACAATGTGCAGGCAATTGAATTGTCCATGTCTGTCATGGGCACTGTCCTCCAGGGCTAACTCTGATGTTGCTGGCATTAGCAGTGTATTTTGCTTGCAGATGATGCTTCAAACTCATCAGTGATAAATACCACAGCACTACAGTAGCTGGAGATAATTTTAGTTTTATCAAGAGGGCGGTCAGTGTCAACTTAATAACTGTAGGCCTACTTGAACAAGAAGGCTATAGCCATAGCGATGGATCTGTGGAACTATGAAGGGTTTGAAGGGTAAAACTAAAAAAACTGTCTGAATGACTTTTTGTGGCTATTATTTTTTTTATTTATTATTTTTAAATGTCACAAAACATGGGTAAAATGTAGAAGCCGATGTGAGCCAGAGTTTCTGTCAAATGCACATCATAAAATCTGCTCAGTTGGTTGTTTTTTTTTCTAGGCGGCAGAGAAAAATGGGGAAAAAATCATGATAACCGGCAAAGGAGCTAGACTTGTATGGCAAATGGGCTATAAAGATGTGGACATAGCTGCTCTTAGCAGTCCTGTTGTACAGTTGTACGTCTGGTGTACAATTACAGGAGAGTTGTATGAGAGATGAGAGGTGGTAGAATGTCATCAGGGCTGTAAAACGCTACGCATTTAGGAGAATAAGATTTTAAGCAGGCCACTGTATACCTCATTGTATACTGGATGGGCTCAGCCTCTGCAGGCAACACCACAGCTGCTGTTTACAAAGCAGGAATGATCTTGGATCTGATACCTCTGTATTTATGACAGTCATTATCACAAATACTGATTTTAGGACTCCTGCGCCTGAAGTGGTTCGTAAATATAGACCTTCATGGCCAAAGTGTCTGCCTGCAGCTTTCAGCTACACGGTGCAGTTTTGTTCATTTGTTCATAGTTCACGGTAATATAGTCATACTGTGACCTAAATCACATTGACAACCACTGTGCAACCTTGATGAAGTCCAGTTTGAGCAACTTTAGAGAAGTTTTGATTCATGCATTTTTACAGAAACCTTTTGAGCACTTCTTGCGTTGCTTTCATTGCTATTGGTGTGTTCAGCTTCTAAATTAAATATTCATCATAAATATGGTGTTCTGGTTTGCTTTACGAGACCAAGATTTAACCTTTAATAGATAAATATATTTTTCTGCATAAGTATTGGGTTCATTTATCTCCGCACACCTCTTTCTTTTACTTCTGTTGTTCTAATAGAGACTCTTTCGGCCTTCCTCAGTTTTATCACAGGAAGCAATTAAAATTTCTGCTGTTGTTTTGTGCAGCCACTGCATTCGTTCCAGTCAGGAGTGCTGTTATGGAGCACCAGTGAGGGGAGATCATAACAGGTGGGGAGGGAGAGTATGCTGGAGGGCGTTTTCCATAAACAGGATTAAGAGTGCCCCTCTCTCTGTGCCCACCACAGATGGGTCAGCGTGAGGTCTCTCTTCTACTTTGCAATGAGACAAATCGTTGAGCTGCAACCCTAAAAGCGATTAGTTCTGTCTCCCTAGCCCCATCACTACTGGCCCACTGAGGAGTCCCAAATAGAAAGGGTTTGTGTGAGAGTGAAGGGCATAAAGAGACACAGCAAGTGAATGTTGAAATAGTAGTAGGCCTTGCTGTTGTCAGGTGGGAAGTTCTGTACTGAAATGGTAATTTGTGTGGAAAATCAATGGCTTAGAATCAAACTAAAGGTGTTTCTATTTGAATGTAATTACAGTCTACCAGCTAAGACATGCATGGTGTCTTTAGTTTAGGTTTTCTTTAGTTTCATACTGGAGCTACAAAATAAGGCCAACAAGTAATGGAAGTTTATACTGCATCAGTTTTAGAAATCATCACGCCTGATTCAGTTGCATCCAGTTAAGTAAAATGGGAACAGTTTACATTTAGTGTTGCCTAACTTACATGAAGTAATATATTAACAGCGGTTAATATATGTTAAGAAAGCTGTTACTGTTACATCAACTGTTACATGTTCACTTAACATGTAAATACGTAGTTGTTATATGATTAGTTAAGCATTTAACCATTGTGGATTACTTCATGCTTGTTTGTCAATGCTTAATGTAAAGTGTTACCAGTAATCTTAAATAGGCTTGTTTATGTGGTTTCAGAATTCAATAAACAGTATGTCATACAGCATAAGAAACCACAGGAAGTTATTTTGAGATTACTTAGGATTGAGACTACATCAGACATCAGAAACTGAACACACATATGTATAGAGGAACATGCATAGGGGATTGTTGTCTTTGGTGTTGGCATGGGATAACCAAGACAATAGAAACATTTAGTCACTTGAAAACATTGTTCCTGTTTGTTTGTTGTTTTTTGCAGCTCAGACAACATACCAAATTCAGGTACGGTCACCTCTGATGTGTATAGTTTTAAAGGGTCTGAATATTTCATGTTCACCCATATTCGCCTGTTTTTGTGACCAGCATGACCACAGCTTTTTTGCCGCATTTACTTGTGACACTTTTTAATGTGCAATGGTCTTTAGGCATAAAGTTTGCTTAGTTCACTTGCTAGCTGCATTAGCATAATTCAGACATCCACCATGTATTAACTGATGAACTGATGATCTTTTTTCCCCCTAAAAATAGCTTTAAATAATGATGTCCATGTGTTTAAGACATTTGTGAATGCATAACTTGAGTAGTTAGCAAGGATTTTTTTAACCTTTTGTTCAAGCCAAAGTGATCTCAAACAATCGGAAGCATCAAGATAGCTACATAATGTCTTTGCTGGTGCCACCCACCCCTTATGTCAGTTTGCTTACAGGTTGCGATGGCATATGACTATCAATTAGCCATGGGAATATGTTCTCCCTTGTGTCCGTTGGTTCTAAACAGCACCACCCAACCCCCGTTCATGGTAATGCCTGACACCAGTCTGAATAGTAAAGAGGGTATTTAATCACCCCTGACCATGATGTCACCTCATTATGTCCCTGTGGGCTACCTCCGTTGCTGAAGACAAAAGGCTAGCCACGTCAAGGATGACTACTGGGGGAGCTGGCCGCACTCTGAGGCCATTGGAGAAGACTGGTGAGTGGGACGAACAGCTGGTCTGCTCTGTGCCCAGCAGATGGAGGTGCATAAACAGTAGATGTGGATCTGGAATATGAATTCAGGGTGAAAACAATGGGACCAGTCGCACAGCAATGAGCTGATTCATCATTATGTAGAAGCAGGCCTGAAGGGGTCCTGTGTCATAGCGATTGCATAAAATGCTAATGTGTTGCTTCTACAGAGGTCCAGTGTTGTTTAGGCCTGCTTAATTTCCACCTGCAAGGGGCCATTTTGAGCGAAAACATTTAAAGCTTTGTAATGTTGAGAATTAATATTCGACTCTTTACCTTGCTTTTTGCTTGGCATTCCTTTTTTTGTATTTCAGTGAGTCAGTTTAAAAAGATAAATAAAATATCCCACTGAGACTGAACTGAGACTTTTCTTTCTAGTTGTTTGGCTTTGGGTAAGTTTGGCAGGTTAGTGATTTCACATATTTTTACAAGAAGTACTCTAGGTCCATCATACAAGCCTTCTATTTGGAAAACCATAAACCCATTGTGGAGTGTTTCAGTGATCTTCAGTGCATTGTTAGAAAAGCCTCAGCCTCGCATTTGATGGCCAAAGCTAGCAATTCTCAAGCTGCTCATTTCTCTAGGGTCAGCAATCATGGTGAGGGGAAGCTCCTGGCTGTCAATTCCAGGCGCAGTTTTGTGTGTTGGCCTGTCATGGAGTTAAGTACTGCTCCAGGGGCTTCAGGTCTATGTTTACGGGCTGCACTGACCTATTCCAAACTTTTCCCTGCCTAATCCCTCCAAAACGTTCCCTCTTCTCTCATTAGCACCATTTGATGCCTGAACAGTTTGTGTGGAGTAGTCGAACAAAGCCCACTTCCTTTTGAACTCACTTCTATTTAAGGTTGACAAAGTGTGTTTTGCTAGAGTTTCATTCCACCATAGTCTGTGGTTTTAAACATTCCTGATGTGTCTGTCATCTATGAGAGCCTTTTGAGTGCCCCCACAAAACTTGCCATTTTCCTGGGTTCAGAGTGGTTGCCCAAATTCTAGCATCATGCTACTTTAATATGCATTTAGACTGTCTTGATTCTGTGATGATCTTTCTTTGGCAAGTCGGGTCAGGTTAGGTCAAGTGATCATTTTATCAGTCTAACTTGTTTTCATTGGAATTAAATGTCTTAGATTCTTCAGACCCCATGATGCAACAAACAATAGCAACACTATACATAGGACTACATAGGGTATGCATAATACTAAAACTGATCAGCCGAAGCTAATCAGCTGTTCTTCTGCAAAATTGTTTGACAGCCTGTTAAAGGGAGCTGTTGTCCACAGTTAAATAGGCTTTTAAGTCGACCACCCATCTCTATTTCTCTATTTAGTTCGGGTAACCAGATACTTCACCAGTCCATCAAGTTTGCTGACAGGTCACTGGCTACCACTGTTTGAACCCTGAGGTGAGAAAGTTCAGCCTGGTCACATGTCATTTTAACCACACTCATTTCTTTGTTTTTTGACCAGCTTTTTAGAAAAGAATAAGAGCTTGCATCTCAGGTCAACCAGGACAGCTTCTGAAGGTCACACAGCCCATTAAAGACTGTGGAATTCCTTGGCACTAAGCAAACATTTAAGGCATTGTGTCCTAAACACTGAAAGGTTCAATGTTTCAGTGGAAGCCAACTAACAGCTGAAGATCAAGTGGGCCTATAGCCTACAATTTTCTCCTATTTTATTATTCCCCACAATATGTGGTCCACCTATGACATTAATGTGGCCATATTTAGTAATTTACTCATTAACAGTAATAATTAGTACTTGCACATTGCTAAGTATTGTGCAACACTGTTATTAAATTTTTTGTTCTTGTTCCTGTTCCTCTTCTTCTTCTTGTCCTTCTTCTGTTAGTTTATGTGTTAATGTGTCAACCGTCAGAAGTTCCAGCCTGAAGCACAGCATGATGTTGCTATGACTCCACGTCTATAGACCTGTCTTTCAAATATAGGCTTAAATGGCAACTTTCATTGAGTGCTCTCTTGAAGTTTACTTTTTACCGTCCTTTTTGTTTACACAAAAACACACTGCTGATGCTGGCAATATCAGTTATGTAATCACCAGAGGATGCCTCAATCAGAGCTACAGAGGCTTGTGGGATCATTGGACAAATCAACAACTCACAGACTCAAAAGAGCAATGGCAACGTCAAAGGCTTCGGTTCTCTTAAGATAAGACGTGATGCAACAATATTTGGAATAAGCGCAAGAGGGCTATACTCGCTAAGAAGTTGACTGCAGTTAGCATCTTTAGTTTTGGAGTAGTTTTCCAAAGGTTATATCATTTGTTAATTGTTATTGTGACATTGACCTGCTATATTGGTATTGCAGAAGGAGGAAGTACTCAGATGCGTCTGTTGTTTTGGTCCAAGTAATGCAGACCTGTTTTTAACCATGATCAGTGTGTTTGTAATATACTGAATAATGTGCTTGTTGTTTAAGAGGTTAATCCCAACGTTTGACAGTTATGCACTGTACCCTGTTGTTCTCTCACCTGATCTCTGAGCATTATGGGTTCTGGAGGACCGGCGTTGGGCCCCTCAGTCTGCCTGGCTCCAGTGGAGAGCTAAATAAATAACTGGCTCCAGCCTGTCCTTGGTCAAGTGTGCAGTCGGATGGAGGGGAGCAGATAACAAAGAGAGAAAGGGGGGTGCAAAAGGAATGAAGAAAGTGCAGGAAAAGAGAGGATAAGATGTATGGAGTTCACCTTCTAGGGAAAAGCTAAAGTGAGGAGGGGTTTAAACTTGTGAGTGGGTGTGTATGTGTGTGGGACAGAGAGTGTGTGTCTGTGACGGAGTAACAACCACCTCCCTCCAATTGTCTCTGCGGTGCACAGTGTGGAGTGAAGGGGGGCAGGGGCATTGTTGAGTGAGTTGGTGTGAGGCTGTAGGCAGTGTCTGCCTGGGCTTCAGGCTGACTGCATGCTGTCTATGGCAGCAGAATCTACTTTTAAGCATGTTTTAGAAGACTTCAGTTTTAAACGTGTTTCTCAATTGAACAGTGTATTGGTGAAGTAGTTACATTTTTGGACACCTCTGCCTTCTTTCATTCATTCACAGAGACTGAAGAATCAGCCACGTTCATGTAGAGAGGTCAAGGTGCTCCTGACTCGTAAGGTAGCGTTGATTTATTTATTTATTTTGTATTTTTTTCATTCCCCTCAATGTTTAGTTTCCTGGCTATGGTTAAAGCTAATCTAACGACTGTGTTTGCTAAATTACTGTTATGGCCTCATCAGATGCTTTGAATAAGAGTTGTAAATAGGACAGTCACTAATTGTTATGTTAATCAAGAAATCTACTCATTTCAAACAAGGGAAAAAAGTAATAAAGATTAGTGTAATAAGTTAATGTAATACTAAATGTTTAACACAAAAATATTTAACACAAAACATGTATCTGGACTTTCTACATTGTGCATGCTTATCTTGCTAATTGACTACTATTGTTGTTGTTGTTGTTGTTGTTGTTATTGTTATTATTATTATTATTATTATTATATGAAGTAAAGTGGTTTAAGTAAAGGTATGAACATTGGAACACTGAAGAGCAATTTGCAAAACCAGACAACACAAACCTTGATCCTGTCTGTATTTCAGTATGCTGCTGTACAACAGGTACTTCTTGTGAATGAGCAGGTGGCTGTCAAATTCACAGACTCTAACTTTCATGTTGAGTGTGTACCTCTAGGTGGCAGTGTTGTCTAAGATTGAGCCAGTCAAACCTTGGATAAACAAACCCATTGAATTGACTCTGTAATACTAACATTGCTTCAGCCCATATATATTAAGTCAGAGGACTCACATTAGGTCCACACAGTGAGTGATAGTTAGGATCCTAATCAGTGAGCTATATTTCTGCTAAAGGGAGAAAGGCTGAATGGATGCTTTTTGGCTCTGTCTTTTCACTGTGGAAGAAGGGAGGGAGAAGCGAAGAAAGGTGCCAGTTGTATCTTTCAGCGAGAGACTAACTGCTAAAGCTTCGCTGCATTCTTTCGTTTGGAAGGAGGCTGTCTTCCAGGAGTTCAGCAAAAATGCTTTTGCCCTCACGTCGTGTTTGTTTTCTTTTCCCAGTGTGTAAAAGCCAGCCTGTCAGACAGAATAACAATAATGTCTTCAAAGAATAGCTCTGGGAAATTAAAAAAAGAAATATGTTGTGGTCTTTTTCTGTTAGCAGGGCTTGTAATTTAGCAGAAATAGAGTATCACTGTGCTTTTCTGGGGAGGTAATTTTAAGGTTGACCTTCTTTGAGCTGTGGAGAGTTTTTCAAAAGTGTGTATGTGTGTATGTGTGTGTGCGTGTGTATGTGTGTGTATGTGTGTGTATGTATGTGTGTGTATGTGTGTGTATGTGAGTGTGTGTGAGTGAGTGTGTGTATTTGTGTGTGCTTGATCATGGTTTAGCTGTGCTTGAACGTATAAAGCGTGTTGCTGAATTAGAGTGGATTTTGGAATCAGAGGAGCATTCCAAACCAGCGTCCTAATCCTCAGACTTCAGGCTCTGGATATTCAGCTGTCGCCAGGGAAATTAAAATGTCTTGCTGCTTGTTCATATCAGAAAACTTTTGTTTTTCATGGTGTTTTCACTTTTGTGGTTGTGGTTACCTTCTCTGGTGAAGTAGGTAGAACAGGCCTATAGCCTGCAGGAGGTGTACTTCATAGTCCACACATTCAGATCCTATAAACAAAGTGGCTGCTCTTTACATGGTAATCTTACTATAACTTTTACTAGAGTGGAAGGAATAAGAAGATTCCTTCTGTTCAATCACTTGTACTGTAATGCACACATACATCAAACATATCCTGATGAAACATATCCATTTGAGGAGAATCAGTCTGTTAGTGAGCATGGTTAATGTTCATTTTTAAACAAGGCTGAAGTTGGTTTCCTGTTTGCTAGCTTTGTTGTTCTGTTCCAGCTTGGCACCATTTAAGGTGGAATGGAGAATTCCAAGATAGACGATTGAAGCCAGGCTGTCTGATAACAAGTTTGATTCACTTTGTGTTGGTGTTGTGATCAAAAGAAAGTAGCTACTTTAGATAATGTTAGCTATTAGCCATCCTCAAATAACTAATGTTAGCATAGTTACTACATAGTGTAATGACTTATTTACAGGGAGCATTGTTTTATTTTCTGCATCTGTTTATTTGATGATCTTGCTAATCAAATGAACTCATCAAGTTAATAAAGTTAGGCAAAATGAGATTCAACTTATTTACTTATCTTGGTAGCACGCAATACGTTCAGTTAGGATTTCAGATACTCTGTCAGAGCCTTGAACATCTTACTCTAATAACAGCACATTTAGGGCCACCATGGGTGTGTACTAATTTATGCTTAATGCTTTTTTTATCTCCTTATCTACAAACATAGCGGTTGTTCTCCTGTGCTTTAAGTACCAGCATGTTGTGAAGGATAGGAACAGGAACGGTCCTCGGAATGTTCAAGTGATGCCCACTTGACTGATAAATAGACCCTTCGCCTCCACTTGGATATATTTAAAGACCTCCCATGAGGGTGCTGTTTATGGCTGTGATGTCTGGGCATGACGGTGATAATGACAAAAATAGGCTTTACAGTACGTATGATTCTGTTTTGCATTGCTGTGGTTATGATTAAGTCATTTTCTCCCCTAGGCTCAAATTAATGTATATTTAGGTGACCTACATTGGGGTCGGCTCTACTTTGTTTGCTGCGGAGGCATTACCTCCTCAGTTTGAAGATCTAATACAGGCCTTTAGTGTCACAGTCGAGGGTTTGAGTTGTCTAATAAGTGAATGTCAGACTACTTGGATACCCTGGATGCACATTTCTCAGAGTCAGGTAATGTAATTTAAGAGTGGCCAAGATTATATAAATTGAGGCATTAAAATAGTACTTTTTTGTAGGTGTACTGCTGCTATTTTACTGTCATTTTTTAAAAAAATAGTTTGCTATATTTGAATATTTTGAAACCAATCTTGTGTCATGAAAATGTCTTGAAGTATTAGTATTGTGGTGTGGTATTGTTGCCAAGTTGTCCTCAGTGCCAAGTAGGTTTTAAAGGGTGTTTTAAAACCATAACTGCTGTAACTATTCCAATTATCCCAGAAGCCTTGCATACGGAATTCTAAACCTTGATGCCTTGCTTTCTTCTTATTCATTTCTCTATTACTGAAACTTGGCATCTCCTTAATGCACCTTAATTTGCCTAGTGAACAAATTGTAAGACATTTTATGCTGCTTTCATATTTGAGCTTTCCGAGAGTAAAAGGCATCTATTGCTTCAATGACAAGAAGGTAATTTAGGCAAAAGAAAAGAAAAAAGAAGAGAGAGGAAACACTCTGCTTTGAGTCCGGCACCTCACTGATTTCCCCTTCGTTTGTCAGGATAATTACGTCGCTTTGAAGTTCTGAAGCTGGATTTGGAAGGGTTGGTGGGTTGGGGCAGGACTCTGCATAGTTGCTTTGGTAATAAAAGCATGGTTGTTGCAGCACTGCTGCTGAGCAGTGGAGCTTTGGCCCGGATCAGTCCTCAACTCGACCGCCAAACAGAAGTTAATGTGAACACACAGGTGTGCAGCCCCCTTCCTGACAGTTTTTTTTTCCCCTTGGCTTTCAGGCCATAGTTCTTCAAACTTGGCTTAATGAAGCCCAGCTGCCTTCTTTAATGGCTAAGTAGCTGCCAATCAGTCTTCTCCTGCTTTGTCTTCATAAACAACAATGATAGCTATTGATGGGTAGGAAAATGTGGTGTTTATATGTAATCATATATGTAATCATGTAGTTTTTTTCCACCACTGACACAACCATGTGAACTAGAAAAGTAACACCTTACACGTGATAAAAGATTTTACTTCATTTCATCTTTTCTTTTTTCCATTTTATTTACTATCCAGAACAACCAGTGAACCTAAATTTATGTTTGCAGTATTGATGATGGTGAAATAGTGGTAAATCTAAAAATGAGTGACTTGTTTGCATTACAGTGCATTTCATGTGTCCCTCTGCCATAAATAAATTAAAATGAAAGGATTGAAATACATTTTAAGAAAGATGTTTATCACAAAACTATCATAAACAATAGGTCTGACATCAGGCAGCATATGTCTAATTATTTTATTTAATAACTTTCTGTGAGAGAGCCTTCAGAGACATTAAACTCTTTAGATGCCTGGTTCCGATCACCACCACTGTGAACAATTCTGACTCAGGTTTCTATAGAACAGAGCATTTTGCATCAAACCACCGTACAAAACTTTGTTTATCTCAGTCATTTAAATATGTAGATTTCTTTTAAAAATGTGAAGTTTGATGTCTGAAGTTTGCTTTGCAGTGGCACTACAATGCAAAAGTAGCTGACAAGAAATAGAAGTGAATGTGTACGATGTCTAACCCAATACTAACATGCTTGCATTAACCACACTGAATTGTTAAATAATCTCAGACTTGCTGCCGTTGTTGCAAATTCTGTGACAAAATGATCTCTGTAGAAATGAACAAAGTAGGGCCATATTTCAAGCTACAACATGACTGCTGCTACTGTTTTTAGCTACATGGTATACCTTCTTCATAGATGTTTTAGGTTAAACAGTAGAGGTACTCATTGGTCACTTGTGTATGACAAAGACGCTTATTAAACTGAAAAAGTACAGCAGGATTTAATGCTTCAGCACAGCCACTACCACTGTTGTTTATGTGACATACTTATTGCCATTTTTGTCTACCCAGTAGAAGCATTGGCCACTTGTGCAGATTTACCTTCAGTCATCCTGAAATGCTTCTCTTAGGTTGACTTTGATCCTGCAGACTGGTCCTTCGGGCTTTGTGTCATTTTTCCCAAAGTGCCTAGAGCCTCCATGCTGTGTGCCAACAATAGACACACCTGCAGTCCATGTCAAAGCACTGGAGAACGAACTGGAAAGGGTGTGTGTTTTGGAGATGTGGACCTCTTCCTAAGCACCTCTCCTCCCCCTTGAACCTGGGGTTTCACATTTCTCCCAGCAGTCTTTCAAGTCTCTTTGTTGGGGCACTGTGGTTGAAATAGTTGGTCATGGTTCATAGTTCTTTTACCTCTAGTTTGAAAGCTTGATGTTTTGACATACAATTATGAGGCTTGAGATGACTTGGAAAGTGTGTTCCTCAAAGAGTGATGTGCACATTTTTTGGAAACTAGATGTGTCATTCCCAGGTAAGACTAGGGTCTGACTGACAACAATATAAAGTGCTGTATCGGTACTGGCAGTAATAATGGTGAACGAGATTTTTATTTGCTGAAATCTATCAAAAACTAAACACTGTCAACCCTACATTTAGTGTGACGGGAAATGCGATAGAAATAACACTGTGTAGTGAATTAATGATTCTGAAGGCTGTTATTTGGATATTTAGCAGTTGAACAGTCATAGTCGTATATGACCATTCACAGTTGACAAGTTCATCATATCAGTAGATAAAGCACTGTTTGATAGTTGTAAAACATCTGAATTCTTAGATCTTTAAAATTATTATTGGAAGCAAAAATATCACATCAGTCAGGCTCTTGCAGTCATACAGTAATTCAGTCTGCATTACCTGCAGGTTTGTTTTTGTTTTTTGATTATATGTGCAACCAGGGAGGAGAAACAGGAAAATCAGGCTATATATTAGATTTATTTCTACCTGTCAGTTTTCAGTCATCAATTTCAAACCAGTATGTTGAGTACTTGTGGCGTGATGCAGACAAATAAAGTAGTAAACATTACAGTGAGACATTGCTCATGAAGTACTCTGAAATGTTGAGTTGGATGTTGTACCTAAAGGAAACTACCTAAAGAAAAACTGGAATCAGTTCTGAGGTAGGTCGTTTAGCACCAAATTCCACCTATTTCAGAATGACACACAAAAAAAAACAAAACAAAACCAAANATGAAGTACTCTGAAATGTTGAGTTGGATGTTGTACCTAAAGGAAACTACCTAAAGAAAAACTGGAATCAGTTCTGAGGTAGGTCGTTTAGCACCAAATTCCACCTATTTCAGAATGACACACAAAAAAAAACAAAACAAAACCAAAAAAAAAAAAACCTGAAGCTTGGGTGTTGCTTTGGATGCCGATAGAAAATATTCAAGCCCTGCCCCTGTTTTCAGTGAATGCAAATCATAGAGGGTGTGTCTATTTGGAATGTTTAATTACTTATTCATCTTTTCTCAAACATTCTAAAACTAAAAGTGATGTGCAGGATGTGACAGGTAAGAAGACAGTGCAGATATTTCAGATATGCATAAATATTTGCACAGGGGGATCCTTAGTGCTGCTGTTGGAGAACTAGGAACTAGGAGTATGTGCATGGCCATAGTTGTATTTGTAAAAGAAGGTTAGTTGTCTGCAGCATTACACTCTACCACATGAAATCTCCTCTTTACTCTCGCGTATGTAAGTACAGTACTTTGCATAGACCTTCATATTTCTGTAGTATTTTGCTTGTGTCAAGCATTAGGGTGGAGTTGTCAGGTTGCCCTTGGCTCTTTGGAGATGTGGAATGTTGCCGATCCCATTAGCAAGCTTGCTTCTGTCCAGCATAGACACTTTTTCTTTTCCTGTAACTTTGAGATCCTTTCACCTAGTTTTGTGTAGTTTTAGGGTACTTATGGCTGGATTGTCAGTTTTCATTATTTGAAAATTATACAATTCTTCATTTCCAGTTATTTACAGCGGCAAAGTAATAGATCAATACTACATTAATAACATTAAAAACACAACTTATTGTTCATAATAGCAGGCATCTTATTTTTCACTAAGTATGCCTAACTATGGATTTCATAATAAACTCTGCCCTCCAGCCTATAAACGTAATATCTATGGGCACCAATTGTAGTTGAAAGCAAAGCTGGTTTAGAAAGAGTCCTGCTCTTTCTGATTTATGTGATGCAAAAATATGGTCTGGTACAACTAGAGCTTTAATTGGGCCTGAAATAATGGTACAAACCTAAGCAGTCTAAGTGTGACATGACCTAATCCACAGCACAAAGTTTTGAACCTGACCCCAAAGTTTTACAGAGCCTGATTTGGACCTCTCAGGTTTAGAGTCTGAAATGTATTGACCTTGTTATGTTGCAGTGTGCAAGAACACCTGTCCAACTGCCATAAGCAGCAGCCTGAGACAGATCCGGTGTCGTGCGACCCAAAAATGCCCCACATGTACAGAGGGGCAGTTTATGGCCATCCACACTAATTTGTGACATGATGCTTTCACCCTGCTGTAAAAGAAGGAAACTGGGCTTCCTGTGATTTGCATCGTCAACTTAAATGAACCTGAAGTCAAGTCTGAACTTAACCACTGATACTCTTTTATGAGCTAGGTGTTAATGTAGGTGTGTTCAGGGCGTCACCTTGAGCTTGCAAAGGCTTCACATACTGTGCAGTGGTGACTATTCAGTTGAAGAAGTTTCTGCAGGTTGTAGGTTTTGAGCAAACATTTTAATTTGCAGTTGATAGACTTTAGTGTTATTTGTTTTTAGTCTCTTTTCAGTCTGATCTGTCTGCTTGGACCATCTACCTGGGGGCCTTTGTAAGGGTCCAGACTGGATGTGGCGTTTCCTGTTATAGGAACTAGATCGTTTCACTGTCATCTGAGTAACTTGGCTAATCTTGGATGTAACACATAGGGTACTGCACTAGTGTAGGGCAACGGTCAGGCCAGTTTCTGCGCCTACCTGTAGCCGAGCTAGAGGGATTTTAGGATGAAAGAGAACGGTAAGTTCCTTTAGGTTTTTATTTCTAATTTAAAAGTATATCGTAGACCATTACAGCCTTCTTTTTACATTCAAGATCTTTGTACGCACTGAAGGGTTGGTCAGGAGAGGCAGCAGTTTTCAGGTCATTCATCAGAATCATTATAAATATATTTAGTAGTGCTGTACTGAAAGGATTTTAAATGGAGAATCAGCATTGATGAAGACTGAAACTTAAAGTAATCCCTCTTTGTCCAGACTAGGTGTCCAGAAAACCAGCCTGCATGGTATAAATCTGGCAACTTCTAATTCTGACGCACCAGAATTACTGCTGTAACTCAATAGGTCCTTTTACTTTTAAGCAGTCATCCATACTGAGGTGAAAATACCCTATGACATAGCCCAGCATCTAGTATGTTAAAGAGAGAAAGTTTAAAGGTTGCGTTTCCTTCCTAGGAAACATGCTATGAAAAACTTGGTTGTAAATTGTTTATGGTCTGCACAAATTTAGATTCAAAATGTGTTTTTTATGTGTATTTGTTTGGTTGTATTTGTTTGGTTGTTGGTATACTTTTCCTATTTCGTATTCCTAGTTCAGTTTTCAAATGCAGTTGTTGAAATAATTGTACTTAAATATTAGATGGTGTGTCAGTATTGAGCTGATATCAGTAAAAGCTGGATGAAAAAAGAATAAATTGAGGATTCTCGTCTATATTTAGATGATCATTAAGTGTTTCAAGTGTTTCAATTAAATACATTTTAAAACGTTGTGTTTTTAAAATACAGAATACGTCGTTATTGGTAAATAATAAAAAATGGGTCATTTTAATATCTCTGTTTCTCGGTCATTTCTTGAAGTGAGTGTTATAATCTCGCATAGGTGAGTAGCATAGATTATTAAAATGCTTATTTTAACACATTTCTATACACCTAAGATAATTTTGGCATTCTGTAGAGTTTCATTGATGGACCTTTTTTAAAAGACTATTCAGGTGTTATAGCATCGGTGTGAAATGTAGAATGTTGGTGAAGGTTCACGCCAAAATACATTGAGGGATTTTGTATCCGTGGCCATGCTACAATAAAGGTTTTTAACTCAATAAAGACAGCCAGGGATATTCATATTTTAGGCCTTCGAACCTCACTTCATAAATAACCTTTGATACTTGTGTTTCTTTCCCTACCAGTAGCGCTGTCTGTGTTCATACTAGTTTATGTTCCTTTCGTGTGATTGCGTTCAGACTAATACTGGGGTGTAATCTGTGTATAGATTAGCTAGGAAAGGAAGTACCAATTTGAAGTTATCCCCCTCCTTGTCATGGTTTGCCAAACAGTGTTGAGTCATGAAGTATGATACCATGGAGACTTTTGGTCAGTTTTTCACTCCATATAGCATAGCACGTGCTCTGTTACACAGCTGTCTGTACATGCTGTTCCTTATCATTGTAATGTCAGGGTCCTGAGTGCTGCATGTTTATCAGGATCTCCGTGTTTGTGAGTGCTGTGGGGTGTGGTGGATGGTGTTGTCATTGTAAGGGTGTTCCCCAGTGTTCCCAAAGCAGATGAACTTTAGTGCAATGCATGTGTTTACAGGACAGTGCAGCTTTTTCCTATTTCCTAAATGACTTATAGACTGCTTGGTGCATGTGTGCACAAATGTCTAAGTAGTGCTGTATTTTTTGGGAGGGTAAAGAAGTTAGGAAATAATCAGTTTTGCCCTATTTAGTGATGTTACCTGTATTCCTTTGTTGATAATAACATCTCTGACTGTTAATCATTTGGTTTTTATACTTGCTTTTGGTGTCATTCAGTGGTGAACTGTTACCGTTGGAGTTAGGTCTTCTGTTCAGGGTATAAATGTCAAAACTTGTCAACTGTCAACTTTCTGGTAACACCCGTAGGATATAGTAGAATTGGAATGCAAACCTAGCTTAAGAAAAGATTTCCAGAATACAAACATGGACTTTTTGAATATTTTGTCTGTAATCTGTTCATCACATTTACATGCACATGAGTAATCACGTAAAAGGAAAACACCAGGTCTACGAGTCAGCCAGTAATTGGATTTCTGTTTTGCAAGCAGTCAGTAAACCTGCAGAATCAGACATCGTGAAAACATAAAACTCAAACTTAAAACTGAAACATGAACATAAATGATCTAGAACATGAAAAAATATTTAAATTCTTCATTTTGTAGAACAAGTAGTTCAGTGTTCTGTTGCCATCTCATGATTGTTGTGTTAAATGCTGCTTGCTTATTTCTGGTACCGGGCTCTGTTTTAACACATGCACAGAGTAAAAAAAGAATCAATCAGAGGAAGGGCATACATGCGCTGAGAAATCTGATTGCTGAGCTAAAATCCAGCTGTCTCTATATCAGCTTCTGACCCTTACTCCAATCTATGAAATCGGGGTGTGCTGTTAACATGATCACTTGAATAATTAGATAACTGCAGACATCTGATTATCATCGGATTTTTAAGTGCGTATCAGCGAACCTATCAGTAAGCCTATCGTAGTCCTGCCCCCTCTTTTTTACATTTCTAATGTATGGCTAAAACCTGGTTATTCTAGCTCTCATATTCATATTGTATACAGTGGTGTGGTTTTTCTATAAAAAAATGGTCTCACCTTATTAGAAATCAAAACCTGATTGGTTACCTCAAATTACATCATTTCCTAATTATACGGGCAGTTAATCTAAAGTGTGAGGCCTTCTGTCCAGCTCCTGAAGGCCAGACTAATGGGCTAGCTTGGTTATATCTACTTAAACGACTTTGTGAAAAACTGTCTGGTTGATTCATTTTCTGTTTCACAACATGCATGATGATTTACTTAAATAAAAATGAAATAAAATATGAAAACATGAGTTAGTGTTTAGGGCTCATATTGCCAACAAAATCGCCACATCTGGCCATGAACTGTATTAAATTCTGTATAATCCCAAAGAGAGTTTCATGTTGTAAATAGCCTCATATTAATTTGCCTGTGCAGTTTAATTTTTGGATGGATGGGATTTTTGGCCAAACTATCACTTTAAATACTGGTTGTGTGTTCTTCTGAGAACATGATCTTATGATCTCTGTTCCTTCCTCCTGCTGTTCTTCCTTCAGGAATTTATGAGGCAGGACATGCTGTGCGCTCAGCCTCTGTCTGGTGTGCACATGTCTTGCGCTTTTCTGCTTTACCTCAGACATCTCTGTTGCATCACTAGTGCCTTCTGTATCGCCCACCACTATGGTCACTCTCCAGCCGTGGACTTTGGTGCTTGAATGAATGATTGTGGGTCACATGATCAACACAAGACAGTCAAAGGTCACCATAGAGTCTCCTGATTGGTGGAATCCAAGCCCACCTCCCTCCCTCCCTCCCTCTCATGTTTATTTTCACAGCAGAGATAAAACAGCTGTTAAGCTGACTTGGAGTGAAAAGCTAGTCATCCCACATTCAGCATCTATATTTGACCTCATTACATGCAGAGCACCCACGTTTATTTTCGGCCAGTCTCAGGTACCAGTTTAGAATGGATCTCTGTTCCTTTGCCGGGCACGTAAAAGGCAAAGAAAGAGCTCTTCTGTGCGCAATGGTAAGGCAAGCAGTGACCCAGCCTTTCCATACATACTACACTGTGCCTCTGTGTAAGCAAACAGAGCACTGGGAAGGTGCTGAATGGAACTGTGTGGATGTGCCGCAATGAAATGTTTCATGTTCCCAGTTTCAAAGTTCAGTAGTTCGTTTGTAGAAGATGGATTTTTCGACTGAATCCTTGTCATGTAGGACTAATCCTTTCCTCTGGTTCTTGGAACATTTCCAACAAAGTGTTTTCCAGGGGTTTTCTTTGGGAGATAAAAACTTTTGCTGATTGCATATTTTTGTTGCTGGTTTTATGTTGAAATAGATCTGTTTAAGCCATTTTTACATAAACATAGAAATACAGATCCTGGCTTAGACATAGGATTCTAGAGGATATCTTTAATTGGTGTAGAACAGGACTTTTAATAATAATGACCACAGTCATTAATTCTGATTAATCTCGTTACTTATCGTTAATCACAATAATTTGCATATGTTTGTTTGCAGTATGCGAAATACCTCTTGGTATTTGGGGGGGTCCAAATGCTAGCTTTGTAATCCAGCTTTGGCTGGCTGCTTGCTCATCATAGCAGCTTTGATGCTAGCTTCAACGGCAACAAAATGAACAATTCATCTAAAGGGAATGTTCTTTCCTAGTTGAGTAGTGTGGTCTTCCATTCGTATTCCACACATCCATTTAAATTATACAGGTCTCTGCTTTTGTCTTTGGTCTGAGAAACAGCTAATAATTCACTTTCCATCAAATTCTTGGGAAAATTGGGCAAAAATACTGTTGCAACTGGGTGAACCTATTTGCTACAGACGAGAGCTGCGCCTCCAGTTAGTTAAGAATGTCAAAGATGAAAGTTCGCTGATGGTGGGTGAAGCAGGTGAACAATGACAGCATAACCTCATATTTATTTTGAGGGACACCTGAGAATTTTGATTTTGAGACATTCAGGAGGTTGATCAGCCCTCTAGGGCCCCCTGTATTTCACACCTAGGTTCGTCTGTTCAAGTGTCATTGGACATTAAAATAGGACAAACACAGTTTCTAGGTCTAATCACAGACACCCAGTGACAGCAACAGCGGCTGTCTTTTCTAGCTCTTTCACTACTGTAGCCCTTGCTCATATGTCGCTATGTCACATCCCATTTACTGTTGTTTTTGTTAGTTTGCTGTGCACTCATATTATTGATGTTACTCACTCATATTACTGATATTACTGCCATCACAGCAGTAGCGTTTTTTTGCCTAGACAGAGTTTTGCAGGTATGCCTTGGCAACATTACATTTTCTTCCAGATTAGTTATGCAAGCTTTGTCATTGTCTCCTGTAGTGAAATGTAAACTCTGCAGTGTTTTGAAATCATACAGATCATGTGAAGACTGACCACAAACACTAAACCTAAGCATGCCAAATGCTAACTCTGCTAATTCTTAGTATGAATGCTGTAGGTCTGTGGCTTTGACCTTGCCTGCAAGTATCCGTTGCATGATCTTTTACTGTATTGTTTTGTGTGTGTTCTCTGTTTAACAGGTTGCATGATCAGTTGGATTTAATGCATGGCGTTTGTGTGACCCCATTCAGCGCCTGCGTGGGGTTGAGAGTGACAAGCTGCAGTCATGGCCCAAACCATGCAGCTTAATGGCAACACCACAGGTAATGCCTTTTGAATTGTGCTTTGTTGTTCAGTCTGTATTGCAGAGCTGGATAAGAATGCATTGCCAGTTAAACATTTTCAGTTCTATATTTTATAATTCATTCTTTGCTGATTTTCTATACCCTAAAACTGTTGTGTGTGGGCGGGGCAGAAGATGTCAGCCTTGTGATTGGTAAGGGGAATGCTTACGGAAATGTTACCCAATATCAGGAGTGTTTACATGGAGAGGAGAGAAATACTGTGAAATATATCTGTCATTTATTGATCACTGGGACATTTTACCAAGGGGATACTTAATACTTGTTTGCTGTTTGCCTGTAAGAACAAGATTTAGGCTAACAGAAAGGAACAATAAAATTCAAACATGACTTTTCAAAGAAGTTAAGCTGTCTCCGATCTTTTAGTCAGCAGTGTATATCACTAATACCGTGCATTTGACATTGTTTAACTGCTTTATGACTTTTTGAGTCCACTCTGGAAAGGAATTTGTTCTGTGCAGCTGATTACTAGGGAGTTTCTGCCTGCCATTATTGCATTTTTTAAAGTTTCCTCAACCTGCTAAAGTTCAGTAGGTTGTGTATCAATCACATAAGCCAGCTTAAACAGTGTTCTCAATGATGATAAAGCTGTTGGAGGACTTTCAAAGCTACCATTTACTTCTTTGTTTGTGTCTCTTTCTTTTCTTTTTTTCCCGTTCTTGTCCTGTTTGGCGCCAGAAATCTTGAATGACTTGAGTACTAAATCAATGACTCATTGAATGAGTGAGGTAAATATTTGCAAGTCTTTTGGATATCTTTCAGTCATCACTTTGGTGATAACACATTAATCATCAAATTTAATTAAAAGCACATATGCAATATGGCCAAAGGTTTGTAGACACCTGCTTATGAAATAATAAGGAGTTTGTATTCCTCGTGTGGCAGTAACAGCCGTTACTCTTCTGGAAAAAGCTTTATACTAGATGCTGGAACAATGCCGTGAGGATTTGATTGCTTTTACGGGAGCATGAGTGAGGTAGGAATAGATGTTGGATGGTTAGTTCTGGATCACAAACAGCACTTGTTCCAGTGATGGTGCTCCATCACTCAAGACAATGCAGTTTGTCTGTTCCACAGCCCAAAGCTGGGGGCTTTATACCTCTCTAGCTCAAGAACCAGTTTGAGAAACACTAATTTAGTTGATACTTGGCATCTCCTATGGTGGCCTTAGGCTCATGTGTGGATGCTTCTGTTGTCAATTCTGTTCTCTGGAGATTTTGCACAATACACACATGTAGTATTTTTACATTTTTACATTTACATTACGTTTTTCTGCTTCACATAGCTTTCTCAGTGCTAATACGAATTCTTCCACCTCTGTTTGCATTACTAAGGTTCACTGAAATACTTGCTTATTATTGTAATAATAAAGACTAACTAATGTTGCTAATTAGACCTACACACATCGAACAGCATTAAAAGAAGGCCTCATTTACAAAAGCACTTTAACCTGATCAGAAAAGTGCATTTGTGCAGTGTTCAAAAATCACTTTGTAGTGTTTTCGGCCTAGTTTAGTCAAGATGTCTTTTAGCATTCAGAAATGGGCTTAACTTGGTCTTGAAGCTGTGAGACCGAGGTGGATTTTCTCAGTGCAATGTGAAATATGCAGTGCTTAGCTCTGCCAGGCCCTGCGTTCATACCTGCAGCCTCCTAGCATTCCACTACCCACTTACCCTCTCCTCGCACATAATGAAGAAAGAAGCATTTATATGAGTGTTTCATTACATACTACTCCAGGCATGTTGCTTTTTTTGGTTCTAAAGCACCAAGTTGTGCCACTTTCTTAGCACTAAGACTTTTGTGTTTGACAATATTGTGTTTCTGCTTTCTTGTGTTTAAGCTTAAATGGAATACTCAGATTTACAAGCTGGCTATCCTTCATCTGCTAGAACAGCATAATGTATCACTTGTGTATTCTTATCCTGATACTGGTCATTACAATACTGATATACACAAAAGGCTCCAATATGAACTCTAGCTTTACTGTGCATAGTGATCAATCACAGCTCTGGTACACACTCTGTTGATGTGTGTGTGTTTTTTTTTTTTATTTAGTATTAAAGTAATCTGACTAAAGTAGATTGCTTTGGTCAAAACAAACACATGCCATGTTTCATTATTGATTCACAAATGTGTTTTAGTATATTGCACAGCATATGGCAGTCTCAACATGTTGCAACATAATTGCTATACACAATATTTTGTCAGTATATTCAGCTTTATGTATTTGGATAGTTAAAAGAGATGTCTAGTTGGATGAGATGGATAGTTAAATGAGATGTCAGAATGTAAATAGAAGAATTCAGACACATTTAATGAGACTCGTTATGGGTCTTAACAAAAATAGCAAATTTCTAACTTCTGCCATTTGTCACATGTTTATAGAGCAGCGGTGTGTAGTGTTTGTTTATTTGAGGTTTCTTACATCAGCCGGGTGGGATGAGAGGATGCCTGGGGTTGGGGCGTGAATGCAGAATATGGTGTCTTATGTAAATGTTCTTTGTTCTTAGGTAAATTTTGCTTAGGATTTTACCTATTACAAACTGTTGAATGAATAAAGTAAGGGATAGTAAACATTTTAGCTTTAGCACTTTTGTCCAATTGCAGTTTTGTATTGAAAACTAGTAATTGTTTAGCCGTACTTACTAGTGCTTGGTGATTGTCAAAATATCATCATATGCATTGTGTATAATGACATCTTCAAGATAATTATACAGTATTATTTCTTACAGCCCTAGGTAGCAATTAAGGTAGCTAATTAGCCAGTTTGGTTGTTTTAGGCTTGTACTTTAGTAGTAGCATATAATTAATTAAACACAAACTGTTTTTTGTTAATCAACAGCCAAATTTCAGAATGAAGATGAATCTGCAAGCCTCATCTCAATCATTTAACTTTTTGGATGCAGCACAAGTGGGCTAGTTAACTTGTCAGCTAGTTCTTGAGAGCGCATTGAAAGAGTGACTGCAGATTTCACATTTACTAGTATATCCTGTTAATGTAATATGGTGTGCGAGGGGGAGACCAGCGTGTTTATTTTATTTTGGAAGCGGTTTTCTTCAACAGACCGTTGGCAGCAAAGAAGTGTTACTCCATTATTGTGTGTAACCAGTGTGTAGGTTTGTGGAAGTTCCAATGAGGGACTGATTTTCCCTGAAAGGGTTATTGCCTAACAAGACTATAACAGCAGAGGCAGCAGGAGTCCTCACCTCTCTGCATCTAGCATGTAAAGAAAAGGCCACATTGCAGGCATGAACAGTCCTTGGCTCGTCTGCGATATTTGCACGATCCAGTTTAGGTCAATGACGGGAGAAAAGGGGATTTTAGCCTTGGCCATTCTCCACATGGCACAAACTCCACATCTAGCTAAGGCCAGAGAACTTGTGTTAGAACAAGGTTGCCAAGCGGTGCCTCTGGGCAGCTTGAGGCCTCATTGATCTAGGACTAATAGAAGCCTCTCTCTGGAGGAGGGGCAGTTGGTTTAGTTGCTCTGTGACTCATCAGCTGTTTGTTTTCTCCTTTTTGGGGAAAAGTTGTTCCACTGCAAATGAAACTTTTTAGAAGGGCTTCGATCATCTGTTGTATTTTGGATCTTCTCTTTATATTTGTAGGTAGCAGAACAAAATCTCATATCTCAGCTTTTGTCGTTTTACACTTTTTTATGTCATTTAAAGACGCCTGCTGCCCTGTGTGCAAAGTTCATGATAAGTGGACCAAAAGTGTCCCAGAATGACTTGAAGATGGGGGTGTTCTGTTTGGTTTCATTGACTTGCATTACCATTAAAGTGTTTTTTTCTTTCTTTCTTTCTTTCTTATGTAAAGTAATAATTTTGGAGTTTTTGTTTGTTTTGTATGTTTTGCTCTTTGCTTATGTAAACAATTTATCATCATTAAATCTTTGCAAAGGAAAAAAGACTAGCTTGTGTTGATTGTTAGACATGGTTCCTGTGCAATGGTGAACAGCGATTGGCCGGTTGAGTAATCAGTCCAGTCGTCATCATTTACAGTGACTGGTCCATTGCTGTCTTATTGCTTTGCTTGCTTTTACTGTCTCCTTAGTTTAATGTCTTTTATATTATAGCTAATATTTCAGAGGTCATTCACCCTGATGCCCCTGCTGAAATAAAATAAAGTAAGGTCTAGTCATTATTCTTGACCACCGACAGCAGTGTTTACCCTCGTCTCTCAAACATTTCCAGCCCATCGCACACACAGAACATTGTAGACTTTTACTGCCAAAACCTGTAAGCAGTTTAGTTGCTGTTTTATGGTCCATCAAGTCCAAGCAGAGAGGAACACGACAATGACTCACCCCTACCGCTGAGTGACATGCTTTAGTAGACCTTCACATCCGTGCTTTCATAGAAGCCTGGTTCAGCTATTGTTAATATTGGCAGGAGTGGTGCTAGTACTGGATATGTTGCAGTAAGGGAGGGAAATAAGGCAAAAAATAGTGTCTTGATACTTATAAGACAGAGATTTTCATGTCCCACAGTATTCTGAGGTTTGGAATGAACAAGATAACCACAGCAAACCACCGCCACATTGTCCCCGCAACACTGTACTGTAGTCTGCAATCTATGTATTCCCTCTTTCAGTGAAAAGATAGAAATGGGAAATGCAAACCTCATCAGTCCAACTAAATGATAACAAGGTTCACTGCAGTCACACTTGCTACAGTGCAGTGCAGTTACTGTGCATTGTTCACAGACTTTGTTTTCTTAAATGACTGATGCAATTGTTCAGGTTCTTAATGTACTGACGATACCCACAGTAAGCTCAGAAAAGTGTATTGTGACAGTTTATCGCAATAACCGTAATATGATTGTATTGCAAGTCACTTGGCTTAGTTGTAGGAATCTGCATATCCTCTGCTTTTTATCCTGTTTCCTGCATCCCTGGCTTATTCTTAGAACCCTGTAGTTACATTCATATTGTGTGTTGCTGCCTGCTTGTTTGTTAGGCCTTAGGCTGACGTGGATCCCTGGGGTAATTAAACTACAGTGGGCTGACGTGGTTTCCCTGGGCCGGGTCAGGAAATACCAGGCCAGTGTGAGAAAAAAGGAACCCCTGTTCAGTTGCAGTTGTGCGTGTGCGTGTATGCGTGTGAAAGTTTGTGATTAGGTCCAGAGCCTCAGTGCTAATCAACGACAGTGCTGCTTGTCCACTGCTGTCACTAAATGGAGCGTTATTTTCGTTGCTGTGTGGATTCAGAGGTGCGTGAATAAGGGAGGACTAAATGAATGGCCTTCTGTTCTGGGAACGGTCATATGCAAGAGGTGTGATCTGTTCTGTGGCTGTGCTGTGTTCTTTAGCTTGGGCCTATGTATGGGAATGCCTCTGTTAGCCCTGAGGAAAAGGATCACATTTACTGTTTAATATGATATTTTATGATCTTATATCTCATGATCAAAATATTAAAAGTTTGAAACAAGAAGTTTCCAGAGGAACATAGACTCATTTGGCTTTGTCAGGTGTAGAACACTTGAAGGGACACTGTCACAAAAATGAAAAATGACTGTTGGCACATCTGATATAAACTTGCTTATTTGCATCATACAATTGTGCCACAGTGGTTTCTTGAGTAAGATTTTCTGGTTTAAAGACTAAGACAGTTCTCCTCTTTTGACCCATCTTGAAGCTGGGAGGATCTTTTCTTTTGTCACACCAGGACGGCAGATGGCTAATGTTATGGCTAGATTTTATCACTGTAGTGGAGAGAATGGATTACTCAACGTTACTCAATAGAAATGACTTGTCAGATAAGGAGGATGATAAGCTCTATGCTAAAGCTGGCTATCTATATCTCTTAACTCAGTTTGACTTCTTCTGTCTGTCTGAAAAGGTAGACTACTACTCTCTGGTATCCATTTTGTGCTGAACAAAGATAGAATCACTGTTTTTTGACAACCAAGTTAAAAGTTACACTTATGCCAGCTTGGTTGTATTTATAAGCCTGTAATTCTGTGGTTAGGCTGCAGTCCGGATTGCTTGACACCACAGGGATTCCTAGTGGTCGTCTGATGTCTTTGCATAATGCGTGCTGGGTCTTGTATTAAGAGAACATTGATGATTGAAAGCATAAAAATAGTATAAAATAATGAATTCTGTTAAAGGCTGAAGGATTTAATGTTGAGCTACAAAATACTGAAAAACCTGGTGCGTAATGTATTATGTCCTAGTTTTAGGCTATAGTAGAAACAAAGTGCTTGTACCACACTTATACTGTAGAAATGTTTCAGGTATGACTTAGCTAGTTGTACCTTTTAAGGTCTGCCTAGTAGTACCTGAGTATACTTTTTATCATATAGGTTCGTCAACACTACTTGTTTCACCTTCCTCTTTTCCATTTAAACCTGATTATCTGGTCTTCTTGGTTCATTACACTTGCTTGAAGCCTGACTTCATATTGAAAAGCATTTAAAGCTGCGAATTTATTTTTCCACTGTAACATAATACCATTGTTTCTGACAGTCATGCACCAGTTAAACCCATCAAAGGTGTCTAAATTATGTATGCACGTGATTTATGTTCCAAGGATTTTTGACTGTTCAAGTGAAACTGGGAGTTTTTTTTTTTTTTTTTGCGTTGGCTTAAACCTGCAGAAGCTTCACATGGACTTTGTAGTTAAATGTATGTATACAGATTTATTGTAGATGCAGTTTGGGGTTGTCATTTGAAGTTTATAAAGGTATTTTTAAATCCACGTTTTTGCCCTCAAGTAGAGTCGATATTTTGGTATGAGAGGTGATTGGGTATAAAGTGTTATGTTGCATTTTTATTATTATTATTATTATTATTATTATTATTGTTACTTCTTTTTTGTAAATAGGCCTTCCTTCTGCTGGTTTTAAGTACTTTGAGAGTCATAGGAAGCAAGTCCAAGAGACCTTAAAGGGCATTTACCGTTACCATTACCATTTTTCTACATGCATTCAGGCATTATCAAGGTCACACATTCTAGTCTGTATTTTATTTTCATTGCAAACACTTGGCAGATTCTACTGCCCCAGGTGACTTAAACACTCTCTGTATGAGACGCACAGATTCCATTGAGTGACTCTGGATCTGAAAACATGGACTAATGTGAGAAATGGGATTTGGTTAGCCACAAAACCTCTGGAAACTGTGGTACATGAGACGGTCACAGACACGAGAAGCAAAACAGTGCATTACCACTAACTTTCTAGATGTCATGAACAAGAAAATCAGAATTTAACAAACACATTTTTTGGTCCTCAATGGAAAGTTGACTGGCTATAACTGACTGCCCACAATGGGGAAAAAAAAGAGTAAGGTAGAACACAAGGTTGGGCAGTTGTGTTTGGTGTAGGCTGCCAGCTGAGCTTAGTTTTATACAGTTTTCTGTTTGAAAGTTTGAACCAACGTCGTTGGTTGTGGCTGAAGTTTATACTGTATACAAAAGTGGTGCAGCTGATTTGAGAATGTTTTTGAACTTTGAATTGATTATAGAATGTTGTTCTGTCCGTCTGAACTATACCTTGTTTCATTTAAAGTATTTATTTTAAGACTAGACTAGACTAATGTATACTACTCTGGGCTAATGTAGCTAACAAGTAAAGAAGCCTATGCAATTCTAAAACTGCATTATGCCAAAGTAGGGCTAAGCAATATACCTATGTATCGTCATTGTGATAAATTGCATTACAGTGTGTCACAGTGTGCTTTCTGAGCACATTGAGCACATACTTAAATACCTTCTGATAGTGATTATCCGATTTTGAAGAAAGCATAATTAGTCATGTTTAATTGTATCCTGCAGCACATTAACTGAAATGAATACGAATTATTGGGTTCATAGTTTTTGGTATTTTAGAGTTTCTTTTTTACATGGCACTGCATTGTCTGTTCCAACCCATCAGATGTCAGGAGAAAGAAAATGTTGTGACACTCTGTGCATGGTAAAATGTTTTTGAAGTTTTGTAATATTACACTAGTCTCAAATTGCATTTTATTTATGGTTAAATAGCTAAAACAGCTGGTCCAGTTTTCTTTAAGCCTGAATTTTGTCTGTACTTTTGTCTATTGTTTTAGACATGGCTTTGGTTTGTGATGATGTATGTGTTCAGTATGCATGTTGCTAATTATATTTATAAGCTTCTATTACTTGTTTGATAAATTAGCTTTGTAGCTCCAGTACAAAACTACAGAAGGTGTCTTCACACGTGATTGACTACATATATGGTTAAAGAGGTAAACTGTATGAAATCGGCAGTACCATCACTACACTTACAGAGCCGAGAACACGCTCAGTGCTGTATCATGCCCAGCTGACAGCTTCATATTTTATTGTAAGTACTGTTGGCTCCACTTGGTCTCTGTCTGCTCCTCTCTCTGTATGCTGTGCAAAGAAAAGCCAGGCAGCACACAGTGCCAGAGTGCGAGACTGTCTGTACAAGTCTATTTTGAGCTGTTTACTTTCTGCTAATGTTGCATTTGGTCAATTGTGAAGGCACTGGCTAGTTCTAGCCAAGACGAGTCACGAACTCCTGCTTGTTAACAAAAGCTGAATGAAAACACAATCATGTCACTCAGTTCTAATCACTCTGGTGTAAACAGGGTTTTGCTGATCCTGTGGTGATTAGTGTTTACCAGGGACAGATAAAGAACCTTTCCCCAAAGTTTGATTATGCCTTTAGGTCTTGCAGCAAGTAAGTTTGTAACTAAGACCAGGAAGATGGTTTAATGATGTGTGAGCTTTGGTTCCATTTGGCTTCTTTCCTTCGGGAACTATTTTGAGCTCTTAAAGTATTCATTGATTCATTGATATTGTTGCTAAAAAATAAGGAAAGAAGTTAGGCAGCAGTTAACGTTCTAAAATTGCTTGAGCTTGGTACTAGATTTCATTCCTATAAAGAAACATTTCCATGTGTGTTTGGGCTATTCCTTTCATTTTAGCAAAGAACTGAACCTCCTTTCATATCTACTGACATGAAGCTCTTTAGGGAGATACTAAGTTTGTTCGCAAACAGCTCAATGATGACACAGTTGTGCCACTCTGTCTGGTGTGTTTGTTAATCCAGCTGAAGCTATCTTCGGGGTCAGCTTTTTCTGTGACCCTATTGGCTGATTCCACTCCCTTGCTTTTACGTCAGCCAGTCATGTTCAAACAGTGAGCTAGCCTCTTGCCTTGGCAAAAAGACTGCAACTTCACAAGTTGAGGCGACCTGTTCAGGAAACTTCAACCAAGAATAAACAGGTGAGAACAAGCGCAAGCCACGTTTGGATGGAGTTTGACCGTAAACCAAATATTTGCTTCTGCTGTTTTCATTTGTATATTTTTCACGGATTTCCTAGCATGTTTCTGAATCCTGAAAGGTAGTCGACAGTTAAAATGTAACTAACCTGACAGATGCTGTTCAGATTGTTCGTTAAGGTACAGTAAGTGATCATTCATTATACTCCGGGGATCAGTTTGCTCTGGCGAGTTGAGAGTCATGTAACTCCTTGCATCTGGATGTCCCGGAAGAAAGACCAAGACAAAGTTCTGTGTCTGTCAGTAGCTACTAGCTTGTGAAATTCTAGACCAGACAGGGCGATGGTGGATTTATTCTTGTCTTGCCCACTTTTTCATTGGCTCGCTCTGTGGTGCTCCCTCTGTGTCGCAAGTTTACGACCTCCTGGGTTTGCACACTGTGAGGTCAGAGCTCAGCTGCCCGGGGGCTTCGGCTTCCTCGTACCAGACTGCCCCATGTCACTCTTCATGACTTGTCTTAGTGCTGTCATTGTAGTCACACAAGTATGCTTACAAGCTAACAGTTGTTGCTGTACATGTCTTATAAAATGACTTTTGTGTAAGAGGTTGAATAGGCATGTCACAGAGTAATGTTCAGATTATGCTGAACTGAGTGGTGTTAGCAATAGATAGATTCACTTGACTGCATATGGACTTGATAGTGATTCTCTGTTTTTCTCATAGTTGAAGAAAAATACAATTGTTATGTATGTGGTTCTGTGCTCATTTAGTTATTCATTCATTTTTGTTTGACCAGTTAGTCTTTGCAGACAGTAAATGGACTTTTCATTTGACACTGATTCTGTGTTTTTGTTATGGCTGATGAAAAATCCTCTTATTATGTATGAATACGGTGCTGTACTTATTTAGTTATTAATTTATTTTTTGTCTGACCAATTACATTTTACTTACTGTGATGGAGAACTAAGGCTGAAATAATGTGTTGAAGAAACGTTTCCCTGTTTGACTTATGAAGCATTTTAAGGAAATCTTTCAAGAGAAGCAGAGGCTGAAGAAACAGTGAAAGTGGCTTGTGATTGGTGGAGGTGGTCAGCCTATGACGAACTGAGTTGAGCTTGGCTAAGTTTACACCAATAGTGGAATTTTTCCCCTTATGGAGTGAAGGTTGAGAAAGTGCTTGCTGTGCGAGGGATCCAGCCTGCAGCTTGTTCTGGTTATTACCGTCTGTTACAGCCTGCAAGAGGGTGAGGGTGTGCAATAGAACTGCTGTTTCACTCACGGTAAGTGGAGCTCGAACAACAAGGATTAGATAACCCAAAGACTTGGCTTCCTAGAATTCTTTCTCAGGTTGAAAGCAGTTAGAGCGGTAGGGAGTTTTTTCTGAAGGGTCAGAAACCTGAGGGAAATTTTCAAGTCGCTTTAACCTTTTTTAAAGTACTGCATACTGTGAGATTGTGTTTTAATGTTTGGCAAATCATTCTTAATACACCATGGATGGTCTGTAAATGATCTGGAAAGTAGCTCTGCTCCTGGAAGGCTGATATACAGTTCATGGCAGGAATTCTTTCTCTCTAGTGAGGAATTTGGAATGTGATATAAGCGTTGTTGACGGATACTCCTTGGCTTCCAACTAAAGGAAAATTATTTTTTGCTTTTTTCGACCTCTGCAAAGGCATTCCTTGTTTGCTGAGCGGTAAGAAATGAACTGCTCATGCTTCTAGAAATGTTTTACCAGGATTTGGAAGTGGTGAGAAATGTTTGATGTTATTTGCCCCTAGGTCCACCCCCTGCTCACCCTCCCTTTGCCAATATACAGAAAAACATGGTGTCACATTAAAATGTAGTTCAATCCAGTGTGCTTAGGCGATATTCAGCGTTTTCATATGTTCCAAAATGTGCATTTAGAAAGTAGAAACGACCATAAAGCACACTTTTGTTACTTCAGTGGTATGACTGAAAGTAGTGTTGTTTCCTCACAGCTGTCATTGAAGTCACGACACTTAACACGTTAGTACCCGCACGGCTAGATTGGTGGTCTGTTGCCACAGTTGCAATTATGTTTGGGGTTTGTTGCACACTTACGTATAAACATGTTAGACTTATATATATTTTGTCTATGATTTAAAAAGCTAAAAAGGTTAAAAACGGTTAATCTATTAAAATAACTCATTTTAAAAGAAATATATATATGTATATTGTATTGTATATTGTATATTATAAATGTATATTAATACATATATATATTTATATACATGTTTTTTTTTTTATTTCTTCTTCTGTCTCTCACTGTGTTGCTCTACAGAAAAAGATGAAGAGGACAAAGACTCTGTGGCCCCCTATTATTTGGAAACCCCATATGGTTATCAGCTAGACCTGGACTTCCTCAAATATGTGGAAGACATAGAAAGGGGAAACACCATCAAGAAGCTGAATATTCAGAGAAAACCCAAAGTGGCCAGATGCGTACCTCCTCCTCAAAGTGGTGGTCATACTGAGTGGGCTTCTACCGACTCTTTATCCTCCTCCAACAGTGATGAACGCAATCAGTCACCGGCCTATTTTACAACTCGGCACCAGCTAGCGTCCCTGGGACATGTTACCCAAGTCCATGAACAGCCCCAGGAGTTCGTGAATGTCCTTGAGGCCAAGCAGCAACAGCTGCTGCCACCACCCTCACCTCGCCTCCTGCGCTATAACCCCCAGGTGGAGAAAACCCTAATGGAGACTCGGAGGCGGCTGGAACAAGAGCGACTACTCATGCAGCCACCAGTGAGTGAGCCACCCCGGAGGCGCCTGGCCAGCTTTGGGGGCATGGGCTCCAGCAGCTCTTTGTCATCGTATGGTGGCTCTTATGGGCCAAGCCAGATCTCACCTAGTTCAAATAGTCTGCAGCATAATGGACACCTGCCCAATGGTGAATACAATATCTATTTAACCTCCTCCATGGGCAGCTCCATACGTCACAGCCCACTCAGCTCGGGCATGACAACACCAGTGACCAACATCAGCCCTTTGCACCTACAGAACATCCGAGACCAGATGGTGGTAGCTCTCAAACGACTTAAAGAGCTCGAAGAGCAGGTGAAGACTATCCCAATCCTTCAAGTCAAAATCTCAGTCTTGCAAGAAGAAAGAAGGCAGCTGGTATCACAGTTGAAGAACCCAAAACTTGCTGGGCAGGGCCAACCTGGGGGGTTTCGGAAACGGTCATACAGTGTAGGCAGCGCTGACCAGTATGAGCCAATGGCCCAGATTCAGTCAGGCTCCGAGTTGCACATTGATGAACCCGATAATGTGGAACAGAGCTCCCAAAGGCTACAGGAGTTCCGACAGCTGACTGCTGAGGTGCAAGCTTTGGAGAAGAAGATCCAGGATGGCAGTGAGGAGCAGGAGCGTGGATTAAACCAAATGCAACATAGCACAATCCAAAGTGCCTATCAAAGGCAGTGGAGCCGTGAGAGCAAGTCTATTGGTGTTGGTGCAGATGAGAACATGAATGATGTGGTAATCTACAGGCGGCCACCAGGGTGGAGCAAGGATGTCGCTATAGGGACTGAGCAAGAGACGAGGAGCACAGGAGTTGGAGTAACTGAGGCTATGCTGGGCATGAGTACTGAGACTGAGGCTGAAATAGAGCTGCAGCACCAGACCATTGAAGCCCTAAAGGAGAAGATTTACAGACTGGAGGTGCAGCTAAAGGAGACTACCCATGAGATGGAGATGGGTAAGCTCAAGCTGGAGCTACAGGTGGCTGGTTCAAGGAAGAAAGCAGACAAGGGTTCAATGGCAAAACCTGAGATGTACAGCACTTCAGTGGAGGCCAAGGTCTCCACACAGAGTCAGGGGGTGGGAAACCATGCTGAATTTAGTGACATCAGCATGGGTCATGTCTCACAAACACATACAGTAGGTGTCTCCTGTATACCAGATTCAAGGCATGTTGCTGTGGGTCCAGAGTTGCCCATGGAGATGTGGGTTGTACGAGAACGTGTGAAGGTGCAAGATCAGTGTGTTGGCCAACAGGTTATATTGTGTCACCAGAAGGTTGGGGTGGAAGTAAGTACATGTGAGATGGGAGTCAACACTGAGTTGACAGCGGAAAGTTTAGAACTTTGCAAGACAGAACCTGAACAGACAAAGGAGTTCCGGTCGCTTGGATGTGGAGATTGCTCAGTGGATGTATTGGTCGGTCCAATTAAGGAACTATTGTCCCAAGGCACAGCAACTGACCTGGTGAGTAAAACAGACTCAGCCGTGATGGTCTTGCCCACGGTGCATTCTCAGCATACAAACACAGAACTTATCACTCTATGTAAGTTCACTAACACTGAGAATGCCATCCTCGTTGATTCCTGCACCAACACTCAACAAGACTCGAAAGACAAGCAAACCAGCACCGTACCATTGGAGACCCGGACTATAGCTGTTGGTGACGGCCTTGTAAAAGACATCCAAACCACAGTAAAGACTCGATCCATTGCAGTGGGTACCACAGCATCTGAGGACACTACTGAGAAGATGACCTCTTCCAAAACCAAAGAGAGTGGGGTTGGGCATGCTAGTATACATGAGAACTTTTTGGTGGGTCTCAAGACGCGAAACATAGCATGCGGCCCCTCTCAACCCCTTGATCAAGTACAAGAGAAGAGTAAGGCAACTGGACACATGGTAGCAGCAGAGGGTCTGCAGTTGCAAGCCAAGGCTGGGAGCGGGGTTAGCTTGGACCACTACATAGAGAGAGTGCAGAAACTCTTGCAGGAGCAGCAGATGTTGCTGGCCGAGAACTATAGCGAGCTGGCAGATGCCTTTGGCCCACCTCAACAGTCCCAGTTCAGCAACATCAACAGTGAGTTGGTGACCACTCTGTCATCCATCAACTCGGTGATGAAGTATGGCAGTGTCGAGGAGCTCCACAACTTGGATCTTCGGAAGCTGCAGACAGACTCCGGCAATGTCAGAAAAGGTGAGCCATGTACCAAAACATTTGCAGTTGTCTCTTAAAGGCATGTCATTTCAAGATATAATAAAACAATACATAAATCAGAGACCCTGTCACCCTGACATTTCCAGTCAAAACCTTTAAAACATTTATTTATTTTTCAGCAACAGATTAAAAAGAACAGCAGACATTTCACCGCCTCACCAGCTAAATGTTATTTCAACCTTTTCTTTGATGCTTCTTTATGACAGGATCCTGTTCTTCTAAGGGGTAGTTTTTCATAGACATCTTAGTAATCCTAAACACATTCAGTGATGTTGAGGATTCCAGGGTGGCCAGTCCATTGCTCTGAGAACACTAGCAGTTTTCTTGTTTGATGTTCTTACTTTTGTCTATTCCTTATTCTCAGTAATGACAGCTACACATCCTTTCAGACTCATAGCTCAAGTTGTCTGCTCACAGTGGAAGGATTGGCAAAAGCACCTGAGAATTGTTTCAGATCTAAAGTAAGAGTGGAGCTTGATTTTTGTTTTCTCTCTCTTAAAGATGAAAGCTTTAAGTACTGCTTATCTGATGGTGACCGTTTTGGTGGTCTAGCAAGTCTTGCACAAATGTTCAGGGTCTGATTTTCTCTACAGCTTTTAGCTGCCAGTTATTTTATCTTTTGTTTTTTCACTTATTTTCATTTGACGTTCTCCTTCCCTCTGCAAGTGGACTGTCTTAAGGAATTTTTTGTTATCAACTGGATAATGAGGAACTTGCGCTTAGTGACTGTTTTGACTGGAAATTATATACATGGAGGTGGTCTCTGACTTTTGCATTGACCAGGTGAAGAAAAGGTGTGTAGCACTTATGGCTGCTTTGTTAAGCTTTAATGCGTAAAGTTCTTGCAAAGCAATTAACATGCTTGTTTATTTGGAGTTTTGTTTAATTTCTAAAGGCTAGATGAATATACTGGCCAAAATCTTTTATGTGCAGTATATGTATATATTTGCGCTTGAGTTGTGTGTGTATATGTAGTGAGCCACTTAAACTGGTATAAGCACGTTTCTCATTTTGTATCATGCACATACGTGTGTAAACAAAGAACACTGTTTAACCCAGTGCGTGGCTGTGGTCCATGGGCTATTTTTACTCTCTAGACCCCAGTTCCTGCTGAGCATGGGTAGGAACACAAGTTGAACGTGGGGTTCACCCTGTGCCTGTGTTCACTGAGGCTTGATAGGATCTGACAGGCCAAATCTTTGACCCCGAAAAATGGATGGGGGCTTTGGCTTTAAACCAACAATGAGCTCATCTCTTTTGAGAGGCAGCAGCTTGCACTAAATAGCTAGTTATTGTTTGTGCTAATGCTGATTCATAGTGCTTCACTGTTATGTAACAGACAGCAGCATTGTGTAAAGATAAATCCCACACACAGAGAGTAGCAGTAGTTTTTTTTTTTCTTCCCTAGATTATTAACAAATTGTATACATTTGGAAGGGTATTTTGTGAATGATGAGATTTTCAGGGTGTCTTGTGATGTTCTGAGGTCAGGCTGATCACTGATACCAGTTGTTGGAGGAACAGAAGATGCAGTCATCTCAGTCAGATAATCATGGAATGTAAAGAGTTCCTCTTTTTCTTAAGCATGAATAAACTCTCATTAATCTTAGCCACACTTGCTCAATTAGATTTTCATGGATAATTAAGTGTTATCCACTTCAGCAGTCTATAAAGTAAGCCTCAGAATGACACAGTGTCCCATTGTCTACATTGCTATAGGGTAATCTAATTTGACTGCTTGTGAAATGGGTTAAATGCTCTAATTAGGGGTCAGCCTTCCCTTGTGGCTTCTGCAAGCCCAACAGTTAGTCTTTTCTTTAGGTATGACTCTGATACCCAGTGTTCCAAAGCTAAAAATAGGATTTTACCATGAACATCAAATAGTTGTGGTAGATGGTTATTTGAGCTTGCAGCCAAGACTTAAGAGTTTCCATCTTTGCTGCTGAGTGATTTGGCCCAGGATTAGTGAAAGGATCTGGTCAGGTATTTTTGACATCCGACACACTCTCTAAGCCTGCTGTCAAGAATCTCTAAATATTTGCTTTAGCTACACTTATTAAAGCAAGCCTTCTTCATAGTCAAATGTATGACTGTTGATTAATGTTGTCAAATTAGATTTGTTTTCTTTAGAGCACTATCCTAATAAAATGGCCATTGTTTTGTGGTTTCATTGTGGTTTGACTGATGGTACTTATTGCCGTTTTTTAATTAGGCAGAGCTTCATGTTTCCTGTAAACCTAATTTGCTCTATGTACCTATTATGTAATGAAATATTTAACATAGCACGTATTGAATAGTTGCATAACAGACCAATTATCAATCAAAACAGACTGTATGTTAAAGAGCGGTCAGTTACCTTTGCCATATTTACTATATTTAGCAGTGCCCTCAAAGATGTGAAGGACCGAGATGTAGATAAAACAGCAAAGTTTTATAGACAGTATTATATTTGGAACCAGAAGTTTTTTGTTTTTGTTGATTGTTTTTCACAGTGAATAGCGAGAGATTCTGACAGATTCTCTGATTCTTGTATTGCTCCTGCAAAAAACATTCCCATTCCCTGCATGTGCCTGCATGTAATTTGAAGAAAATTCTTTTTGGAGGCAAGAGAGTCACATTTGTGTTTCATGTCGCTTCAAAAACACTTACTGTGAAAACATACAGTGAGAGTAATTATGCTAGTGAATGTCTGTCTCAACTTGTTAAAGCTTTATTATGGTGTAGCGTGACACGTTATGCCCTTTTGGAAAAGATAGAGCTGGTTATACTTCTATATTATCTTTATACCGTAGTTCCCTTTCTTGCACAAGGAAGGCACTGTATATCACTCTGTGATAGAGCCATTAACTTTGTTGCAGAGGTGGGACAGTATGAAGATTGTTATCTGTATTGAGCTGAAAGGTTAATTGTTTTTAGGTGAAAATCACCATGGTGTTGCCAAAGCTGCAGTTTTAATTGTTACCTGTCTTATCAATCAAATTGCTATAAAAGGTTTTAAGTGGGGAAGTTTAACCTAATAACATTTAGAATTTGAACTGCCTGTAGATGAGTTACACCAGTCAGACACAACCAACCACACACATGCTTTCTACATAACGGCACACCCACAACTAACATGCGATACTGTTAAGCCTAAGAAGTGGTAATGCTGGTAAAATTATTCAGTCCTGGTTATCATGATGGAGTATGAAGTCACACTATGTGAATTTGCTGAACCCGAGAAAAACTAAATATCCTGTTTTTGTGGTGTCCGTTTCGCTATGTTGTAGCCTAGACTGTTTTTCTATCTTGAATCACATCCTACTTCTTGCTTGCTTGTATCTCCTCTGTTTAGATACACAGATTGCAAGCTCTCACCTGGTTAGTACGAGAACTGAGGTCACTCATACCAAGAGTGCGCGTCCCGAGGACCCTATGATCCACGAGCAGAACGCGGCCGCACAGAAGAGCCGCATGGACCAGCAGATGTCCACTGCTCTACACGGTGAGATCTTTGTACATCTTCAACACTTGTCAAAGACAATGAATCAACGTAAGCACTGGGTTAAACTGTATTATCATGAGGGATGTCTCTGTCCTCTGAACAATCCTTACTTGAGCCAGTGGGGACTAATTTATATGTGTCCATAATAGCGATATTAAGCTCTGTCAAATTATGATGCTTCGTTAAGACTGATTTTTAACAGACTGCGTTCTGTATACACCACTGTTTCAGAGATCACATAAACAGGCATTATGCACAACTTGTGGCAGTAAGGCACATTTCAGGAGCTATCGAGCTGTCTAAATGTTTATTTTAAAGTGGAGAATGAAAACAGTCCAACGGTCACTTGAAATATCTGCCATGTCAGGGTTTTGACCTTGATAAAGCAGAACTACATAAAATTGAAATGTGTGTCTATTATATAGATAGCATAAACAGCAGAGAGAAACGTTTAACACACTTCAAATATGACAGTAACGTGTTCAGGAGCCCATTTAAAAAAATAGACCAAAGAACAGTTCCTATCAGTTCAGAGTGTCACATATCAAGTAATTTTGCTGTCAAGAATTTTTTAGCATGTACTACCTAAATTGGAGTGGTTTTACTAACTATAATATACTTGAAGTGCACACTATAGGACTGCAAAAAAACTGCTTTTCCAAATAACTCTTATGTAGCTGTCAGCTTTTAATTTAGCTTGAGGTTGTTTCATGCAATTGGCAACTAACAATGAAGACGAATGATGAATATCTTACTCAAAAATCCACTGTGGCCTCGGCTTTAAGACAGCGTTTCAGTGTTTAAAACTGTAAATGTTATTTGGATGTGAACAGGCTCATTGTTTATAATAGTTACTTGCTTATTCGTTCTAACTCCATTAACGATTGAAGAGAACATGCATTTTGAAATGGAAAATGTTACAGCTCATAACTTGAAGTAGGATGGCTTTTAACATTAGCATTAGCTAAGTAGTTAGCACAACAAACTTACTGAGATGATGTTTTTCAGATGCTCCAACATGAAGGATGTGCTTTCATGCCAGATAAGGTTGGCTTTACAAATAGAACATTCTATTTTTGCGAATTCATCTTTAAGGATTTTGTTTTTGAGGCTGCTATCGTGCTTTTGTTAACAGTGATGTCATCACTGTAAGCAGTGATGTCAAAACATTCCTAATTGGCTAGGAATGACAACGTCACCAACTAATTGACTATTAAATTAGTTACCAACTAATTTGGTAAGTGATTTTAGTTGACAGAGTAGATTGATCGTTGCACCCCTAGTGCACTGTGCAAGTTGATGTTTGGTATTAAAGGACTGTCATTAAAGGCAAAAGCTGTTGAGCTGACGTCCCTAATTAACCTCTTATTACTAACAGTGAGAATTTGTAAAGGCCTTCTCTGCCTTCAGAGGAGACTTAATGATTTAAGAATAATAATAGAATGCATATTTGTACTTTAAGTTCACTTTTGTTAATTCTGCTGGTATTGTAGTAATACTCTTACTTGAAGTTTTTGTTGGAATCACACAATGAAATGCTTAAACATAGTCTCCCAACATAAAATTTTCCAATCTGAATTGCTTTTACAGATGCAGCCAAGCTCTCCGATTGGTTGGTCAGTTCAAGAACTGATTTGAATAACCATAAGTACAAAAACATTTATCATTATAGTAGTTTTGTAATGCAGCATTGTCCTAGCACTGACATTCTACTGGCATCCTATACAGGTGCTAGCAGAAATCAGCATGATTGTATACGTTTTTTCCTTGTTTTTGAAAACCTAGCTCTAATAGTCACAGCCCCCACTGGCTATCAGCTATTGGCTTTGCTTCTGTTATGAAAATGCCTGTATTGGAGAGAGGCCTGAGTAACCAAGTCCTTGTGTGTTTGTATTTGAGGAACAAGCAACAGATTATCGCTGCAGGCCACAGAGCTCTGTTCTCACCTGTCAAAATAAAGGAAACGTGGATAATAACTGCTTTTGCTATATACATATGCAGACAGAGGTGGAGAGAGGCAGGCTGTAAGACTACATGTGTAAGGCATGTTCTGGCAGTTCACAGAAGAGTTCTTTTTTCGTTCTCTGTGGAGAGAGGCGGAGGTCCCCTTTGGTATTTGGCAGCACAGAGCCTGTAGTTAAAATGTTTGGGATAGCTTTGGGTTTGGTACAAGTTTCTATGCCTCGCAGAATCAGTCGTTTTTTGAAACTCTTTCTTTTGGTCCTTTAGAAGATTTGTATGTTTTTTCTGAAACATCTTTGTTGTTGAATAATTCCTATACAAAGATTTTTAAAGTCAGGAATTTTTACTCTGTTTTAGGATGCTTACTCTGTTTTTAGGTTTTGTACAGAATAGAAGGCACTATCTCAAATGAGAAAGCAACTTGGCACAGAACAGCTCATGGTCTTGATTAGTGGTTATTGGCCAGTGGAAATGTTGAGGAAACTTGCTCATTTCCTTGCAATGCCAGTAAAATGTGTATAGTTTGCTTTTGCATGCCAAGCAAGATTGTGAAGTGTTGACAGCTGGTTCCTATCAGATCCTGGTATCAGATTATTGGTGTGTTTCTGTGCAGTTCACTGGTAGAAGCATGTTTCTGTGTGCTCCACCTGGTGGCTTAGTAAATGTGTGGTTCAGAGAGAAGCAGATGCAGATTTTCACTTTATTAAGAAAAAAAAAATCTACAAACCAGTTTTTGTTATTTTTACTGCAGCTGTCTTTTATTTCATGAGGAATGGGCCACCAGAAATGCTCAGAATGTGCTAGAAATAAAATTTCTTTACATTCTCTCTTTAGTAGAGTTGTCATTTTGGAGATACTTGTATTTTGTGAGACTGCAGGAAGGCACTAGCTTTTTGGAGGCCCTAAGCAGGATTTTTGGGGCTGCCAAACATGCTAGCTGATGTACTGTAAAATTAAAGGCTAACTATTAACAATGATTATTGCACGCTGTCTGAATGACATATAATTAGAAGTGCATACATACATTTAAAACTGTACCTACATTTAAAACTGATGACCTTCTTAGAATTCTTGATTCAACGGCCTGTCTTGCTTAGCCACCATCTTTTAAACTGAGTTGGATCCCACTCTGGTGGTATGATTTCATTTTCCTTCATATTTTGGTGACACGATTTCATTTTCGTTCTTTGTAAGTTTGGATGGATTGGCTGGTTTTTGACACAATTGGCTGACTGGATTGTCATAAACGTCATGCTTTCTTGTGTTCACTCAAGGGAATTCATCACGGCATGAGTGCCTAAACCTGGATTAACAGAAAACGTTGTTGACCAATATTGTAAAATGAATTAACCACTTCACAGAAAGCCTGTCCACATTAAACCTGGTTCATTAGACGCAATATTGACTTCTTATTGTCCAACTGCAGGCCAAAAAAACTGACAGTGATATCACAATCATATAATCATTGGCAGGTACTTGCTTCAAAAATAGCATTTATTTTATAGTTATAGTTAGCAATATGAGTATATTATTTATTTTACTGCATTTTAACCCTTTACAAATAACATTTCTCTGTAATGCTAAACCAAGATCATTGGTTCCAATTTCTACATTTTATAAATGTTTATGTATCTGAAGATATGTACATGGAAAATGTCTGTTATTTGCAATCCACGATTCCCATATTGGTGCATCCCTTATTTGTAAACTTACTGTCATGCTGTTTGATGATCAGAATTGATTTATTTGCTTTATGTCTCGTGTAGGTGGTCAAAGCACCCTGAAATCCATTATGAAGAAGAAAGATGGCCGCCAGGGGACCAACGGCACCAAAAAGAACCTGCAGTTTGTTGGTGTAAATGGAGGGTAGGTTATTGAAATTTCTAATTATCCCAAAACATTGCACAAATCTGTGTCCCAATGTGATGGATTAGTTATAACTGGTGAGCTACATATTAGTTATATTGTAAGGTAATATTAGTTATAATGGTTAATAGTAGTTATATTAACAATTAATAAGCTTCAGTTAATACGTTTCCTCTCCAAATCTGCAGTATCAATTGTTTTTACAAGCCTGTTGCATTAATGATATAAAAATGTGCTGCAGGTACAGTCTGTTGAATGCTGTTGCTACAACTGTACCAAAGTATTGCAGTATTCTTATGTAAGACTCATTGTGCTAATAGCTACCTGCCTTTTACCTATTTAAATAGACTGAATTTGAAAATTTAAATGCCAGTTTGACAGGAAATGTTGTTTATATTATGATTTTGGCTTATAGAAAATTCTTAGAAAGTGCCATTATGTTCATTTAGCCCACATAGTTTGAGCTTGGGGTTAAAAAAGCCCATCAGCTATTGGCTAGTTTAGCTGTATAGACAACTGAATTGTTAGGTGCATCCCTAACTTTATGTATTTTTTGTGATCTTCACTTTCTATGTTAACCTTTTACTCCAGGTATGAGACAACGTCAAGTGATGACTCCAGCTCTGAGGAGAGCAGTTCTTCAGGCTCGGAGGAAGAGGAAGAGGAAGAGGAGAAGGAAAGGGTGGAAAGTGTTAAGGAGAAGATAAAGGAGGAGTTAAGTAATGAGGGAGCAGTGGATGTGGAGAGGAATATGGAAGATTTGGGTCAGGAGAAGCAGGAGACCAGAGAGAGGTACATTAGTGGGTTTCTGTTTTGACCCTGAGACAGTTGTACTTTTTGTCGGTTTTGACAGTTGTGCTCTTTGCTCACTCTCTGTATTTGAGTGAGAGTCTGGGTGCATGTTTACAGGAATGGATGTCTGCGTGACAGAATGTATGTGTACAATACTTCAGGAATGGATGTCTGCGTGACTCCATAAGTGAAATATTTCTGCTGTGAGCTACTGTGCAACTACAACTGAAGGCAAATTCTTTGTACGCTCCAAATAGGGTTCTTTGGAGCAATACCATAGAAGAACCATTTTTGATTCCATAGATGGTTCTTAAACGTTCTTTTATAGGTTTTTTTTATTCTTGTTAGTGTAAGGAAGCTTTTCAAAGTTTGAGAACCAAATTATATAAGGCTCTTTTAAACAGTAATTAATCAAGTAATTAATCCAGATGAATCAACCTTGTCCATATGATTCCCATTTCAAAAACAGCGTGTTTTGATGAGTTTTAAAACTCCAGCAGCACTGCTGTGTCTAATGTACTCTTACCAGCGCAACACACTAACACAACACCATGTCAGTGTCACTGCCATGGGGAAAAAATGATCCACCACTCAAATAATGCCTACTCTGTCTACCTGACCATTAAAGAACATAGTGAAAGGCTGCTAACAAAGTATGGACAAACTAAGGGACTACACTCTGTTATCTATTTATTCTTTTCAGTAACTCATTAGTGCTGTTAGTTATTTATTCCATAACATTAATACCACCAGTCTATACCAATTCTAGTTTTGAACTTGACTGGTGAACCCAGTTTCTAATTCTGATTCATATTAGTCATTATCCCTTGAATGTGCCTGTGAATCAAATCCAATGTTTCTAAATATATTTCTGTCTCTATGATACTACAGCACAGAAATGAGCGAATTTAAGAAGGAAAAAATAAAGAAAACACGCTTAAACCCCAGAGGGTTATAAACTTTGGGGTACAGAGCTATTCTATCTGACCCAGAGTGTTGTACAAGGTGCTAGGTATACTGAAAGTGCACTAAATGGGCTTATCTTTGGAGTTGTCATGATATATCTATGATTCTTCTACCTTCCAGGTATGAGTTAAGTGAGAAGATGCTGTCTGCATGCAACATTCTCAAAACCCACCTGAATGACCCCAAGACTTTGTCCAGTAAAGATGTGGTGAGCAAGCATTTCACCTGCTTATCCAAATAAATAAAAGACATCATCATCCCTTAATCTGTGATAACCCGTCTCTCTGAGACCAGGCCACATTTGCCCCTTTCTGTTTTTGACATCTCGATGCCCTACAGAACATTCTTCTGTAAACACGCCAGGTTTATTCACCATCATTAGCAATCTTGGTGAACAATTGAGGGCTTCTTATCAAATCAGAGTTTTGGATGTTTTTTTTGCAGTGCTCAACCGTGCCTAAGGCATGAAAGGGGGTATTGGCTTCTTTGTGGTTAACGTAGTGTAAAAGAATGCTGCAACAACAGTAAGCAGAACCGACCTGAAAGCCCAAGCTTTGAGCCAGATCCAGCTGTGCGCTGGCAGGGTCGCGGAGTCCAGCCTGAACTCAAAGCCATGGCTGGCTGATGTTGCAGCCAAACAGGAGCCCATTTATAAACTTTAATGGACTTACCTAGGACTAATTATGATATTTTAGACAGGAAGTAGACAGTGCTGCAGTTTCTTGATGTCTGGATAAAGTTTTATAAAAGTGGTTCTTACAGTTTAATGTTGAAAGGAATACAATATTTCATATTTATATTATATTGTTACGTTTAGCTTTTCTCTTGAATTACTTGGTTTTATGATGTACAGATAGACCAGAATAGGTTGCATTATTAAAATGGCATAAATAGACTATTCATTAACATTTTGGGAATTTACATACATAAAATGATCACAAAAACAACCAGTTAATACATATGTACGTCGAAAAGTGGAAAAAGTACACGTTCAAGAATTATTTATATGAAAGAAGTAATATACAAGTTTCAACATGGCGTACACTGACTTTCCTACACAAAGACAGTTCTGAAATTCTAGTGCATGCATGTTTATGGGTTAGTCTTGAGAAACAGGGCAGTAATGATCAGTTTTTGCCAGGAGAATGTTCAGTTAGTGACTGTTCCACTTGCAAATGGTTCAAAAATGGTTAGGATCTTAGAAGAAACTCATTTTGGGGTGGCCAATCTTGGCCCTGGTGATCTACCACCCCAGAGAGTTCAGAACCAGCACACCTGACTCTAATATTCAGATGCCCCTGAAGGCTTTCACTAATTGGGTCAGTTGTAATAGATTTAGGTTGGAGCTAAACTCTGCAGTATAGTAGATCTCCGGTAACAGGATTGGGCACTCCTGGTATATAACCTTAACATTATGTTCTTTAAACTCAGAACTAAAACCTAGTGTTCCGTGTTTTTAGTACCATCAGGTGTGTTGGGATTTCCATTTAAATGTTCTTTAGGAAATTCAAAGTGGCTCTTCTATGACATTGTATGACTTTTGGCACCTTTATTTATTCTCATATTTTGTTTTCTGTATGGGCACATATTTGTTTTCTTGATGATGGAAGCAGTCTGAAAATAGAAAGGATTGTAGTGAATGAGCAGATAATAATCAGTTCTGCTCCAGTGAGGGGTTATTGACGGTGTTAAGGACATGCTGGTAGCTGTTGTAAGATGCCCCAAGAATGATGCAACATGCCTCTATTTGCCCTCTATAAGGACAGCATGTCTTTGAGTTGAGGAAGAGGATTTAAATAAGTATACACAGATAATAATATTACTAATTTCACTTAAGCACCTTTCAAGGTGCCTGAAGGCACTGTGCAAAGAAAATTAAATGACAGTATATTTTACAGTGTGAGACAGGGAAAGTAGCAATAATTAAAATACACCAATAAAAGCATGTATGATAAATTAAGCCCATAATCGTTTTAACATATTGCTGCGTCAGTGAGTCAATGAATCAAGAAAAAGTTAAATCAGCCCAGCATAATTAACCATAAATTACCATAATGTTTTCAAAAGCAGCCTGAAATTAGAATGTTCTATTTTGAATTGTTAGTCCCTGACATTGTTATTAACCAATGATATTATATACGGGTACAGGGGAAAATGGGTTACGTCTTTTTCTTAATTTTATGTTGACCATACATGTAATTGGACAAATGTACTTAGTTAATACCCACCTCTGAGTACAGAGAGATCTGTGCTGATCTCCTGTTCAGTGCTCTACATGTCACATCATAGATGTTTTTAATCTTCTCAATTGAATATGAAACACTGATGACCTTCTCAATTTTTCCTCACAGAGAACGTGCATGAACACCGTGCAACACGAGTGGTTCCGTGTGTCCAGTCAGAAGACGGCAGTGGCAGCCATGGTGGAGGATTACCTGAATGCTTTCCGGAACATCTCACCTGCCCTGCTGCAGCATGTGGTCAATATGGCAGACGGCAATGGCAATACCGCCCTTCACTACAGTGTGTCCCATTCCAACTTCCACATTGTCAAGAAGCTGCTAGAAGCAGGTCAGCAAAGTTATGCATACCTTGTGCCTCATTTTCAAAATATGGATTTACTCAACATGCTTATTGTTGCTCTGCAATTATAGGTCCTGTTCAACAGTAGCTGTTGCTGTTATTCAGCTTTTTTTCCACACATAAATTGATTGTACTTTTTTGATGTCATATTGATTGGTTTGTATAATGCAGTGGTTGTTGCATCTGTAATTCTTAAAACCCACTCCAAAAAGCTGGATTAGTTCCTTAGCTTGTTGGACAACTTAAGATGAAAATCAAAACTTGCCACTGTGAGTCCATTGGCCCATATTTATCTAACTTCTTAGAGTAGTAATACTAATCTAGAATAAGATTGCGCTTCATATCTAACACTGAATAAAATTCCATTAGTCACTAATTCCCCATCCTTTGCTTCCACCTTCCACAAGAAACCCCTCTCCACATTACTCTAGCTCTCTCTAACCAAGAGTTCTGTGAATGGCCTGAGATGCTGTGCATGATGAGGTGCCGGCACTTCTCTAACAGAAAAGCCCATTGTCAGCTCCTCTTTGTATCGCCCCACTCTGACACCCTGTGTTCTGAACGAGGCCCCCATTGTCCCTATTGTCCCTCTTATTCTCCAACCCTGGCCCCTCGGCCAGTCAATAAAAACTGCTTTAGCCCTACTCTTCCTCCTCATCTCAAAGCTGTGCTGTCTCTATAGCTTGCATGTAGAGGGTCTCCGCTTCTTGAAGGCTAACAAAGGAAGCCCTTCCTCCAGGAGCACTGACTTGAGGGGTGGGCTCTGGACCCTCTCTGATGTTCTGGTTCTCTCTCTTTTGTCACAGACGTCTGCAACGTCAATCAACAGAACAAGGCAGGCTATACTCCCATCATGCTAGCTGCGTTAGCTGCCGTGGAGGCTCCTAAAGACATGAGGGTGGTGGAGGAACTGTTCAGCAAAGGGGATGTCAATGCAAAAGCCAGCCAGGTCAGTGTGACCTTAGAATGACTAAACACAGGATCAGTGTAAATGAATAAATTAGCCACAGTCAAGTTTTGCTAGTTGGACACTTTGAGTTCACTTGTAGTTTTGCTGCAGGGTTAGCAATGTTTGCAAGCAGTGAAAGCCAGTTTTCTCCCGAACACCTTGAAAATAAAGTCAATGAATGATGTGTGCAGATTTCACTTCTTGTTAAATTATAACATATCCGTAACTGTGTCCCTTGCCCTCTGCCCTCCAGGCTGGTCAGACAGGGCTGATGCTGGCAGTCAGCCATGGACGGATGGATATGGTGAAGGCCCTGCTGGCCTGTGGTGCAGATGTCAACATCCAGGACGATGAGGGCTCCACGGCGCTCATGTGTGCCAGCGAGCATGGCCATGTGGAGATTGTCAAGCTGCTGCTGGCCCAGCCAGGCTGTGATGCCACACTTAGCGACAACGTGAGTGAACACCAGCTCGCTTGAAAAAGAAACATCTGTGTTTAAAGGACCATGTCATGGAAGATCTCACTTTCCTTGCCCACCCCCTTTTTCCTTTCAGATCATACCATTCACGCCCTACACTGTGAAGATCATTTAGAACTTGATTCATTCATTCAACTTGATCATTTAGAAGTTAGCTGTAGAACTAGTTTTGAATTCATTGTGGTTGTGATGTCACAACCATGAACATACAACCACCCACTGAATCTAAGCAGACACTCTGTAGCTGAGTAATTGTTTTAACAGTTTTTCCACAAATTAATGAGGATATTAACAAGTGATTTTTATGTGCATTATACCGACTGCAGAACTGTCCGTTTGCCACGATGCATTTGTTCATTTAATGTGTAATTTAAATGCAGCTGTGGACTGTTTTGTTTTTGTTATTCTTCCAGGATGAAAGTACTGCTCTGTCCATTGCTCTGGAAGCTGGACACAAAGACATTGCAGTGTTGCTGTATGCTCATGTTAACTTTTCCAAAGCTCAGTCACCAGTAAGTATCTTACCTTCTGCCCTATAGCCTGAGGTTCTTCCATAAAGCAGTATCACACAGTTTAATCAAACAGTTTCATTTGAATTATTGTCTTTATTTTAATGCATTTTTCTGATTGTTCAGCTTGTGTACTCTGCCGGTGATGTTATCTTTTGTATAGCCATTTTTTTTTTGAAAAACCATGTTCTTCTTTCATACATAATTGTTCAAATGTTTGGACTCATCTTTTTAAAAAAGCTTTTTTTCATGCTTTAAGTAAAAACTACACATGACACATTACTACTATTTCTTTTACAATGCCAGTATTGAAACCTTTAGTGCTATCTTCAGTACTTCAGTACTCTCTCTATAGAAAAGGCATAAATGTATAATATTCTATTTGCAGAACTAGTGTTATATTATATTCTTATTATATTATGGAATATTCTAGGCACAATGCCACCTCAAAGATTTCAAATATTCAATGTAGCTTCAATAATAAACTTAACATATACAGAATGCCTCAAATTTCAAAAGTGGCGATCTAATCTTAAAGAAGATAACAAATGTTAAATAGTTGAGCGTGGATAATTACAAACACATCATTACATAAATATTCCTGTTGAACATCTGAAAACAGCTTTTGGTGTCTAGTTTGTAGTATTTAAATCTACATTCAGTGTGTACCTTTACAAACCTCTTCCTTTGTCAGCCCAGTATTAGTTATAGTTATCATTCAGTCAGGCATACCTGGTCAGTATGTTAAATTCACTGTGCTGGTGATGGAACTTAACAAATCCATGTGGGAATATGAAACCTAGTTCTAGTTCTTCAAACTAACTTAAAACATCAACTACATTTTTTACAAAAAAAATCTGTATATGCTAACATGACGTGACTCCAAACTTTTGAACTGCAGTATGCTTTTGACTCCTTGTTATTTCAGTATGTTTGTCATCTCTCATAGGGAACGCCTCGGCTTGGCAGGAAGACTTCCCCAAGTCCTACCCGGCGGGGCATGTTTGATTAGACAAGCTGTGCACATCCCTCACCCTTTCACTGCTGCTATTCCTTATGGTTCATTTGTGCCTAGTGTTTGTTTTCTGCAATCCTCCAAACCCCAGCAAAGGACTCAAACAGATTCCTTTTGTATTCAGCACTTTTTCTAACTTCAGTTCAGCAAGTCTCTCGAGACTCAGTGGACATGTCAGCTAGCGCAAGTTCCATTATACACTTTGTGTGCCTGAAATCACCAGCAAGTGCAACGCGTAGAAGAAAACCCTGCTGCAACAACAGTGGAATTCACATCAACTGGAATTTTTTTAATGGAGTAAACAAGTCAAGTCAAATTATTGTAGATATTGAAGGTTATAATATATATCCATGTTCTCTTCTTCTATGGAGTTGTCTGACCACGTCTAATTTGTATCTACAGATTCTGGAGCTTTTTGTTTTTAATCATAAATCAATTTCAAGATATGGCCAACGTTGCCTGAACTCAAGCTTTATATTTTAACCCTGTATATATGACTCAGTTCTGCAGCCTAGAGGGTGTAAATCAGTTTTCCTCTGTCAGACTCCAGTAGGTATATGCAATGAATATGAGAAGGTTGGATAACAAATTTTTAAACATTACAGTATATATCTAGATTGGATATGGTCCTTACTTTTATACATGCCAATTTATTTAATCACAGTATTTTGGATATTTACTATTACATCCTAACAGAAACACAGAAGTTAAATATTTATCAATTTAAAAGTTTTTATTACAGATAATTGTATTTTCATTATATGTAAATGTTTACAACACCTGGACATGTAGATTGGAATACCCTTTCCCTGGTAAATAAGCTTCTATCCTAGACTTCACGTGGTACTTTTCTCCAAAAATCAATGTTCAAAATTCCTGACTTTCCAGTTAATAAACTTTACTAAAAATACATGATCTGGTCTCAGTCATTCAGCTTCAAAATGACTCAAAACAGTTTCTGTAGTAAAAGGAGAATCAGCTCAGAAGCTAGTGATGAGGCCTTTGGGTTTCCAGAGAAGTGCAGTGTCTCCCTCTACTGGATTGAACCTCTTACTGCTGCAGTGGGTGGGTTGGATGCATGCTGAGGTTCCATTAATCAGTGTAAACAGGCAGTCAGAAAGACTTTCTTATATGCATGTATGTCCTACGCAGATGTTAAGGAACTGGTGGGTTAATTCTGTCTGTTCAAGTAGGAAATCCACTACAATTGACATATATCTCAACAAGACAATGCACAATGCCACCCAGTTCATTAAAGTGGAACTGATTTTCAAGAATTCTACAGAATTAAATGATTGGGATGTAAAGAATGGCATTCAGAGCGGTTTGGTGTGAATTGTTTCCTTCAAGAGAAACTTGTCAGAATTGCTTATAGTGAAGGTGATGGGAACTATATGTCTGAGGAGTTAAATGTCACTGAAATTTCTCACACAAAAAGTTATTACGTGAAAATGTATTTGAATCTATTTATGACTATTTGACCGTCATCATCACCATCGTGTTTAGGATCACTGGTAGTTCTGGATAGTAAATAAAACTATATTTATCTTGACCTGTGGTTCCACCACTGTAAAGAAATCTGAGTCTGAATCTGTAAGTTTCTCTACAATTAACCTTTACACACCAAACCACACTAGATCACACTGTTTACTCTCAAAGACACAACCACTGAGATTGTCTGTGACTACACTGGAAGACATTCAGTGTAGTTAAAGGCTGTTTAATATTTAAAAAATGTGAAACCACCCTAAATAAACGTTTTTTAAGCCTGAAACCTTTCCTAAAGTGACCCAAAGCAAATGCATCTCCACTCATTTTTATACAGGTGCTACACATCCAAGTACACAAGTCCTGATGTGGATTACTTTTGAGCCTTATGTAAAATAAGTTACAAAGAATATCTTAAAGCTGTGAATGTACTGTAAACGACAGACAGCAAGGGCTGAGTCATTTTAAATACTTGCAGTGTTTCTCAGCATGCTGTAGATCATCTAGTCTTGAAGACAACCCCACAGGCTTTATTATGCACTATTCTTCTTCACATGTTTATCGGGATAGCCCCTCAAGATCTTTGTGAGATTCACATAATACATCCCAGGTGGGTTAACAGCCATTAAATGTCAGAACAGGTGAAATTTGGCCTGAAATTGTTGGTTAAAGGAACTGCTTCCTGCACATGCTTCACTGTTGTCCAAAGACCATCCATGGTAGTTGAATTTTTCTTTATATTTTAGTACCCCCCACCCACATTGGCAAATACACACAAACTGTGCGCTACAAAGATAAACAAATGACAAAAAGGTGTCAAATGTGGGGCTTTACCCGTGAGGTTTCAGCTCTCTGTTCTGATGATTCAGTTCATACCATTATGTACTGTTGACCTATGACAATAACTCATAAGGTGAGTAGACTCATTGTTGTCATTTTCGAGGGTGAGGTTAAGTTTAGTCACAAGGAATTATACATTATAATTAAATGTTGTTCCTTTTTAAGAACATAGATGGATCATACTGCAGGCTGAGCATGATAACGTTTTCTTCCAAAGCTATTGTTACAATAATGACAAGGGACCCGTGGATATTAATGTGAGTGCTTTGTACAACTATTTCAATAAATGGACATGCATTATTCAGCCAAGGATGATAAACTATTAACCCATTCATTCCCAACACTAAATTTATTATGATAAGGAATGGTGTCGTGCCAGACTGTCATGGAGTGACTCAGAATGGCAGCAGGTCATCTTCAGTGACGAGTCCCGCTTTTGTCTTGCTGGAGACGACCAACGAATCCGCGTGTGGAGGCACCGTGTTCAGCACCAAGATGAACGGTTTGTTGTCACACGTCCAGAAGGCCTGGTGTCACTCCACCTCCACCCTACCGCAAAATCTGCAGGAACTGGGTGAGAATATTCAAACTGCATGGGATAGATTATCAAAGGACACCACTAGGAACCTCTAAAAGACCACGCCGAGACGTCTGGTATGTTGCATTAGAAAACATGGCGGTCTGACACCATACTGAGAGACTTCTCGATGTGTAATTCAATAAGTATTGTCCATATCAACCTAAATTAATCATCATTTATTGTTCCTGGTAACCAAATCTTCCTTCCCAATAGCATTGCAATCCCACACTTCCTTCTGGGTGCAACTATTCTTTTAATGATGAGTGTACATGTGTATAGAGAAAAAAACAGCCCCAGTAAAATCTCTGGGTCTTACCATTCTAAAGTTCTAGATATGCTCCAGCCTGCGGCCTACACTTCACTTGTTTTTCCACTTTGTCTAAAGTAAAATGCAGTGAGATTACTGCTGTTTGTGTTGTGCGTGCTTTTCAGATAGCCTGTTAAGAGTCACTGTTTTCGTAGATTCAGGCAAACTTGAACGTCACTTTGGCAGCTTCGAGCGCAAAGGTTTGGAGTCGACTCTCGATTCCCTGGAATCGATTCCTTGTTGCCATCGACTCCTAGACCTACTGCCTGCCAGTTAACATGGTGCAAACCAGTGTTTCTCAGCCCTGGTCCTGGAGGCGCCCTGCACATGTTAGTGGATCCCCTACTTTAACACCCCTGCGGCTCTGAAAGGGCTTGTTAATGAGCTGAAAAGTTGAATCAGATGGGTTGGGACAGCGAAAGCACTAACATGCCTCCAGGACCAGGGCTGAGATGCACTGATGTAAACGAGGGACCGTGAGCTTCTGCATAGAAGACGAACATCCTACAGACACCATATTACTACACATCAGGATGTTTTAGTCTCAGACCTTATGACCATAAGGTCACCATGATGTAATTACTGTCATTTTTAACCAGCTGCCATAATAAGATATATTAACATAGTTAGAAAAGTTATTCTGAATATAAGACCCGACATGCTGAATTAGTTGAACATCAGATTATTAAGTTAACGATGAACAGAACTTATAACATCCTGAGTGGCCAGGCTGCTGACTTTCCAATGTATTCAAATGTGGTCGTTTGTAGCTCCTTCACAGACTCTTCTCTGCATTAACCTCATGCTAAACGCTTAGTTTGCTACACTTTGCCCTTAGAAATCACGGTCTGCCACTGTGCGCTCCTTTCAGATGTCAGAAACCGAGCTTTTTATTCGGACAGGTCTCTTTTTTTTTATAAGCTAGCTGTCAGCCAATGTCCTGAGTGGGAAGGGAGCTCAACTCCCACACGGCGCTCTGGTATGCCGAGGCGGATCGTTCAGGTGACACACAGTGAGGCTCCAGCACACACGAGATAAACTCAGGTTTTCTCTTATTCTCGGTCATGAACGACGAAGATCACTCCAAGCAGCAGCAGCTCCTGGATGCCTCGGCACCGCTATCGCCTTCTCCGGGCAAGAAGCAGCCCCGCATGCCCAAGTGCTCCCGCTGCAGAAACCACGGCTTCGTCTCGCCTCTGAAGGGCCACAAGCGCTTCTGCAACTGGAGAGACTGCCAGTGCCAGAAATGCAGGCTGATAGCGGAGCGCCAGCGGGTGATGGCGGCTCAGGTTAGCTGAGTTTAGTTTAGCTAGTTTAAGTAGCTTCAGCTCTCTGAGGCCGACTGGACTCTCTTTCACAGCAGATGTATTTAGGTTCCATGCAGCCCCATTATAGCCTCACTACATTTTCATTTCTATTAAAAAACGTGATGGTTGTTGTGTATCGGTTGGATGTTTTTGTTGTTGTCTGTTTATGTTTTAGCTACTGTTAGCTCGAGTTCCGTTTCTAAACAGCGTGTCTTTTAAAAGTGCAGTAACTGTTTTAGAGGTGAAGCTGTGGAGGCATTTAACCCCACAGAGTTGTTTATTAAGAACTCCACTGCTGTGCTGCTGTTATTGTTATACTGTTTGTTTCATGTAAAGTTCTTTGTTTAGGCTGGAAGAAACGGCTCGCAGCTACAATGTCGAAGAGCAGGAGTAAGCTAGCAGGTGTTTTTCGCGCCATATTTGTCGAGCGAAGCAGAATAGCTGGAAACAGCTCTAATATGGCGTAAAATAACATAAAACATAAAGCGGTGACTTTATGGGAGGATGGTGTAGAGATAGCTCTGCTTTATACACTTGAGTTAAGCTGTAATTATATTTTATACAGTGACACTAAACAACCAATCTGCCATCACAGGCAAGTCTTCCCAGTGCTTTTATACCGTTAGCTCAGAGTGGGCAGCATCGCACTGTTGCACACACTGTACTAAGATGCAGTTTAATTGTGTTTTCCTCAGATGAACAGCGCTTGTAGTTTTATGCCCTAATGCTAGCTGGGGTGAGTTCGTGTAGTTGAATCGGCGCTTAGCTCGGCAGATCGCGGTCTTCTACTGCAGTCCGCTCGCGCCTCAATCACATCATTCAAATTCAAAACGTAACGGACACTCAGAGCCCCAACTGAAACCGCGACATGGCTTCATCTAATTCAGACGGAAAAACAGCGTTAACGAAATGACCTTCACTGGATAACAGCTAATTTAAGCCCTATTCGAGCGGGATTAGTTTTACCTGGCTACGTGGTGTAATCGGAGTGATTACGGACAAGCTTCGTGGTTTTAATCCAGTGCAAATCTACCATGTCCACAACTTTCACAAGTCTGTAAGGTAATAATTATGGAATGAATTAACGCCTGTAGTTCACCGAACACGGAGGTCCCCCAGTAATGGTAGTCCTGCTCGAATCCACTTATCAGTAATGTAATAACAAAACCAGGGCGAAAGGAAACGGACGAGGCAAAAAAAATGGCTACTAATTCGCAGTTTTCTTGTTCAAATTTTCTCTTTCCGCCTTAAACGGTGCTGTACATACATTCTGGGGCCATATGCGTTACAGTGACTGCTGCATCATTTAAGGTAGAAAATGAAAAATCCAAACACGAAGTTGGCAAATGAGACTTCAGTTTCCTAGAAGACTGTGCCTCCCTTTATTTTCTGGCTATGTCCTGAAGACGAGGCTATCAGCTAAAACGGAGCTTGATTTGACCATTAATCCTCACGTTCGTGACAAGAAATCCACGTTTTTGGTGATGAACGATTTACAAGGAGTAGGATAATCAAACATCTCAAAAGCACTCCTCGCAGTGCAGTGTGCTTTCTGTCTTGTTAGCCAGCATTTGGTAAACTGAATGAATCATATACCTGATTTGGACTACGCATGCGCAGTACATGTACGTCATTTTCGGTATCGTTTACGTTTCGTTCTTACGTCCTCTTTTCCTGCTGTGTATTCTTTCCACCTTTTGAGTTAAATATGTCAGTAAACAGTCTTGGAAATCGAACGAATTTATAACCTGCACACACTATCGCCATCGCCATATTTTCCCTAATATTAAAACACGAATTCCGATACAGATTATAGCTGCTTTCTGCTTTGGAATGCGCTCAGCTTTTTGGCTTTGGGTGGAATAGGTTATCATTGTTGCTGATTTAATTATTTTGCTATGGTGTCTTTCTTTTTGTAAGAATAAATTCTCAGTTGACTGGGATAACCATAACAACCTTTGAACCGTTCCACGCATGTATTGTGTAAACCGGGCAGTCAGGCAGCAACAGTAAAACAGTAGCTGCAGTGACGTAGATTATCACGCATGCGTAGTCTAAATCGGGCAATGACATGCTGGTTAGCTGTAAAGTTTGTTTGTTACTGTTGTGAAGTGCTGCTCTTGTCGAAATTGCTGCTTATTTCGATCAGGGCTATTTCGGGCAATGAGGAGAAGTAACAGATCTTTTGCCCTGTACGAACCGGCCAGTCAGATTACTCACTTATTAAGTTACCGGACTTCCTCTGGTAAAACTAATCCCGCTCGAATAGGGCTTTAGCCAGCTGGGCTGTCCAGCTAGGCAGAGTTCTTATTGTTTCTTATTGTTGTTTTCATATATGTAAATGCATTAAATTAGTAATATTAGCAGGGATTAAAAGTAAAACCTCTTGGTTCTTTACACTTGTCAACACAAGGTGATGCCCATGCTTGAAAAAAAAAGTGTCTCGAATATACCCCCATATTGATGATATTGCATTAAAATCTCTTTAACAACTGAATTTTTATGTAAATGCTGACTTGTCAAATGCTCTACTGTTTATAAGCAGTATACCGTTTTAAACAGCTAATGTTTACCAGCATTCAAAACTTTGTAATCACTTGTCAGATTAATATTTGCTGTTATTTTATTCAGTTTTAGCTTACACAGTGCAAACAATGAAATACTTTAAGATAGACAACAGAAGGTATTTTAGGACACCAAAGACTCATATTAGACACTCTGCATATCATTTTGGCTATAATTTCATTTTCAATGTTACACATCTCTTTCAATCATTAATCATATTGGAATCATGTACAACTCAGTCCATCATTCTGCATGAATGTAACGTTTCATAATTATGTACAGCTTCCAAAAATGTGTTGAGGTCTGTGAAGTTAGCACCATACTATAATAATTGTGTACATTTATTGTGATTCCAGACTTCCGAATTGTAATTCCAACCCTTTAAACCTAAGTGCACATAAAGTAGTTTTAACAAATAATGCAAATTATTCAAACGGTCTGTACTATTTTTTTTTTCTTCAGGTGGCTTTGCGTCGTCAGCAGGCTCAGGAGGAAGAGATGGGCATCTGCACCCCAGTGAACCTGTCCAGTAGTGACACTGTGGTGAAAAACGAGCCAGGCGGCGAATATGGGTTTCCGGTGGGAATTAGGTCCCCCTCATCCACCACCCCTGGTTCTGCCTCTTCACCAACTGCTTTGGGTGAGCTAATTAGTATTTCCTAATCCAGATACTCCACATTCTGTGCCAGCTACCAGCATACCTGACTTTCAGTTTTTAATTGCTTGGTTCAGGTGTCCTGGGAGCTGGGGTAGAAGAGAAATTTGTATGTACTGGGGATCCCTTAAAATGCGAAACACAAGGCTCAAATGCATAAAGAAAATCCTCATACATTGTTTCTACAGGCATGTAAATTCTTTATATATATTGAATTGGTCTCATGAGATTATTTTGGTCACAGTTTTATGCTTTTTCTACATTTTGTCACTGTCCAAAAAAAAAAAAGTATCTCCAAACTAATTTAATATAAATAAAAAAAATGTCTAGCTTTGTTGATTTACTAGCTTTATTGAATTATTTACACATCTATTTCTGGCAGCCTCTTTATTGTTAACATCCTTAAATATTAGCAAGGATGATAATATGTAGGTATATGTAATGATATTTACCTTTACATATATCAGATGTTTTTTTTTTTTTCATTTATGAATACCATGTTAATGTGGAAAGCAGTTATGCTTCACCATCAAATTTTTCCTCATTGTTCTTTCGTTGCAGACAGGATTCTTTTTAAAAATGATCATTAGGTTGAGATCTTACCTTTTGACCCTAACCTCAGTAGTTTTTCATCACCTTATTATGCAGTTCCGTTGACATCCTCCCTTAATGGGGGGGTGGAGAAATGCATTTGTTGTCATCTGACAAAATCATCTGGCAAATAAGCCTGTTAGGACCCTGAAACTTTCAGTGATTCTTGAGAAAGGGTGGGAGTAGGGGAACACATAGGACCATGACCATGGACAGCCTGTACCCATCCATTTGCTCTCTGTTCTAGTGAATATTTCATCTTAGAATACAATACAGCCAGTGAGGTGCACACTTTATTTTTAGGAAGCCAAGGAGGGGGTTTGCTTTCCGTAACATTCCGTCATTGCGCCTATCTGTAACTTTGGTGATTGTGCCCTGCCAAGCTGGACCATCCTTTTGATGGCTCTTTGGGCAGAGATGGTGACTCAAGAAGGGTGAGAAAGAGACAGGCTGTTCTTGCTCTTCTGATAGGACTGAGCTAGGAGTGGAATATCAGCCCGGTCAAGGCTACCTAACTGGCCTATGTCCTGCGCCTTTAGAGATGAAGATGGCACTTTCTTGTTCTCTGCTGACAGCATTCAGACTGAAGATAGCACATTCCAATCTGTTTGCACGTATGATGAAGAAGATGGTGAAAAGACAAACAGATGGGATTATAGCAAAGTGAAATAAATCATGCCTTATGAAGTATGCAAAAATGAATGTGGTTAATGTAGTAGGCTGTATAGATTCTGACATTCATCAATGAAGATTTATGGTAAAGGCTTTTTGTAAATACTGCAGGCCACTGTTTCTTAGTCCTCCAACTGGTACTGTCATTAAATCAAACAGGGGACAACATTTCTGAATTTCACAAATATTTTAAAATGTTATGCTTTTTTCTTTAATTTGTCCCTAGATTAAATAGTTTAAAAAACATTTTATTTGTAAAGAATACTAAATTAATGTATTTTTGCTAGTGGTTGAGACATCACAAAAACATTTAATTCATATTTTTAAATTTAAAATGGCTGTTGTTGCAGCTTAATTTCCATGTATTGTATCATATGGACTAGGTAGTGAATGGTGCATTTTTGATATTTTTTACAGTGTCTCTATATATGTTTACATACATTACGCTTCATTAAGTTACTTAAGTTAATGCAAGCTCTTCCTACACATTAAAATGTTCAAGACAGAGGTGCTGAGAGTTTGATAGATTGATAACCAGTGGATTACAGTATTGAAGTAAAATCTTGTATCAAATGTCTCCGTTGATTGATAGCACAGTACACTATGTATTCCGGAGGCGTTGCATATATTAGAATAAATGATGTTCACAAAAATAAATTACTCTGGAATTAAAATGCACACAACTATTTGGATCAGAGCTGCCAGTGAACCTTATGTTCACTAATTATTTCACCAGCAGATGGTGCCATGCACAGCAGTGTGTATTGCCATTGGTCTTTACAAGCACAGAAACAATTCGCAGAGTAACTTGTGAACCTTCTAAAGTATTCTGTGTTTTACCTGATTTTTCTAAGTTGTAGATGATTAATAAAGTGCAAGTGAGTCTGTAACTGTAAAAAGTGTTGTTTCAGGAAGTCGCTCCACTCTGTCTCCCAGTCCCACCTCCTCCAGCAGGGGGCACTCTGAGAGCTCCCCTGATCTGGTGGTGGATACCTCCTACTACAACTTTTACCAGCCCTCCCGCTACCCAGCCTACTACAGCAACCTCTACAATTTTCAGCAATACCAGGTGACTACATGAACTTGCGCGCACACACACACACACACACACACACACACACACACCTTAACCCAAATACAAAGGATCTAAAGTTTGCTTCTTTAGCACTGGAGCTGTTAAATGTAGCTTTAAAGTACAGGAAGCGTCATGTAAACTGCCTGCCTAAATCATTACATCTTGCCTCAGACTGTGTTAATTTGTAAAGTAATCTCAAATTGACTGGCCTATGTCGTTTGGACCTGTTATATATGGAAAATTTACAAAGGTAGAGACAATATTCAGACTTCAGGGTGATTGCTGCTGCTGTGTTCAGCCATTTGATTCGTCTGTTGTTGTAAATAATAGTAAATAATAATAGAATGAAAGAACCATAATGATGTTCTTAATGGTTTTAACAACTACCTACATCTGATCCCTGAACTCTGGAGGTCGGCCAGTGCCAAGTACTGATCTGTTATCGTTGTTTTTTGTTTTTTTTTTTTTCCTGTATGTTTGTATACCTCACTGTTCTAACATGAGGCTGTAACTACAGCGAGTATAAAACCTTTTCAGTGCAGCAATAAAGTTGTAAAATCTAAACATTTAAAGAAAACATGAATTACAGGTCAGTTTAATAAATGTGTATCTAAAAATAAATGTAAATTATTTCTGTACAGACTTTCATTCTGATGCACTGCTAGACAGTCAAAATGCCCAGGGCAGATTTCACGCTCGCTAATTGCCTTAAACAAAGACATTTGCCTGTAATTGCATGTTTCTTCTCTCTTAATCAAAACAAAGGGTTTTGATGTTTATCATGTTTTGGATTGTCACACTATAGATGAAACTTATTAGATGGTCCCCTATTGTTTTCGGCAGTTGCTACTGCAATTCTGATTACGTAAATGGAACGATTGGTAACTTTGACTAAATATAATAACTCTATTTTGTTATCTGTCTTTACCACAACTTAGCAAATGTGATGTTATTGGTGACCAATAGGAGGGGCAAAATGCGGATATACACTGAATACCCAACATCATCGTTACTGAGCTCGGCTAAGAGGTGGTATTGTGTGTTTATTGGACACAGTTCCTGAATTATTTAATGTCAGCAACAGTGTGATCCAGAGTATCAGATCGGCGCATCACTATCTGAATTAAGTTGTCACATATGCTTGCTGTTTTAATGGTCTAATTGATGTTATTGATGAAAAGACTTCAGCATTTAACCTGATAACAAATATAGATATAAACAGTTTGCTATGACAGTATTATGTGTGCCAACATATAGGACATATTTATTTTTTGGGGTTGATGTCATGTGGTTGTATTGTTTTATTATGTTTTATTTGTCATGCACAGACCTGATACTAGGGCTGTGACAATAACCACATTGCTGCAGTACCAAAACATAACCAATGCATTATCAATACTGTTTCTTAGACACAGAGGGTCTAAAATGGAAGACTGTCCTTGGAAGACATGATACAAATTCATCAAAATGATTAAATTGCAGGCAAACCTGTTTGTTTAAGGACATGAAACAAGTGTTTCTTTGTAAGAGACATATGACACCTTGTGTTTCTGGTTGTGCTTTACACAAGATTTGTCAGCAAAGAACTAAAGAACAGATTTCAAATTGAAGACAAAAGTATTGTATGGTAGAATCTGTATCAGAAGATGAAAACGCAGTTGAGTGAAATGTCGGTTGTATGTTTTAACAGTACTGTCGCAAGTTTGGTCATTTTAAAGCAAAGACTTACCACAAAATGTGCCTGAGAAGGCAGAGATAGTGCACCTTTAATGCTAATATGCCTAAATAAGTTGCTCTGATGTTGGCTGGGTCCAGAGACAATGAAAATAATTTCCTATGACATATTGCCACTGAGAAGAAAAGATCACTCTTAACAACATAAGTCGTCATCAGTGTGCAGTGTTGTACTGGTTAACTGTGTTCATTATCTCATCTGAGGTGTCCTCTGTCACTCGTTTGAAATGAAAGGCTACAGAATAGCCTCAGCTATTTTTGAATAATGAAAGTATTTTCTGTTGTATTCCTCTGCATGCTGCTGAAGTTTTTGTGCAACACAAATGCTGTAACCTAAAAAGGTAAGCCTACATTATTTCAGCCAAAGTTTTTTTTTACTGATTATCCATTTACTCAAATATTAAAGTTAGCTAGAATGCACATCCCCAGTCTGCTAGACAGCAGGTCTCCCACAAAGCATTGTCGCAGTGATTTTCTGTTCCAACCCCCCTCAAACAGGAAGCATTATTCCAAATTAACCCAACACCCATGAAGAATACCACCATGGTACACCCATCTCCCCACTCGCCCACGCTGTGCCCCTTGTAGAGCAGTACTGCACAGTAATGAGATGATTAGCTGAGCTGGAGCCCGTGTTGATAGGGGCTCCTGTCAGTGGACCCGGCTTGCTGTTATAAGGTGGCAGGCCATGGTGAGCTTCCCCCCGTTCCGAGCCAATGGGCGAGCACAGCGTGGAAGGTGTGCAGCCTTCATGCAGTGCTGCCCTTCTAACATGTTGTTTACATTTCCCTGATCCCCCCAGCCGGAACTGCAACTAATACTGCCACTGGGAGTTCTCTAACCCTTATCCATGCTATTACCACAGCACCGAATTTGTCTCCGTCTATCACTGAGCTTGACAATGTTTTCAGTGGAAGTTAAGTGCATTATAGTCCATTTCGAACTGGAGCCACGATTGTCAAAAGCAGTATTAAGTCAGTGATTTGTCTGGCCATGAACTGCAGTACACCGAAGAAATGTGTAGTGCTGTGTTTAAATAAGTTCTAGATATCAAAAATTCAGTGTTGTGCGCTTAAAAATCCAGTCATAAATTAATGCAGGTTATTCAACTGTTCATGCAAACAGCATGCTCTGATTTCTAGAAATTACTTCAGCTAAAGAAATCAGAGCATGCTGTTTGCTTCAATATAATATGCGTATTTATTTTGCTTTAGACCTTGAATGCTGCTGTATTTATATGGCGTACGACAGTTAAATTATTCTATTGACCCATCCTGCACATCACAATGAAAGTCTGTGGTAACTAACCTGCTGAATAGCCAGTCTCTAAGTGGTTTTGGTTAAGAAATGCTGGTTTACCACATAATTATGTTTTTTTGAGGGTTTTTTGTGCAGCAGTGAAAATTAATTTTTAGAGTGGAGATTGTTAGTGTGTTGTAAAGGTTCTGACATCGGGGCTGTTTTACGTTAAGATGTAATGGAAAGCAACCTGTACACATGTTTTTTTGTTTAATTTTTTTAATTAATCCTTTTTTCCATCACTATCATGGCTAATGATATTCTTTTGCTGTTCTTTCATGGAATGATACATTTTTTGAGTGAATATTGGGGTAACCACATAATGGTAGTTTATTTGTGCACAGTGGGTCTTATTACACCATCATATTAAGTTTTTTCCCTAAATTTGTTATGATAGGTCTGAAAAATATCTTCATAAGATTTATTACGTGTTCTAAAATGGCATAGTTGTTCGCATGTTTGTGCTCTTGAGTATGTATAGATTCTGTTCTTACCTAAGAACAAATCCCAATTAAGAAAACATTGTTGAATGTCAGAATCTTTGTGAGAACTGTGGGTTTCAAGAGGAAATTTCTTCTTAAGAATGGTTGGTGAATGAGGCCCATAGTTTCTATATGTCAAGTTGATGCCTAAATACTGCAAACAGGTAGACTGACCAGCTGCCTGGTGCACTGTGTGCAGCTGACTTGGGTTTTATCTGCAGTGCTTTTTACTGATGCAATGAGTAATGGTTTAGACACACCTCTTAACTTTTTTTGGCCTGATTAGGTGACGCTACAGCCTATCAGAGTGTCTTGCTTAGAGGCATGAAGACAGTGAATCAAAACGTTTCATAACTGAAACAGACCATAATCACTGGCATAAGGGTTAAACACACGTCATAATACGAATAAGCAAGCTAGACTTGTATAACATATTTTACATAAGTGATGACTGCAATGACTGGAATGATATGTAGCCATTTATTCTGACTGTATTTCAGTAAGGTATAAGCTAGTCCAATGAACGTAAAACACTTACCTAACACCATGAATTGAAACACATCAGAATGACTAAGCTGTGAGTCTCCTTTACTCCTTGAGTCTTCTCTTACTATTATTCCATACTCATATAAGGAAACATTATATATTTATTCTTTCCAACTGCAAGAAAGCAAATTCTGTGTGCTCATAATCAAGACATTAGCATTTAAAAGCATTAAATGTACAAACGAACAGCACAAGTAGGGGGGATTGCCTTTTTGTTATTTTTGCAATTTGTGTTTTTTCCCTTTGACGTAACATCACAATATATTTTGTGAGAGGTGTCATACAAGGATGCTTTATCCAGTTTGGTGGTGCACTTTAGGCCTGGGTGATAGGGTGACTGGATGTCATCAATGATTGACAAGTAACCCATTGGTCATGTGTAAAAAGCAATAATCACAGTTTTGGGGTGAATTTAACATTAAATGTGCTTGTGAATATGTTGGGAAATTGAGGTTCATGTGCCATGAAGAATTGTGCAGGCACACGCTCCAGTAGTCAGTTTTTTCTGTTTACCTGAGAGAGTGGGAGAGTGAGTGTGAAGAGTTAAGAATCTGCCTGTTAATTTCCCTGTATCGCAATGTTAGCTTTACATATCATGCTTCTCTTTATCTTGTGCTCATTACTTTACATAAGGTTTAGCTTGAATGCCTGGAACCGAAAATAAATGCTGTGCTTTGTAACTTCACACTGCTTCATTGTGACATGCTGCAGTAAAAACAGCAAAGTTAAAGTGACTGGGCAACAGCTAGTTCTAACCTAGAATGTTTAGAAGTAAAGAACATTCCTGATCCCCATCTATGAGCAGAAAGCAGGATAAGAAAAAAGAATGGAATATAATTAGATTCATATATATATATATATATATATAAAATTATATGCATATATAATTTTGTATTCACTTTTACTGTAAAAACACTGGATTATTATGGGTGTTAAAAAGCTTTTAGGGAATTGGGAATTGGTTAAAATTGTCTGCTTCATGTGATTCATGTGTACTGAATAAAATTTGCAGTATTTTCCATAGCGTGTCAAAGTGGTTAGTTAAATTTATGAAACATTTTGCACTAGAAGAACCAAATGATTGCACATTTTAGTGACACACGTCAGAATAACAGGTAAACTTTTTCAAAAGATATTATAATATTTAGTAGGCACGTTATATTAAAGATTTTCATTAAAACAGTCTTTAAATCAAAAGCAAAACCAAAAAGAAAATAGAAAGTAGGTCAAAGCTGCGCCGGACTGTGTGTACTATGTATGTGTTACTACTATGTACTACTATGTGTTATTTACCAAATGTCATACTAAATATTTTTAGATATCGTCCAGGCCTAAGGCACTTAAACTTGTGCAATATACAGAGTTTGCTATATTGCGCAAGTAATTGAAATGCTCTGTTACAGAATGTCGGTCTGAAATCTGAAAGTTCAGTTGCCTCCACTCAGCGTCTAGTTAAGGCATGCCTTTTGTAGTGTTGCACAAGCCTGAAGATCTCCATTTACCAACATTGAATCGGACGGCATGAAATTGAGGGCATCCTCAAAGTCATGGCCCTTTCCACATTGATATCCCATTAACTTAAGGCAACACTTTTATTTATCCTTATTAATCAGCCTGCAACCCTCTGACATATGACCCGGCCTCAACACCATGACAAAATGTGATTTTAATATGAAGATGATCCTGTATATCCACTCTGATTTATGCTACAAAGTATCCCAATTGTATCAAATGTGAGCTGTTCAAGTGTGAAATAAATTAAATCTATATTTCTCCAGAGACTTACCTCTGAGAGTTATGTACACTTAAGCCATTGATGGGGCCATATTTTAGCATGTTTGTGCAGCAGGGGGCCTGCCTGCGACATCTTGCCCCTGGGTCACTGCCTTCGTCACACTACTTTGCAGAGTTTGAATAGCAAAGGTTAATGATATTGCTATAGTGTTTCAGCACGCTTCCGTAGACTGAAGACTTTAATGTAGATCTCATTATACATAAAGGGGCTATCTGCAAGATAAATGATTGCAGTGTGATTTTCTGAGTGTTCTGTTGCAAACAAAGCCAAACCTGACAAGAGGAGATGCTTCATAGATGAAGCATTTTTAGATGTAGTTTTATCCAGCAGGTTTATCCAATGTTTATGTGTGTGAAATTAGACTTAAGTTCACTGAAAGCCTTGTTTTATGATGAATGATGTTTCCTTTGTGCCTGTTATTCAGTATATGGTGTAGAGGTAAGCAATATTGCAACAAAAAAAATTGATACTGTTCATGATGTTCATGATGTGTGATATGTCATGATTTTTTCAGACATCTGATTAGTTGGAACTGAGACAAAAGAACCAGCAGTGCTACATTCTTATAAGAGTGCTATAAAATTACGAACACAGTTATTGCTGTTTGATATTTGGCATACTGCGTAGCACTAAATCCAGTTAAATTTTGCTCTCTTGATAATGAAACATGCAGTTTAATCACTGTTCTACTAAGTACTGCTAATACACACAAAATGTTTGCTAAACCATTACCCTAAAATGTATAAACAGGATTTATTTTTTAACACTTGCATTTTCTTGCTCCTTCAGAATGCAGTCTAAAGTACTGAGGTTTGAGGTTGGTCCAAGTTGCCACACATTAGTCCTTCACTGGGCCAAAAGTAAGAGGGTAGAGGAGATGCTCACCAGTTAGTCTTTATCTGAGTGTGTCCATCTCCCACCCTCTCCCACCGTGAGTGAGTGTGGCTGCGCTGCACTGCAGGTGGAGAATGAAAATATGAGGGTGGCGTAGAGGGCCCAGACAGCCGATGGTGCCAGATAAGAGCCCTCTGAGGGAGGTAAGGGAGCACAGCCAGCCTTTATTAATGAGGCTGCACTGGAGCTTTCACACCAACAGTAGCACTGCGCTCACGCTACATAACACTAACTTTCTTTATGCTGAAAGGGAAAGTTAGGCCTAAACATATTGTACAGTAGCTCGATTTCCACAATCACGTGAAAGTGTCACTGAGATATACCATTTTTGAACTGTAAATTTACAACCCAGTGAAAATATTTGTTCAACAATTTAAGACCATGATTTTTTTTTCTAACAAAATGAGTTGCATGAACATGAGCAGAGGAATTGATTTGTTCTGTTTGTTTTGGCACATGCCCTTTCCATGTTTTTTTTTCCCAAGTGTTGCTGGAGCACACTTAGAAAAATACAGTTCAATTTCTGTTGTATTTGTCATAGGCAATACAAGAGGCCAGCGTATCTTAAATAACAGTTTGTAAAGCTGTCTGAAATTGATGGGGTGGACAATAAATGGTGACATATTACTGGCTGACAGAAATCAAATTCCATAAAAGTGAAATTGAAAATCCCCTAAAGCCCCTGTGCTGCTGAGTAGACAGCTCATTTTAAAACAAGCAAGTTCTCACAAGAAGGAAGAAAACTTACCAGAGATGTGTGTTGCAGTTTATTTTGAGAAAAAAAACATCTAGCCTGAGAAGTCAAGCAAGACTTGTAAGGGCTATAAGCTCTATCTTACTTTTTTTTAAACATGTCATGATGAGACTTGACCAGCTTTGGTTCAAGAACCAGGCTTGTTACGGAAATCAGATTTGATATTTGTGTTACATTATACCAGCAGTTAATGTTATGATACAAAGAAAGGAATTTCTTCATTCATATTCCCAACAGAATGGACTTAATCTCAATTCCAGGCATGTTCCAAACAGAAATTAGTTTAATTTTACTGCATGTCAATGATTTAATTTTTTGAAGCAGATGCCCAATGGAGATAGCCGCCTGTCCAGCCACAATGTGTCCCAGCAGTACCGCATGCACTACTACTCGGCAGCATCCTACCTCAGCCAGGGCCTGGGCACAGCTGCCTGCGTGCCCCCCATTTTTACCCTGGAGGAAAACAATCCTTGCTCTGAGCCAAAAACTGCAGGTCAGTTCTTCCTCTTGCTGTTTCTCTCTCTCTCTCTTCTCTCTCTCTCTCTCACACACACACAAACACGCACACACACACTCACACACCTCTCACAGGCCCATAAAGTTTTATCCAGAGTTTATCAACAGTGTGCACAAATACATCTGAGGGAGGTTCTCTCTGCAAGTCAAGGGCACCATAAAATTCTCACAAATACATAAATTCAAAAGTAAAACTTTTATTATGGCTATTTGTCCTAGACCTTCAGATTTAAAGGGATAGGAACTGCATGTCGTACCTGCAAAGCCATTCTGTTTTAATGTTGCAAAAATCATAAACTGATATATAAATCAGCTGACATGTTCTTGAGTAGGCATGAACAATAGGCAATAGGTAGCCATATCTATTCATTTTTTCATTAATTCATTTTTTAATTATGAGGTTGTGTTCAGTTCTAAGCTTCCCAGAACAAAAACATGTGGATGGACATTTCATAAGTGACGTTGATAGAACGCTAGCATGCTCTGGTTGTTTCAATAGACCCACCATTCCCCCATATCCCAAAGCCCTTCACCTGCTCTGGCTCTTAATGAATTTTACATGCTGCTTTCCAGTGGCCCAAACATGAGGGTGCCCATCACCCCCACTCTCACTCCAGGGGGTCCCATGCTCCATTACAACACAAAAACGCTTCAGTCCGGGTGGTCCAAAAACACTGATACTAACGACCCAGTTACTAGGGAGATGCCAGTTTGCTGTTTGCACCCTGTGTCCTGCATTTAGCATGTTATGTGATACTTGCTTATGCTAATTCTGCTTGCATCTTCCTTCCAAATACATTTTTAAACTTATTTAAGTATAAAACTCCTTTTTTGAGTGCAAAACTGCACTGAATTAACTCATATAGGTTTGTCTGACAGTAGGCATGTCACATAAAGCAGGAAAACCAAGGCTCTTTCAAAATATGCTCTTGTGTGCTGTCTCTTGTTGAGCTAGTTCTGCTTAGTTTAGATTCTGCTGTGAGGGAAAACCAATGGCCACGACCTTGCATGCATGGCCAGGCTGGCCTGAATGCAGGAAGTTGTTGTCTGCACTTGGTCGCCTTCTTGTCCACTGACTCACACCCGCATCTGGCACACTTTATGTCACTGTCAGTCGTACAACCAATACAACCAAGCCTGATTAGGCACCTAATTCTGGACACATGTTCCAGCATTACTGTTTCAGCAATACCTGTTTCTGTATATCTTCTGGTCAAAGGGGTATGTTAGCGATTGCACTCCTATAATAGATAATACGTATGATGTTTAGGAGGCATGATCAGTTTAACCATCTAAAAATAAAATATTTTATACTATAAATAAAAAACTACAAATAGAAGTTACAATTTTATTTCATTCATTGTGTTTAGATGCAATATTGCTTCTTATGTCTTGACATTCTCCTTCATATTCAGTCAAAAACATATGATACCACCCTCAATCTTAGATGTGCAGGTTTGCATATATGTGTAGGTGTTAATTTGACCTTGAGAACTGTTGTGGTTTTTGTCAGAACAAAAGTCTGGAAACTTTATATACCATGATTTTTTGATGATTAGAAACTTCACTTGGATGTTGAAGGCAAAGTTTGATCCTTGATCTTTAAGATGCAGAAAATAATGTAATGCAGTCATAGACATATGTCTTTCTCTGAGAAGGCCTCTGAGTAGCCCATATAGCTAGTGTGCCTGCTGTTCTCCAGCGTGGTGTGCTGTGTATTTATTTCCCCCTTGTGCCGGTGGGTAATCAGTTGGCCAAATACGAGCCCAAATAACCTTCAGGAGTGCCACGCTGTCCTTTCTGAGCGGGCCCCTTCCACCACCGTCTCTGGAAAATTGCCTCTGGGGTTAGTGAGCGGGAACAGTTAAGATTTACAAACAATGATGAAGCTTGTCATGCGTCTTTCTCCATCCGTCACGAGCGGCGGCCCTGCCGGGGCGTCCAAGTGTTCTTCATAAAAGGCAGCTCGCTGTGAAATACGCCCCTGTGCGCGCTTTACTGCCGCGAGCTCGTCAGCAGCGCTCCACCGTAAATCGACTGGGCCGTGGGTGACACTGCACTCCATCACCCGCCCGGGGCCGCCTTACCCTCCACCCTCACCCCCACCCACCAAACGCTCACGGGAGCCGCCTGCCATCCACCGAGATGATGTGCCTGCAGTGAGTTATGTAGAAATTTTAGTGTTATACGAGACAGCTTCAGGTTTTACCATTTTCTTTCACGCTTGGAGTTTTTTTTGTTGTTGTTGTTGTCGCTGTTCATTGCTGAAAGTGTTCAAAGTTAGTTGTCTTGTGTAGGGCGGGCCAAGTTTACTTTTGAAGCCTTCTAAAGTAAAGCGTCGAAGGTGCATGATGATAGTAAGTATATACAGTTGAACAGTCATTGCCATTGGATGGAACCGTCAAGATTTCGTAGTGATTCAGTAATGAAGTGGCAGTCTTGCCTGAACTACAGGTCTGCATTTCTTGCCTGAACTACAGATCTACATCGATCTTCCTGTTGTATATTCCCTCAGGATTCTGTCCCGCTTTTTCAAAACCAAAAGAATAAAAGATGATTCACATTCTAATTTGTATTCACGCAAAGCTTTTGCTAGCAATATAAAACAACCCCTTGTTCCAAGGAGCAAGTCCTGTCTATAGTAACATCATGTTGAATTGATGCTGCTTTATGTGCAGTTTAAATTAGCTTGCCTGTATTGTGGCACACATAGAAGTGGCCTACACCAGTTGTGACCAATGTATTTATTGTAGTTATTTCTGTGTTTCACTGCCAGCCTTTTCTTTTTGCCAAATTCATATTTCTGTGCCATTTTAGATTATTGTTTTAACCAATTAAATTTCATTCCTTATGTGGATATAGTACTGTTAAAGACCAGCTTACATATATTTTATTTTTAGTCATAACTGTTATAAAGAACAAAGATACATTTTGATACAACAGAAAAGTACTGGAAAAAAAGACCTAACCACAAAATAAAATGTAGTTTGCAGGGGTCGCACAAGCAAAATAATTATTTTATTTGGTTTATTTTTTAATTTTTTTCTTTTCTCAGTAACTCAGTGACTTGACACCTAGACAGCTATATATCTTATCAGACCAGTGTTGAGCCTTTCAGTGTTAAGTTGTCCTCGCTTAGTGGAAGGATGAACAGAAGCACCTGTATATTTACGGTGACCTGCTGCAGGAGTGGAGCTTAATTTTAAAGATGACATTTTTCAAAGATGAAACTTTAAGTACAGTTTCTCTGATGGCGTCCGTTTTGGTGGTCTCCTTGGTCTTGTTTTCTTATTTAAAGATTTCTAAATATATTCTAAACATGTGCCTAACAGCTGTTTAGACTGCAAGTTCATTAAATGAAATGTGATTTTTGACTTTTGCACAGTATTATTCATATTACATGTTAAATATTTAATAGCTGTTGCTGAATAATAAGCCTTCAGTGTAATAACTGTGTAACAAGTATTTAGTTTAGACATTTAACTCGGTGAACCTCCAAGTCATTTTGATATAAAGGAAAATTTTGCTGTACCCTTGAGAACATAAATCGGCAATGACAAACTTGCCACAATCTTGAGATCAAATTTACTGAAGTAAGTTTCTGGAAAGTCTCACAAGAATAATCAAAGGGCCCATTCATTCTCTTTCACTGTGGGATTAACACGGAGAAAAGTGATTCTTTCTCAAAGGTCTGAGTACAATTAAGTGGTAAAAATTCAACAGGAAGAGGTGTAACGTCTCATGTAACAGAAAAGCTGTTGAGGTTTCTGAGCAATACTAATCTGCCCTGTTGACATCACTCCCAATAGAGCAAGCAGTCACTATTTTAGTGATAACCACTAAAGGTCATGTTTGCTGTATTTATAGTTAGGTTTAAGGTTTGTCCTAACCCGTGTTTTGCTGTGAGATCACTGAAATGGTCCAAATAAGAGAGATCTGTCTAAAATGTCTTGCTAACACTTTTCCTCCTCTACAATCAATAGACAAGCATATGACACAAGTCCATTTGCCATCGTGCTGACAGGTTGTTTATAAAATTGCTTTTCCAATGTAATGTTGACTTTTGAATAACCTGTAGTTATGAGGAGCTGTGCTTCAGAGATTTAGATATTGATCTTATTACAACTTCATTTAGTATTTTAGTCAATACTTCAAGAGCGAGCACCTTAAATGACAAAAACCCCAACAAGGCTTTCTACTATTAAATCTTAAAATGAATCAGCAGCCTAGGGGCGACATCCATGGCTGAAATCTAACCACAGTCTGCTGTCTAACAGCTGAAGGCACACTTAGTGACTCCTCCATTTCATGCTGTCTTCCCCTCTCTGCTGCTGATGCTAAATGCTCTGTCTTTTCCCTCTCTATGGATTGGTTAAATACCAGTGTAATTGCCTGTTCCAGGCTCAAGCACTGTTGTAATGTCTTGTACAACATCTCCATTAAGACTTGCCTGAGGCACAGTGGAGATTAAATGGGTAAGGAGCACTGCTTTATGTTCTCTCGCTTTTGCCACTATCCAACTCAGAGACGGGATGAGTCACTGGGATAAAGAAAGCAGACACCGTTAAAAGGAGTTCTTTAGATTAGACACTGACTAATAGGGTGTTTTTGGAACCGGTTTTGATATGAGTGGACAAAATTCCACCTTACAGATCATTTGTTTCCTAAAGCTGGAATAAATGATGACCTTTATCATCATGCATAATCTTGCCAGAATGCTTAGGGATAGTGAGATTGCGTATGGAATGTGGATAATCTTTATCCATTTAAGAGCAGCTTTTTCATTAATTCATAACATTTTAATATATACTTATGTTTAAATACCCTTTGTGATTTTTAACTTTTAATTGTTTGTTTCTGATTTCTTTATATAGCTTGCCATTGAGCACCAATAGTGGTGTCATATCAGTGTCAAAATGTCCAAACTTTGGGCTGTGGAATTGGAGCTCATAATTTAGTTTAGTATTACTGCAGGGTTATCATCAAAATGTACATGCATGACAGTTTTGCTTTCCAAGGTTCTCCTCAACTCTTGCTTTAACATTTTGCCATTAAAAGTCTCAGCTGAATGTATTGAGACAGTGATTTTGCCCTTGGGGCCACAGCCCTCCATGCTATTTTTAATCCAACATCTTTTATTCCACACTCGCAATTATTTTCTCACATTTATGCCGACAGACAAGAAATCTCTCAAATCATCAATCATGCGTCTCAGGTCATTATAGTATATCCATAATGTTTCGACGAATCAAAACGGGGGCCCAAAGATGGACAGGTCATTTTATGGGGGCTGGTGTTGGAGTAGCGTAACAGTGCCAGTGATTTAGCATGGAGGGGCGCTTGTCGATTCTTTCAGTGACACTCTCTGGCTGGGGACAGATTGGTTAACAATGTGGGGCTAGAAGTGCTTCTGTGTTTAATTAGCCTCTGACCCTCGCCTGATGCCTTCTGTCAGATACTGCTGTCCACTCAAGCCGTTCTCTAATGGTCCAAATAACAGGAATTGAAAGTGTCTGTTCTAAAGGTATCCAGGTAAAGCTATGAGTTCAACTGAGATTGAATAGATTGAAGTGGGCCATGCGTTATTAATATATCATAAAGTTTGTTTTTAAGGCCTACCTGATGTACTGTTACAGGACAGAATTTTTTTTTAGGGTTAAGTCTGATTACTGTAAGTTGCATTCATAGTAGCCAATCAAATGTCTCTGCTATGATCTGTTTAAACCTAAAGCATTAATGGAAGTATTAATAAACATAAATATATACAAAATCATCATTTGTAGGATACTTTTTTTTGGGAGGTGGCACTAACCCTAAGCGTTTTGAGCCTATCCCAGCACTTATTAGGCAGATGGCAGGAAACACTCTGGGCAGGCTGCCAGTCTAAGTTGTGTTTGCTAATCATTTACTGGAGTTATACTCAACAATGAGACATGTTCTCTTCCGAAAATTGTGATGAAGTTTCAGTAGTGCTGTTGTTGTATTGGTAGTAGCAAAATGGAATTTCAGGTTTTTTATATATGTTTTATAACATATACATAATTAAGACATAACAAATTAAACAAAATAAAAGGTTTTTAATCTAAAGTCCAAGTCAGTTACAATTCCAAAATGGTTGCTGAACTCTTACTTTGAAGCAGTTCAGAAGAAATATCCATGTTTATATATTTTTCATATTTATTTCTTAAGTACCATACTCCATGTTTTGACCAGTGGTGAACATTTCTGAATTATATTTTCAATTAAGTAATCTAACAAAAATGCAACAGTCTATTAAAACAAGCAGTCTGACACATGCAGACATTTTATATTTTATATATTTATTCACAGCACCAGTTTAATAACACAAACAGCGATTTCATTTGTTGAATTGTAAATAAGCCTACAAATGAAGTCTTCTTTGAAAATATTTTTTTTTAAATCTGTTGAGCAACTAAATTCTAGCTAGTCACCAGTAGCGAGCACTTGCTTGCCTTACACATCATAACAGCAGTGAGGATTTTGGAGGAAGATATAAATTTACACTAACCTTGGATTAAAATGGAAGCATATCTGCTATACCAGACAGGCTTTATAAGCTCTACATTGGTGTTTTCGGTGTGACTTGGATTTCCTGGTTTAAACAAGTTTGTGAGATTCATTGTGGCTTTGTGTCTTTAAAGGTTATGCAAGAGTTTAGTTTGAAGCAATAAGTAAACTTGGAGTTTGTACCTGTTTCAGATTGATCTGTTATTTTTGACATCACACTGGTCTCTGGTTGGTCACTGTGCATGCCAGTCAAACAGCCCCTTACTTTCAAAGGCCAAAGACTTGTGGTGGTGACTCTTGAAGTAACACCCATCTGACTCTCTGGAGATAAGAAAGGTAGTCTAGTGACATTGACATTTCCTCAGCGACTCAAGCTAAACTTAGAGGTGCAAAATCAATATGCAGTCTTCAAGTAGCATTTCATTAGTCAAACAATGAGCACTTGATTAGTTGATTACTCATGCCCATCCCTAGTTTTGGCAAAACACAGTCGGCTGAAATGTAGAAACAGTTTATGAATGTAGACAGTTTATGAATGAAAGCAAGACTGTGCTCAGTTCGGAATTTATCCCACTGTTTGCAAACTAGTCTAACTGAAAGCATCAACTTTAAAGCAAATCATATATCCTTTAAAACCCAATCTGACTGAGTAAGAGCACCTCTTCTTCAAAAGCATCTGTCTCCTGCAGCAATGATGGCAGCAGTCACTGACTCTGAGGAGTCAGCATCTGTTTAAGGTGCTGCACCCCCTCCTCCTGCTGTTGGACTGTGTTTTCTGCGCCATTAAGTCCTGCCACAGCTCTAATGATTGAGAGAGAGATGTGCATGTCGTTCTATGAGAGGATCTCTCGCTGCCTTGTCTTCAGTCAAGTCATGTCGTCATCTGTGTGTGCTCACTGGCTCCATCATTCTAGAGGGAAGCTTCACAAAGCTAGATCTTTCAAAGGTTTTGACTGTTGTATGCTACAGTAACCTTGTTTAAGTTTTATTAATGAGTTTTGAATTAGGCAGATTTTTGAAATCTACACCATACCTAAAAGTGTCCAAACCCGTTCCTGACACAGGCATTCAGTTGCCTGCACACAGTTTGTGTGCCTCCATGGAAATTAATTGCTAATGGAATGGGATGCTCTGGAGCAGCTGCAGCCAAAGGTCACCATCCTTGGTACCTGGAGTTGGCTAGAGGTGTGTAAAGTCCCCTGCCTGAGTTGTGGAAATGTTTACTCTGGAGTAAAGGTTCACCATTAAACAACTTTAGGATGAGTTGGAGTGCCAGTAACTAATCATCCAACATGCGTACATGATTCGGTTGATGTTCTTGTACCTGAATGGTTTTAAATTGTCACGGCAGCGTTTCAGCATCTAGTGTAAAGCCTTCCCAGAGGAGGGAACTCTCCCTATTAAATCATCACATAGAAGCAAAATGTCAAATTAGACAAAGACATGAAAATAAAATGAACCACTGTGTAATCAAACTGTCATCAGACTATATAGTTAGCTGTACTAACATTAGTTACTTGATTCTTGCTAGTAGCTAATGTAATCTATGCTAGCTACTAGCTTTCATATTCAACAACAACACAAAGTAAATTGAAGTTGTTGTCTCTGGTTGATGATCTGGCTTCAAGTGGATTAAATTACACAGCATGGCTGCTACTTACAGGTGGTCATTGTAATAAAGGTATAGCTGCTTCTCCCTTCAGTCTCTTCGAAGTTAAACACTAAGTGAATTATGCTCAATTTTGTTCAAGGTTTGACTGTCTGGAGTAAATGGTGAAAAGAGCAGACTAATTACTTTGAATTAAAGATGTCCAGGATCTTGTTAAAGATGTAAACCTTAAATTGGCTTCCTGTTTGCCAGCTTATTTTGCAGATATTCCATTCCAACCTTAAATGGTGCTATAGTTACCTATGTTAAATGGTGGCTGTACAATCTGTAAATGTCAACCATGCATGCTGACAGTTTTATTTCCTGAAAAAATATGAAAAAGTGCTGACATCCCTTTTGAAAGAGCTGAGACAATTACGTAACAGTATAGGATTTTGGAAACGGCTTGTTATCCTGCCCTCTTTTTCAAACACACTTGTATTTGAAGGAGACAACCATGTTTGAGCTTCACGATAGGTCAGTTCTATGCACCAAGCTCTACTTATTCAGCCGTGTCAATATAAATACCAATTTCCATTCTATGTCACCTTTAATGCCATTCATTTGGGAGTAACATTTAATGACCAGCTCTCTACAAAGCTTGGGCATTTATGGCAAACTTTCTTGTCTTTCTTAAATATACATACCTACATGCATGTTAGTATATGCAAGAGTGTGTGTATGTGTGTTTATCTAGGTGGAGGCAATACGCACCCTCATTGCCCTGTGCAGGTAGTATATGAGCTCCAGAAGAAAAAAGCCTTATCCACAATAGATCAGGCCTAAATTACCATCTTCTCTCACATCTGGGCTTTTGTTCACTTTTTGTTCTGACTGCCAGAAATGATTGAGCTTCTTTCAGCCTGTCCCCTCCCCTTTTTTGTGAACTTTAAAAAAGGCTTCCTTTTGTTAAACCACACAAAGAGGGTTTAATAGTTTGGAAATATAAGATAGTCAGTTGAACAGAGGTGAAGAGGGCAAAAGTTCAAACAAGAGAAAAAGCTCTTTCTAATAGAACAGAAAAGTAAATCCTCTCTTGTTTCAGTACTGTTTTACACTTGAAGGATGTGTGTGAGTTTATTCACCATTTGGCAATATTAAGTTCTTGTCAGTGTTTGGCATAAAAAGGAAAGCACCTCTTTTACAAGCCATATGCATGCTGTTTGTAGCTCTGATTTTTAAGGTTTGCATAGCAAATGCATTAGAAAATGTAAGAAGGCGTCCATGTGGTTGTCTTGTGTACATTGATTGTTTCGGATGTTATTTTGGACAGACCCCTTTTTTAATGTGCTTTGTTTTGTTGTGCCAGATCATTTAAAAGCCCATTGAAAGCATTTTAAATTATTTGCTAGGCTACAACATTAATCTGTATTAAATGGTGATACGGCAATAATCAAAGGCAACGAAGCTGTGACACAGAACATGTCCGCGGCCCTGGCGCATGATTTACCGTCCCTGCAAACGACCTGTCCAGTCACCCGCAAGAGCTTTTGTTTTAATTACACCATAGATTTCCCCCTGATGAACTCCCTCAGAATTAACACAGGCACGGCTAATTCGAAACCACCCCCCCTTCTTCTTCCCTCACTGCATGTTATTGCTGTTCAAAGAGCGTCTGCGCAGTTTAGCTACACAAACATTAGTATTAACGATTGGCCAGTTTGGGACGGGTGACAAACTGCAGGCGGCGTGCCCAGTCCTGAAGCCCGAAACCAATCAGAAAGTTAATGAGGAGAAAAATGACTCCTTTTTTCCCGCCAGCGCTCCTTAATTACCTCCACGCCAGAGCGGAGCGCTGGGTAGAGGGAGGAGGAAAAGGAGGAGAAAGTGAAGAGTGCCATGGAGATGAACCCCATATTGCCTAGTGTAGGTTATGAAGGTCAGGAAAGCATCTGAATTGGGTTTGTGTAGTCCCCACCATTACTCCTCCCCCTTTCCTTGTAAATTAGAACCAGTAGACACCGTAATATCAGTTTCATATACACATTTAGATGAGGTTTCCACTGACCTGGCTCAGTGCATGAGCCATGATCCTTGGCTTATTGTAATGCACCTTATTGTAACAGTCTGTGTTTCAATTTAACATTATAGATAATTCAATGAATTCCTACTCAAATAAAACTGGACTGCAAAGCAAATTACTATCATAAAAATAGCCAGTTTTTTATTTATTTACTTCATTTCAGTATATATTTTTTGATTAACAGATATTAAAAGTTAGCATGTGATGTAATACAGGGTGCTATTTCAAGTGAAATATGTGTGAACCCCCAAAAAAAGTAGTAAAAAAAGAAAATACAGTACTGTGCTAAGATCAGAGACCACCCTTCATTTAGATTAGATTATTGGATGCATACTGGAAATGTCAACAGATAATAAATGGAAAATACGTGCTTTCCACCTGGAGTTTAAAAAAATATTAAACGTTATAGAGAAAGTGGGACTTCGAACAACTGTGCAAGACCTGGTAGACCAACAAAACTGTCCCATTCAAATAAAAAGGACTTAAAGCTTTTATCTTTCAGATAGGACAAAAGCTCCACTCTGAAAAACTCCACTTCTGTCCATCTTTCCACCGTGAGAGATGTGTACCTGTCAAAAAGCAAACAAAGACGCTGCTGATATTCTTACAAGACCACAGTGTTTAGGATTACTTGGGCATCAGAAGCAGAAAATCCATCCAACGTCTAAGACAGAACTTTGGAAATGTGGCCAAATTTCCCTGCCAATTTATTAGAAAAACTGAAAACAAATCTTCTGAAAATGATATTGTATTGCCTGGAAATTAAATAAATGAAAGTTAGTCTCTGACCTTTGCACAGCGCTGTATTTTTTCATTCCCTTTAATCTACATTTATAATACATTTACATTTGCAGTCCTGTTCTGAGTTCACTCTACTTTTATATAGAGCATATTGCACTACAGAAAGCTCAAGTCTGTTGAGACATTGCTTATCCAGCACTCCTTGTTCTATGCCTTTTTGTACTGTGTGTGCTCAGCTTTCCCCGCGGCTCAATACACGTCATAGGGTTCAGTGGTTCTGCCTTGGAGCTTGAACTCACAGCAGCCTGTGTGATTCATGTGTGAAGGCACTTTGTCTACTTTGTTGTAATGTTGAGTGCTGACAGCAGTATAAGAAGATAACAGGTTGCCTGTATATTGACTGACAAAGCTGATAATCTCAAGGTAATAAAAGTGTTTTCTCCAGCACATATTTGTGTATGCTGTGTAAGGCAACCTGCAGTTTTTAGGCTGCTATTTGAGTGTAACACCAACATAATTGCATTTATACTGCATGTAGTAGGTGTAGAAAAAAACATTAATGTATGGTGATGCGTCGATCTGAATGTGGTGAATCAACTGCATTGATTTAGAAATGTTCAAAGCACTTTGTCAATTAATATGATGCTGAATGAAAAGCATGTGGTTAATATTTGCCAAAAAATGAAATCGGCACACTTATAAAATAATAATATCATAATAAAGAGTTCCTCTGGTATCATGTATATTTAGTGTATTTTAAAGAAAAAAATAAGCTGAAGTGAAATTTTAGATTTTATGATTGAAATATTTTTTTTGCACCTTGAGTCTTTATGAGGTAATTTTTTATGGTTCCTTAAATATATGCAACATGCTATTATGGGAATTAACTTAAAGAGCCAGACTAAATACAATATATATATTAAAAACAATTTCTATTTTTTTGTTTTATGTAGGAAACAGCTTAATTTGGCTGATCTCTAGTATTTCTGGATTGTCAGTGTTGTGTCATCCAGCTATGCACTGCTCTACAACTCAGAGCTGAGTTGTTTTTCACATGGGCCTTTCTGTTGTTCACATCAGCCTTCCCTGCTGACGGAGCTCACGACAGCAGCCTGGCCTGCATGTCCATCAACCCTATGGTGAGTGAGGAGAACAAACCTGAATGCGAGGCCAACTCAGACACTGGAGTGTTTACTGTGGATTCCATCATAGACGGAGCTGCCAAGTAAAGTCTCTGACAACCAACTTCAATACTTACTGGGGTCCTTGTTTTTCCTTCAGGGGAAAAAAAATCTGAAAACATCGCATTTAGAATTTGAAGTTCTTGCTGCATTTTGTTTCTTTTCTGTTGATTTATTTGATTGCGTGCCACAGCCAATTCAAGAAGTTTAATACTATGTTTAAAAATCCTGTTGTATGCAAGATTGTGCTTACTTATTCTGAGTTGTGTTTGCGTTGTTTCGCTATAATCACAAGACAATTAAATAGTTTCAAAGACTGATTGACTGACTGATTGTTTGTGATTTAGTGGTTTGTGACTGATTTAGTGATTAAGTGAATGATTCTTTTTTTGCCACACGTTAGCAGGTGCAACAGGATATATTACACCTCTGCCGACAGCATAAACACTTACAGTACATTACAGCACATACATACAATACATAATATAAAAGATGGAAGAGAACGAGATTGGAAAATTGTCAGTCGTCACTCAATAAATTCACAAAGGCATTTCTTTAGTCCCACAGTCCCTTATAAGTTAGTGATAATGTAGGCTAATCAAAACAGTTTAATAACCTTGCTTCAGTAGTCTAAAAGCTATTTCTGAAGTGGATTAACCAATGCATACACAATTAAACATCACTTGAATTGGATTACATGGTCTTCTCTCTTGGATAATTCTTTTTTAATGTTTAAACATTGTTAAGCCATTTCTGAGTTCTGCTCATGCTGATGTTGATTTACTTCAGCACAGTGCGCTTTCCTGAGAACAGGAGACGCAGGTATGTGTTAGTATGCAGAAAGTGAGCAAGGGATACTAATGAATTATGCTCCAATCTCACTACAGCCAATGCAGGGTTTATTTATGGCCACCACGCAAAGGGCATCATTTAATTTGGGATGATTTGCATCAATATCTACCTCCGTGAAAGCGGTTCTTAAGCTTAGAAGTGGACTACTTCTGTTTTTTGCTGTGTCCTTTTGCCCTTTATGCTAATAGTCTTTACCAAGCTGTTCTTGACTCAGGGATATCTAATCAAACAACACTGAGATGTTCCTGAGCAAACTTACCACATATTTTATGGTCCTAATGAAATGTAATTTGAGCAATAGTACAATTAATACTTTCTACATACTACTTGTTCAGTATGTAGATACCTTTGCAGCACTCACAAAAATGATCTTTGCAACAGAATTAATTTAATACAACCTCCACTACAATATTCAAGACACATATCATGTGAATTACAGGGGGAAGGTATTTCAGGGGGAAGTGTAGTTCTGCATTGCATTTTCAACATTTTAAACTTGTATTGGTTTTAATTCTTTTAGCAATGGAACAAATGAACACATCATTTTTATTCTGCTGCCATTTCACTTTCTTCACTCTTCAGTTACAATCAGTTAAGTTTTGTCATACTTCATACTGTCATACTTCTACAAATAGGTACATGTTAAGATTTACGTACTTAATAACTGCAGCTCAGAACAACTGGTCACAAAACGCTTCTGTTGCCTTAACCACTGCACTTTGTTACTGTGACTGACTGTTATGGAGATTCATTCTGAATGGCATGTTGCAAACACACCGGTTATTGTTATGTCCAGCTAATAAAACAGGGGGAAAGCTCATTTGCAGTACTGTGGCGTTTATGCAGCTTTGTGTTTCGTGGGAAGACAGAACTGTTATTGATGACTGATTTTCACGCCGCTTGTGTGTACAGTGCACCGCATAAAACCGAAAATGAAAATTACTTGTATTTTCTTCGCCCTGCGCTTCTGAAAACATTCACACGATTCCCAGCCCATCTGCTGTAATCAATAACCTGACCATCTTGTGTTTTTTTTTCTTTTTTTATTAAACGCACTTACTCTTAATTTCATCCCCCAGTGGTTTTAGTGAGAAGAATGTGGAGTTACCTATGCGGCTTTGACATTATAAATCACCGCTGCGGAGCGGATCGCCTGGCAGTATCGATTGATCCTGATATATCACAGAAATTTACTGTCACTTCTGTTTTCAATTAAAGATACAATCAGTCAGATAATGACTTAATTGGATTTTACAGAAGATTGACTTTTATTGCCCTGTGCTTTACGAGTTTAGTTAAGGAAGGCCCTTTCATCACGGGGGGTTGTCAGAGGCAGCCCGTCCCGTGTCCTTCTGTTGCTGCAAGCCGGCCTGTGTTCCGGCGGCGGTCTGAGAAGTGTCGCTGGATTTGTTTTCCTTGAGCTGCTATTGCGCCATCAATCACGGCCGCCGCATGCGAGGCAGAGCCACGATAAAGCTGTACTCGTCCTCAAGATGCTTCCAAACACACTTACTCTTTGGGGAGAGGAGGGGGGCAAGTTCCACAGCTGCATTTTCATAGTCAGGAGTTCTGAATTTAAGGGAGGGAAGAATCACCATAAAAGTGGTTGATGACCGTGCGGTCTGAAACAAGGCCCACTTTAATGCAATTCATCTTTACATATGCGCTTCATGTTGGGCTTGGGATGTAATGGATTGGAAAGAGCAAACGCTGCAGCTCTCAGGGAATTTGTATATTGCTTGGCGACACTCTGCTGGACTCTTCAAGGTTATTGGAAAATCAAAAATACACTTATGGTAAATAAAACACACTACAGGAATGCATGATTTGGCTGTTCCTGTGCTCTTCCAGTATCCGACATCAGTAGTAATATGTTTTTTATTGCTTTGTCAGTTGAACATTTCCTCTATGTTCAGTTGAATTATCTTATATTAGCAGTTTTATATCAGTCTTATATCAGCAATTTCGATTGTTGTGCATTTTCAAAGTGCTGACCATCTGCTTGTTTCAGATTACCCCATGATATTAAGCTCCCAGATATCTATCATGGGGGGTATTAGGACCACTTAATAAAGAATGCAGTCATGAAAGTGCATTGTTGAGAAACTTGATTTCTTTACAGTGGTGGGTTGTGATATCTACAGCATAACCATAATTGTTCTATTCACTATCCAAAATAACTAGTAAATCTGTAAATTAATTTTATATCTAATGTTTCTCTTGGATCCAGACTCCCAGCTTCAGTGCTTCACTCTGGTGTGAATTGATATAGAAATGGGAGTGGGAATGGACATTGCTATCATTGTGAACAATTTTGACATGTTCTAAGTAGTTTCTCTGTAACTTACCATTTCATGTTAGACTACTAGAATTGAACTTGTTTATATTTTATCATTTAGAAAAGTTATACAGAATTCCTCTAAAAATACCTGTTTTCCAGTACTGGGAAGTGAATGACAGAGGCTGTAAGTATATCAACAAAATTTGCTTGGGGAAATAAATGTAGTTAATTATTAACAATATTATTAACAATATTAATTATTATTCTCTGTTGTTGGAACATTTCGTTTTTCATTCTTTGACATAATTTAAACATTTCTTAGATTTCATGATGAATGGACTAAAAGAAAAAGCCCAAATTTCTTTTTTATTATTTCAACAGCAGTGATACATAGGACTGCTCAATATGTTCTGATGCATATACATTTCTTAAAACATTTAATCTATTTAAATATCTTCACCAATGAATAATGACCCTTTCTGCCTTTCCTACATTACATTACATTTAAACATTGAGTCACAGAAAAACACTTTTAGATACAGCATTAAAAAAACAAGTGGTAGATACACCTAGTATCTTTCACTTACTATATTTGATGAATAATAATCAGTTATTTGTCTGCCTTTTCTATCTTTCAGTTTAACACCAAGTTGCAGAAAACCATTTCTAGATACGCTGAAATAGGGTACGCTGCCTGTTTCCACCATCTTTCAACAGATACTGAACATTTGTAGGCAAGTCACTTACATGCAGGATAGCATATTTTTATCATTACAGTGTAAAACGAAGGCTAATATTTATTAAAAGTTCAAATTCATTTAGAGCACCGTAAAAAGAACATGGAATCATTTCTGAAATCCTGTCATTAAACATTGAGGATAGTAGGAAAGTAATGAGCTTTGAAGCTAGTATATTAAAACCCCATTCCACTGGGAGCAATGGGAATGAACAAGAGAATTGAGTGTTCCTTTGACTATAGGTGTCCATACTGAGATAGAGTGGGTGTGGCTGGGAGGGGAGACTGCTGTCAGAAGGGCAGTGATTTGAATGCCCTTGGCGACTCCAGTTGCACTGAGAAATTAGCAAAACGTTTCACTGAACAGATGTCCCACCATCACTCACAACTCTGCTACCCATCGCCCGCCTGTCAGTTGCCTCAGTTGCAGATCTACCCACTGAAAGATAGGTGGACGGGTCATTGGACGTGCTCAGTGTTGAGCCAGCATATAATTGTCACACCAAAGCTGAACAGCTCTAAATCTATGGAAGTATGAGTTCTCCCTAATTAACCTTTTGTGTAGTAAGCACCTTTACACTGATAAGCTGATGACAATATTTCAACTTGTGACAGAGTCTGGAGAAAGAACGCAGACTTTCTGTTGAAATAAAAGAATGGAAATTATGCAGCACTGTAAACCTATAAAGCTGCTGGTGTTCTCAGAGCAATAGGCTGATCACCGCAGAGGCTAGACTTTTATTACTGAATGTGTTTCAGAGTACCTGGATTGTGAGTTGGAGGTGTGGAGTAACCTCCCTGCAATTGTTTTACAAAAAAAAGGCAAATTGTGAACACACTAAATATTTGAATATTTTAGAGATTTGTGTGTAATGTTCTGTTAAGTATATGTATAAGTATAAATATATTTGCAGTCGCTTGATGATGAGCATCTTTTGAGTATATGAATGGTGATACCACACAGTGGCTCCAGTGAAAGGTTCACTGTTGATTTAGATGGGGTTTATAGGTGCTTGAGTTTTGGGTATGGGACGTTTATAGACTCTGTGCTGTCCTTCACTCTATAAAACAGTACTGGGCCTTAATACTGATAAAGTACAGGCCAAGGCGGCTTGATTGCATAATGCCCAAATCCACCCCGTCTCCAACTCGCATGGATATTACAGCAATATCTATTTCAGTACATTTTCAAACGGTGTTCCACTCTCATGAAGCCATATGTTCCTTCTCTGTCATCTGTGGAATTCAGTTATGGATATTCTGTTGACAAAGTCAACAGAGAAAAAAGTGTTCTTTCTTATTCTCTTCTCTGTGGTACAGTCACAAATAGCAAGAATAATGACTATAGGAAGAAACTTGAGAATGCTGAGAAAAAAATGGCCTTAAAAGTTAAAATGTGTTCGCAATGAAAGGATAAGAACTCTACATAGGAAATTCTGCTTAAGAATAAATTAGAGTTTGTTTGCCATTTTACCTTTTTAGATATTTATGTGCTTTCCCACTTTTTAGTTTCTTCCCCTCTGTTCTGTTCATTTACATTCCTTATGTTGCAGAACTATATTTTAATTTTAATTTAGTTTTACTTTTGGCTTAAATTGATCAGGAATTGAATGATTAAGGCCAGTAATATCCATTTGACATAGATTAGCAAGAACTGTCATGGAAGTGGAGTTTCGTTTAATCAGGAATACTCACACTGCTAGGTTTTGTGCACATAGCTTTGCATTCAGAACACATTGGCCCTTGTGTTGACTGTTTTCTAGTATAGGCTTTGCTTTTGATATAAGCTGAGGACTGCTGTTTTGTTCCACAACAGTTTTATGCACCTACAAATAAGCATTTTGCAGGAAATACACAGAGGTCTAGCCGAGGGGTGAGCAGGGGGCCCAGTGCCACCTTGGAATGAAGCACGGCCACCCTTTTGGCCACTCCACTTACGGAAAGTGAGACATTCAGTCGTACTTAATACAGCACCAATTATACTTTATGATGGGAAACTAATGATGATCGGTTATGAGAGTCAGATGAAGCTGGATTTAATAATTAGCTTATACAGGGATGTCTGGTGACCTTTCTAATCCTTAGATTAACCTGTAGTGAATGAAACTAAATTAATACTTTATGTGGCCTGCCTATAAAATACCTGTCTTGTTTAACATTGTTAAAGAGTGATGCATTTAATATACTTGATTCAAATACATTATTTCTTTATGAATTAATATGATATTGTCACTGTCCAAAAAAAGCCAGTATCTCCAATATGGCAGATTTACAGGAGATCACAAATACAATGTAAACTGATGTAAAGAGATTTTATTCCAAGCAGTTTCAGAGCACTTCTATTGGTCCATTCATCCTGAAATGTTCACATGACATAAAGAACAACCACTGTACTCACTTTACATAGAAAAATAAAAATGGAAAAAATAGATATACGTTTTTTTCTTTGAATAACATTAAACAGCACAGTTTTGCCTTTCAGTTTACATTTGGTGCTAATGTATTGATGTAATATTTTATTCAAGTGGAAATGATGGACAGATTAAGCTGCGTGCAGGGAAAAAGGATTATCAGTTTTTATGATGTTTTAATACAGTAACCTGATTTTTGTGTGTCACTCCTTAAAAATCTCTGTGGCTTCCCTGGACACCTTGTTCTAAACATTGTAGCCACACCCCTGTAAATATGTGCAGTGGGTACAAGGTCTAATTCTTTGGCTTTAGCTACTCTATAAAGTAGAACAATAGAAATCTCCAGAACAAGGCACTTATTCCTTACTTTCACTTTCAGCAGACTTCTTCTGTTCATCCTTTGAAATTAGGCTCAAACAGTAAATGCTCTTTATTCCACAACATGAACCCAAGCAGTGTTCCCTTCACCATCTATTTACCATCTACCTCAAGCCCTCACCAGGTTAACCTCATGCAAGCTTAAAACCGTGTACATGTAATTCATTTTAGAATAATATTTCATCAAGGACATTAAAATACTGAGTGATTTGCTGTGTTGTGTATTTACCTGTTTTATTACATGTAGAGATCCTGGAAAAGTCATGAAATAAAGGCCTGGAAAAGTTATGAAAAATGAGCACTCAAGAAGGCATGGAATTTCCTGGACTTTTCTCCCATGCAGTTTGTCAGTTAAACACCTATTAAATACTAAGGAGTCTAGATCACCACAAACACTGCAGGTCCTGAGATGAATGTCGCTGTGCACAGAATAGCTGATCTACTAACATTAACCAACACCTCGGTTCGCCAGAGGGGAACATTGTGGAAGATGTCTTGAGATTGAAACACAGGAGAAGGTGAATTAAGAAGCCAAATCACTGCTGCTTCACAGACTACATGATCAGCTTCGTACTGCAAGTCACAGCTTTCTGTCTGCAAGGTGGCTGGATATTAGCTGGCTAAACAATATCACATGCTGCAGCTACATTAAGAAATTACATGCTAGGAGAAGAATCTGATTTATGGAACAGTTCTGTTCTCTGATGTTGGAGTATTAAACTTGGTGCAGATTTCCATAGACTGTATTCTGAATTACTAGTCATGGGTGCTGTGACGTCTTAATATTTAAACACTGTAGGTCTTTTTTCTCTCAGAACAGCTAAATATATCAGTATCACCATATCAGATGAAATTAAAGTTTATTAATTAAAGCATTAATTAATAAACTCATGCTTTATGTTTCCTCAGTTGTATAGATGATAAGAAAACGCTTAAGAGTTAACTCTCAGGGCCTGCACACCACAAGTAATCAGCACAAAAGACATTGCTCATTATCTATAATAAAAATAATTATTTTCAATAATCTCAATACAGCCTCATGCCCTGCTCATGGACTATTCCATGTTGTTAGATGAGGGCAGTAACAGAATGAGTACAGGTATGAACAAGGCACTAAAGTGATAGTCTACATTATGGAGAACAGGTTCTTCTGTCTGATTTTCTGTGTACAGAGATGGAACATAAAGTGTTTGTAGCTTCACTCCAGAAGCTGACTTGGTTGTTTAGTTAGAACAAGCTCAGCGGACCTTACATAATGCTTTCACCAATATGGTGAGATAATTTCACAATTTTACATAATTTTTTTATAATTTAAGAACCTTTAATATGGCCAGAAATAAGTTAAATAATTGTATAATATTTTTACAGCAATCTCAAAAAGGAGAAATATTATCTATAATGACTAGACTGTTGAGCTCACTTGCCAGGAAATCTGCAGGGTAGAGGAAATGTGAATCCAGAGGGCCCCATTGCTGTCTTTTGCTTACATGACCCCAGAATCATTATATCCACTAATGGTTCTATGAACTTCATTTGATCTGCCTGCAACACATTTCCATTCAGTCATATACAACTGAGTCAGTGTATGCAGAAGTTACCTCAGCATTAACATAGTGGAGTGCCCCTGTTGTTCATCTTCTGGGTGTATTTTTACATGTGTGTGAAAAGGAATGAAAAGGAATGGCCAAATGCTTATTTCAGTGTAGGTTTATATTTTAGCCCTCATCAACCTCTGGACAACACCATGGTGCATTTTATACCAACGACCATAACATGCCAATAATTTTATCCCGTATTATCCCGAGACCCCCCCCCACCCCCCTTTTTTTTCCTCCCCTGCGTATTTATCCGCATGGCGCATTCCCGTCACCTTGAAATTTCCTCTGCTATTTGCCAATTAAAAGCTTAACAACCCTGGAAACGGAGCTGATGTGGGCGAGTTTAGCGCGGGCCCCCTCTTCTCAGAGCTGTTCTGCTCGGGGATCCCATTATGTGCTTGACTAAACCCATTTTGAGAAACAGAAACCCGGCGTTGGGTTTCAATGGGGCTCCAGCACTGTAAGGATGGACGGGGACATCTCGACACGGCCGGCTAATGTATGATTGCCTGCGTGAGGAAATCCTTAAAATGCACCGATAAAGAGGTTAACTGGGAGTTAATATGTCTGGCCATCGCAGGAGGGAGATTTTGAGATACCAGTGTTGGCCAGTGGCCTGGCGCTCCTTGTAATTTAGACTCTGCATTCCCCAACTTCTCTAATCTAAGTCCTCTCTTCTTCTTCTTCTTCTTCTTCTTCTTCTTCTTCTTCTTCTTCTTCTTC
>CM067499.1:10902255-11009209 GCA_034552555.1 Semaprochilodus insignis | reverse complement strand
TATATATATATATATATATATATATATATATATATATATATATATATGTGTGTGTGTGTGTGTGTGTGTGTGTGTGTGCGTGTGTGTGTGTGTGTGTGTGTATTGGAGTTCATTCAGTTGGTTTATACATGATACTACAGTACATACGTGTGTGTGTGTGTGTTTGTGTATATATATATATATATATATATATAGAGAGAGAGAGAGAGAGAGAGAGAGAGAGAGCAGATATATAGAACAGAGATCTTCTTTTGCATATACCAGTTTAAAGACACTTTAAAAATATTTTGTTTATTTTTTTAATTTGAAGCGAAAAGAAAGGTTACAAAATGCTCGTGTAAAAGAAAACATAAAGCCATGCAAAAATGTATATATGATCCTCACGAAAATGGTTGTTTCAAGATGTAATGTAAAGTCCAGTAATATTCACAACTGGCCACGTTTTCTCCAGGAGTGTTGAATTAAGAGGTCACATATCTGCCCAGTGATCTGCGCCTCTTCTGTTTGACAGTCAAATGTGGATTGAGGGCAAGGCTACAGAGAAGATCAAAACCTTTTCACGTTGTAATTTCCCCCCTGGTGGCAGTTTGCTTTTCAGTTTGGCTGAGCTGCCCGTAACCTTGCTAAGACGTTAAGCAGCGCATGCGCGATAACGTCTTTACGGCCTTATTACTTTTTCCCCACCTGTATTCGCAAGCCCCGCCCCCCTTCTCTGAGATTGGCTGGTTGTTTTCGGCGCCCTGCGCTAGGATTGGGTAGAAGTTCATGTCCACAAGCAGCGAGCCGTACAGCCAATCCTAGCGCAGGAGGGCGGGGCTCGGCGGAATACGGGTGGGGAAAAAAAACACGGAGCGTGTGGCTGACTGTAGCTCAGTCAGACTTTTTATTTACTTTAGTTTATTTGTGTATTTATGTAATGAGCGTGCAGATTAAAATGAGATAGTGTTCACATAATGTAATTAGTGATAAAAAAATCGGTATATTTAAAAATGCAGTAAATCTGTATCAGAAACCTCGTGAACCCTCACGTCCTTCTTGTAATCGAAAAACCCAGAAAATCCAGAGTTTAAAAATGGATCATTTTAACTGGTGTGAACCACCCTGAGTTGGCCAGTTTTACCCAGCACCATTTCTGAACAGGGTTTAAACATGCCACATACTACTAATGTTCCAGATACGGAAAATCTGCCGCCTTTGGTCTTGTTTCTGGAGACGAAGCTGTTGTTGTTATTAGGTTATTACAGCGCTGTTGGTGCCTGAACCGTTTCTAAAAGAAAACATCGCCCTGTTTACTCGTGTCATGTTTAAAGCACAGCCCGCATGTCCAGCGCCTTCATATCAGGGCCAGTAGCAGAACTCCCGGGGTGCCATTCTTCATCGATACCTCGTTTCACTGTTTTACCTCCTACTACACACATGGAGGGTCCAGTGGGATAAATGCTGAAGTTCTGGTGGACTTCCCGCGTGTTTGTTGGATTTACAGTAATCTCCTCTAATCTCTCACAAGTCATCCTGAGCACTGAACTCGCCCGTCGCAGTAAAACAGCTCTTATCCCTCTCTCCTGCTTTACCACAGCATAGACGCTGGATTATGAATATGTACAATGACTAGAGGACAGGTGAAGTGAGAAGAGAGTCGGGCCACCACTCTGACAGATGAGCTCCATTTAAAATGTTAATACTTAATTAATTTAGAGGTTAATATCTAATATCTACACACACTCTTTAAAAAGTCTCTATGACACCAAAAACATTCTTATAACTTCTGTTCTTTTTGTGCTGTTCTATTCAGTATTCTATACTATGTAGAACCATATACAACATGTTCTCCATTAATCCGAAGAACCATCTGAACCATTTAAGCATTCATATACCAATGTGTGTGTATGTATATATATATGTATACTTACTATTATTATTATTATTATTATTATTATTATTATTATTATCATGTGCTAGAACATACGCAGCTTATCTATCTCTTTCTGGGATGGTTCACACAAAGAACATTTGGATGCTTATGTAGTTTTACACAACTATATAACCAGTTTATTAATCATTTGTACCTACTAACCTTCAGCACATGTTCATGTTTATTAATGTGATTATTAAAATGCTCCCAATAAGAAACAATCATCACATTTTGCATTGTCGTACGACTATTTGAATAGTTTCAAAGCTGGTCACGTATAACGAACGCATTCTAACGAAGTAACACTCATATAATATACCGCTTGCAAATCACTACCAAACTGCCTGCTAACAAATAGGGAAGTGTGTTATTGATGCGCGAGCCTAAATAAACTGTGTCTCATCATTACACTGTGAATCACGAAACCACGGGCTCAGTTCACCGCGGACACCTCACCTTGTCGGCACACGGGTCCACATAACTCATAGACCTGAAGTTACCGGGTTGGATCTGAACGAGTCTCTGAAGCTGAAACAGTGAGGCAACGATCTAAGCGGCGATTATTGTGTGACCTGAACACAATACACAGAAAACACACACAGTCTTATAGTCCATTATAGTTTGTTTCCTGTAAGAATTATTTCGGTTTAGTGCTCGAGCCGAGTGAGGGCAGAAAGCGGACTGGATCTCACTGCAGTTCACTGGGTGGTTATTTGAGTGTAAGCAGTAAAGCGTTTCTCCAGCTTCAGCCTGTAGAAAGTTAGCACACGTCCCTCTTTTCTCTTATGACTAATTGGTAGTTTCCTGGAAGCTCTAGGTTTTATTCCCACCCGTTTCCCGCCGTCCTGCCCTGGGATAGTAATCACCTACTGTTTGGTCGGAATACGGGTGGAGGGAAAACAGCACGGAGCTTCATGGAATTGTTTAATTTGTACCTTCAGCCCAATAAGAAAGCGCTTGAGGGGGAAAGTCAGACCGAGCCAATGGGGTCGCAATGTCGAAGAGCGAGCCAATCAGAGCGCGAGCACAACGGCTGCTGAGGGAGGCGCCTCGGCTTGAAAGCACGAGGTGTGTTTGTGTGGCGATGACAGCAGCGTCAGGAAAATCCACCGCGCGCACCTTCTCCAGCTCTGCTGTGCTCGCGGGAGGCGAAGGGAGACGATTTACCGGAGGACGTCTGTAAACTTTCCTCACCTCTGAAAGGACAATATTACTAACCGAGCTCCCACAAGAGTGCTTTTCTCCTGAACGGCCACGGAGTTTTCCACGAGGTGAGTCTTCAACTGAGTGAGACAGGGAGACACGTAGTACAGCTAAAACCACCCTGAGGTAGAACAACATCATGTTACTGCAGGATAAAGCAGCTTAGCATAAACCATCATATGGTACAGCAGGGTCGGAAAATCAGGACTGAATCCCGCAGTCGAGCTTCATATCGACATATAACAGCAATTGAAGTGAAGTTAGAGACTGTTCTCATTTTATTATAATATAATAATAGTACTAATAAAAGCTAACAATAAACGCTAAGAAAGCTAAAATTACGCTAACAAAAAAAAAAGCTTAAAATACTAAAGCTCGAGCTGCAACCCAGGAATACCGGAATATACCATACAACCACATTACATGCGTGGGAAACGATAGATAGATAGATAGATAGATAGATAGATAGATAGATAGATAGATNCGTGGGAAACGATAGATAGATAGATAGATAGATAGATAGATAGATAGATAGATAGATAGATAGATAGATAGATAGATGTACAGGTAGATAGATGTGTATACATACAACTGTAGTCTTACTCAATGTAGACAGTATGAGGACCAGACACTATGGTCGTCTGTCGACTATATGTGGTCGACTATAGTCGTCAGTGAGATTTCTAACCTGACGGAAAACCTAACGAGCCTCGTATTTAGCAAACCTGATGTCGGTCGCTAAATGAAACTAACCTGCTTGTGACCTTTCCCCCCTCTCAGGCAGCGGATCAGCTGACAACAGGCGAGCTCTTGAGGACGGAGACATGTCGGACCTCTCCAGTCCCGAATTTGAGATCGATGTGGAGAGTCTGGAGGCGGAGGGCGACGAACCAGCGGCGTTCAGCGCAGCCTTCTCCAGCGCCGGAGAGGAGGAGCCGGGCGCCAAAGACGAAGATAAGGCCGGCCATGCTAATCACAGCTCCGGAGAGCAGAAGAAGCTGAGCCGCACTCCCAAATGCGCTCGTTGCCGCAACCACGGCGTGGTATCCTGCCTGAAAGGCCACAAGCGCTTCTGCAGGTGGAGGGACTGCCAGTGCGCTAACTGCTTGCTGGTGGTGGAGAGACAGCGGGTCATGGCCGCGCAAGTGGCCCTGAGGAGACAACAGGCTACAGAGGTGAGCTCAGTTTTCCTGGATTGTCGTAAAGAAGTGGGACACAGGAGTAAATAAACGTGTATTTCTGTGCTGTATCTACTGCATGTATATATGTATCATCTGTATGATCAGCTAGACCAGAAGTCTGTTTTAACACTGCGCTGCAGATCTAAATACGAGGTTTCAGTGTTTCAGTGTATTTAGTAACAGAAATGCTATATTTACTGAACTGAACAAAAGAAAATCTAATAGCCAATAATACATTTCCCCATTTCTGACACCTGTTGCAATATACAAAAGTCCAAAGACACAGCATAATTGTATCGTCTGTACTGATGCTGGTCTATAACCAGCTTCACAGTAGCTGAAAGTTTTACTGTCAATTTAAAATAAGGATTTCTATACTAATTGTGTGTTTTGTTTTTTTTTTGTGCTTTTAGGATAAGAAAGGGATATCAGGGAAACCAACACCAGCCGAGAGACGGACTATCTTTCAAAGGCACATCCGCCCTTCCACTATGTTGGCTAAAAGTATCTTAGAAGGTATGTGTGCTATTATCATATAACTTACAACAGCCTGCAGACTTGCATGCATGGTGTGGACATACTTTCACTCTCTTTCATTAAAATTTTTTATTCCTCTTTTCTGACCCTTGACAAGCTAAATATTCCTTTTCTGTCCTTCTCAGCTTTGCTTGGATTTCTGTCCTTCTGTGTTTAATTCCCTTGGTTCCTAACGGGACCTTTTACTGCAGTAAGCATCTCTCGTTTTGTAGAACATTACAGATGCATGAACTGCGTGATTTCACAGAGTCACTGTTTAGTAGAACTAATGTCATGTTTTATCTGAAGGGTTTATCATAATAAGCATTTGTGACTTATTGTGATTTAAAATCAAACCTGCAAGATAAAAAAGGTCTTTGTTTATTTTCACCCAGAACAAATATGGACATATATTGTACATGTTCACAAGCTTTATATTATAAACCAGACAGAAACACTTACAAACAACACCTTACAGAATTCTCCATTTTTCAGAAGTAGATCTCAGGATCTAAACTAGCTTTCTTTTTTCTCAGGTTACCGCCCTGTCCAGGCAGACCCTTTCCTGGGTGCCAACCCGGCTCTCCCCCCACCTCTGAGTGACCGCATGAGGAAGAGGCGCGCCTTTGCCGATAAGGAGCTGGAGAGCATCATGCTAGAGAGGGAATACAAGGAGCGGGAACTCCTCGAGTCCAACCAGTCTGCCTCTGCTTCCCTTTTCCTCCCTGGCAGTGTGGTGCACGCAGCTGAGTACAACTCTTACAAGACGGCTTTTTCATCAGCAGCAGCGTCCACAGCCCCCGAAACATCCCCCAAGGACCTGTGCAGCTATCTACCCGGGTGCCTGGACCTGTCTTTGGGGTATGGTGCATCCAGTGGGGCAGCCAATGTAGAGCTGATCTCCTCCAACGTCAGCGTGGCTACCACCTACAGACAGTACCCACTCTCTCCACGTTTCGTCATGTGGCCACGGGGCGGCAGCAACCTGGGCGACGCGCTCCTCTACCAGCAGTGCCTCCTTAATGCCACAGCTGTTCAGAACCTTAAGCCCGGTGCTGTCTGGGACCCCAAGATGATGCCGTCCAGCGAGAGCCATTCGCCTGAGCAGGAGTCCGCCTCCGCCGCCTCCAGGCTTGAGGGATCCCGGGCTGCTCCAGATCCCAACGACATGCAGCCCTGCTCTGCAGAGGCCCAGACAGGCCTAGGCCAAAACAGCAGAGAGCGTTCTGCCTTTTCGCCACCCAAGAGGGTGTACAGACAGGCATTCGCCAACGGCCCGCTACACCCAGGAGGCCACGAGCATGTGTTAAACAAGATGAGCAAAGACAGTGCCAAGCACACGCTGTCCATGAAGCTCAACTCCTTCCACTCGCTCATCCAGCAGACCCTGAGTGAAAAGGGCCCAGAGCTGAGGAGCCCCTGCTGTAAAGAGTTACTGGAGGAGGCAGCTAAAAAGTTCAGGGATGGCTCAGCCAAAGACCTAGCATGCTTTAAAAGCTCGGAGAGAGCAGTAAAGGACTCCATGGTCAAGCCGGCAGGCACAAAGGTTCCTTCAAACGAGCCTCTGTCGTTTTCCGTGGAAGCCATATTAAAACGGCCCTCGCTGCCTGTAAACCGAGCATCCCAGTAAGGTTGCCTGTCAAAAGCATCAATCAATAAGGTACTTATGGACTGAAGCTTCAATATACTGTGTATTTATTCATATTCATAGACACAAAAATAGATTTTCCTGGTTGACGACTGTATATGTATGCGAGATTAAACAGCTGGCTGATCATGTACGATCATGCCGACTTCAGTGCTTCTGTAAATAGCCATGTAAATACTATAGTATGTGACTCAAGCATGTTGTAAATCAGAATGTAGAGTATTTAAATGTATTGGTAATTTTTCTACTTTAAAATGTGTCAATAAAACTTTGTGAGTTCATAATGTCCATACGTTGTAATGGTTTTTGGTCCTTCAGCATCATAGGCATGTTGGAAATACAGCAGTTCACTTTTAATAAGCTTTTATTTATTTATTATTATTTTATTTTAGATATCCAGATTTACATTAAACCACATTTATATTTAAAATGCTTTTGCTTACTTTTTTTGTATTTTACAATTTTGAGTAATGAAAAACAAAATTAAGCTCAAAATCTGACAGTTCATAAATTATTAAAGTAATGGGAATTAAAACTGCAAGATAAAGCCTCAATTCTCAGTAATTAGGTGAGCTGTACACAATGTTCCAGACTTTACCACATAGATTTTCCTCCTTTTATTTTATTATTATTAAATTTAAACACGTTTTAAGACACTGTTATTCACTGTTATTATTTCGTTCCCAGTATTGAAGAAACATGAAAAAACTTTATTTCAGTCTTCTTTTTAGGTTTCACACATGCTAGTAGCTCCATCCCCTGCAGTACTGTCTATTAGCATGTTGAATCGATCTGATATGTCCCCTTCACCGCAATGTGTGACCATTTATCTGTGGACAAACGGACTGCCCTTATTTACAGCTCTTCAGCTACAGACCCGGAACACCTGCTCCAGACATGAATGATGTGAATATGTATCGCAGATGCCATCTTCTCCTCTTTTTTAACGGAAACTCGAGAAGTCCATAAATTGAGTACGTTTTACTGGTCTCTGACTTTTTTTCACTTCTTCAAAAACCCTTTGAGCTTTCAGCTGACGCTGGACACCGAGCTGAGCTTCAAGACACATGTGTCCGAATATGACAAGCTGGAGACCACAGAGTCCCTTCTGCTTGTCCGGTACTGCTGGGTGGTGTGGAGCCTCGAATATCCGCCTAATTTTATACGTGCCCACAAGAAAGCCGTCATTTAGCCTCGACATGCTGCGTTAAATAGCCATCAACATACAGCAGTACACATGTCGTCAGTTCAGAGATAAGCCTAAAGAGATGGTCTAGATAAAGGAAGCCCCCCACCCCCAAAAAAAGCTGCCAAGTGCTCTTGAAACGTTTTCTACAATTTTGTGACCCAGTAAACAGAACTGTGCCAAAAAGAAAGTGTGTCATTTCTTTTCTTTCCTTTCTTTCTTTTTTTTCACACGTTTCCGCTATTTACTGTAAACAGCTCCTATAAATAGCCCGAATCCAAATATGTGGAAAACAGGTCGAAAATTTGTGCAGCCAGCCAAAAGTGGAGAGATTTGTGAGGAGATATGGCTCTTATTTGTGGTTCAAATAGTTCCAGGCCAACAAGGATACATGAGCTAACCGAGGTGAAGTGTTTGGAGATGCTAACCGCTGCTGATACAGATCTGCTGATGCCATCAAGACGGATGAGCTTCATTCCCAAAGTGTCGAATTTAGCGCGTTATAGCAAAGTGCTCTCGCTAGTATCGCAAACATGTTTATTCAGCTCCTGTTACCAGCCGTCTCCCATCAATCTACCCTCCAGACTGGCCGAGCAGAAGCTACAGCTAACAGAGACGGCTGAGATAAGCTTTGTTTATTAGACGCGCGGCGCGCTGGATTGTGAGAGCTACTGTGAGGCGGGTTAGCTTCGAGGAGAGGCCTCTGAGACGGTCTTGCCCCGAGAACACTTTGTATCCGTCTTGTGCTCTTGTTCTGTTGTGCTCGCCGGCTATCTGATAATGCTTGTTTCATTGCTGACGCGGCTGGTTCTGGCTTTGAGATCACTGAGAGATCCATCATAGTGAAACAAAGAAAACGAGACATCAGCTTACACATGCAAAACAGCCTTTTTACATCTGGGCTCTCAAGCTACACTGAGCTAATCCAGCGCTGTTAATGACCAAGTACATGCTTGCTATAGTGCTGTATAAAACCTATTCCTATAATACTTCTATAGTACTCTATATTGGCAGTCTGTATATACTATATATATATATGCTTGTTTCATGGGCAGCATTCAATAGTAAACCAGAGTCTCTATAGTCTGAATTTGTTACTGATTCATATAGAAAATGCATATTTACAATTATATATTTAAATAACTACCAACATTTTACAGCCTGTTGTTACTGGCATTAAAGTATTAAGCAACAACATCATTCTCTGTTTAAAACTGTCCTCTCAGTATGTCCCAAATAGCTTAATTCACAATTTTTCACAAATGCAGTTTAACAGTGTTGTAGTTGGTCACGGCTGAATAAGGAGAGTTCAGTGTATAGAACTGACATACTGTGATCCTCAAACACTGTTGTTCCTCCTTTACATACAAGTCGCGCATTTACAAAAGAGGCCAGTGAAACAGGCGGATTCCAAAATCCTAGACTGTTGCAGAGCACTTTCACTACCCTTTCCAAGGAACCGAGCTGCCAATAGGCATGGTTGATGTTCATCCTTGAACAAGACTGAAGTGGCTTCCCTTTTGCCAGCTCTTTAACTGAATATTTCATTCCTCCTTAAATGCGGCAGCTTATACAGGTGCCAGAATGTAACTGCAGCCCCATTTAAGGTGGAACAGACTTTGCTCAGCATTTGACACTTTAAAAGGAGGCTTTTTCACCTTTACTAGCATCACAACGGCAACAGCAACCTGTAAGAAGCAGCCTTGCTGTGTGATTTAATCACTTTTTGATGGTTGAAGCCAGATTGAGTATCAAGTAGCTGATATAGGTACAGTTAGCTACTAACAATAGCTACATGGCTTATTAAATACTCTGATGACCGAGCTTCGACGTGGTGCTTCTGTGTGATCATCATGGCGGCTTGCCATATCAGCCAATCAGAGCAGAGCTTATCAAAACAAAGGTAAAACAAGGGAAAACAGCTTGTTTTATTCTAGGGTCTAACCATAGGGTGTATTTGGACATGTAAAACTGGGCGTTCTTTGGCCTGACCTTCTTTGTAGACATCACAGAACAGTTTAAAATGCTAAGTAAATGCATTTTATGGCACCTTTAGGTGAATTTGGTTATCATTATCATGAAGATGTTCATTAGGGATGTAATAGTACAATGAATCATACTGTACTGCATCGCATTGCATGCAATTGTGTCATACTGACTAGCATGTTAGATTGTGGCTTAGTGTGTTAGCTTAGGCCTAACATATTAGCTTGTGGCTAGAGCATTAGACCAGGACACTCTAAACTCCGGCACTTCTTTTGGATATTGTAGCCTCATAATGAAATGCTCTAATAAACTGAAAAAAGAAATATTAACTTATAACATACGTTAAGTGCACATTTTCAGGCACTCCTTATTTTTGCTGTATTGAATCGAATTCTGAATACTGCAAACCATTAGACACCTTACAGTTTATGTCACAGGGCCATGCTGGTGGCTCAACAAACCAGATAAGACAGCATTTCACCCAGGCCCAAAACATTTGGCCAGCTTTAACTCCAACTGGTTTACTGCCTTGATCACAGTTTGCAGCGTCCCAGTTCCCACCCTCTTCAACCCTTGCCCGTGCAGGTGCAGGAATATTCCCCATCTTTCAATCTGTTGACTTTGTCGCTTCAGTAACTCAGCACACTAGCCCGGACCATGCTACAATATGCTGCACATTAAGCATCTATTAAGCTGAAGTGTATGCAAACCCTCTGACACGCAGAAGTTACACAAGGCAAGGGGTTATTTTGACATGTGGAATAAATGGCGCGCTGTGTATTTTGCATTGACTCCCACCAAGGCGTGACCAGAGGGGTAGGATCCCTATTTATTACCCTCAGTTTCTCGACCGTGTATGCCCGTTCAGTACCAGCATCCGGGGGGGACTGAGGCAGGCCATGGCCCGAATTCCTGCGAGTCGACTTGTAATATAATAAGAAATGTGTAGCATCGCAGCTTTTGACAAGCTAGCAGCACTTAATTACCTTGTTTGCTGAGCTGACAGCTGATGAAGCCGATGCGGGCTCAGTCAAATCAGGGTTTGGCTGCCTGGTTGCTCGCTCACTCTCTCCCATCACACACACATGCAAACGCATTCACACACACACTTACCCAAACACACTACCACTATCCTCTGTGTGTGTTTCCACAGTAGAAGCTCGTCTGGCAGGTTATATCATTAGCACCTGTGGGATATTTTTCTTACCCTAGCACTTTAGCACTGACCACATGGGTGAAAATTTGAGGTGAAACTTTTACAACAGCCCCCCCAACCCCCAACCCAACAAACAAACAACAGCTGAACATATTAAGAATGTGGCCCTAAAACAAACAGCAGTAGGACTTGTTGAACCTGCCACTTCCTCCCCTCCTTTTGACAGGTTCATAAAGTAATCAGGAGAAGCGGCAAGCTTCTACAGCAGTGCCTGTCAGAGGGTTGAATAGTTGAAGTGAAACCTGAAACCAAATATCATTTTCAGATGCTTCCACCGAAGCCAAGCTCCTTTTGTTGTTTATTCAAAGGCATCGTTTACATGGATCAAAACAACACCGTCCTTCTATTGACCTGAACCCAAATCTTCTGCCTGCGCTCCGTCCATCGTTCTCCGTTTTCGCAACATTTCCAAGACATGCAAGTAGATAAGCAAATTGGTCAAAGTTCATGCAAATGTTTGTAAATCCTTTAGGAACATAAATCTGGCGAGCCCTGCTTTGGCAACAACATTTCATCTTGAGCTACACTGCTTGATCTTGTTTTATGGCTCCAGCTGCGTGCATGCATGTCCATCATGTTGAGCGTATTGCTCTTCTGAGCGGCATTACCGAGAGTCCGTTTTTGGGACTGGCGCCCAACGTCTACAAGATCACAAAACTCTGTATCTTCTGTGTCCAGTGATGCATGGTCTTAATTTGCTATTCTGAAAGGAGCATGGAAATTCTATGGAAATCCATGGAGCAAGACATCAGATTTTACTGTGGAGGTCATTTTCTAAGGTCTTTGTTTCGGCCCATTTAGAGCGTACCTTCAACACGAAAGCACTATGGCAGCACATGGAAATTCAGAGTAACATAGAACATAGAAAAGACACTGAAGACTGCAGACTGTCTAATTTCAATTATTCTTTAGGTACAAAAAAAGTTACTTGACCATACAGTATCTTCTCAAAACCTGAACATTACCAGTAATACAAGGTAACCAGATAAACATATGCGGCCTTATCCCATAAAATGTGGCTGCAGTGAACCTAAGCTTTGAGGGCAATTACCTACTTTGCTCTGAAGTCAAAAATAACCTCAAAACATCTCAGAGCCAAAAAGACCTGTTACATTTTCAAGAAGTTACTCAAGTAACCCTCCACAAAATTGGAGAACCTTTACCAACGTTTATAGAGCGAGGTCACAGCCTTGGCTCCCACAAGGGCTCCAGAGGCCAGTGGAGATGTTCTCAGCTATCGTTGAGGAGCAGTGTCAAAACACAACACTGTTTTCCCACAGAGGGAATCCCACTCCATGTTGCAAGATGCAGGGCAAGGGCTTCCCATCATTGGCCACAAAACCCTCGGCTTGGCGCTAAGAGGCAGGCCCCTGAGGCTACTTGACTTCTGCCCTGGACGAGACCCTCTGATCCCCTGGCCCTCTGCTCTCCTGGGGTGCTGCCTGCTGGGAGAGAGGACTTGCTTCCTTCACAGGAGCAGGCCAAACAAAGACTTGATGACAGATCAGGTGAAGGCAAAGGGATTACGTGTCAGGTTGAGAGTAGGTCCAGGCGCAGACACAGGGAACCCCTCGTGGTCGCATGCAGGAGGCGGCAGAGATGGAATGTGAACAGGAGGTGCTGTTTGGGTTTTGTTGGGTTGGTTATTGTTGTGTGCCGCTGAACAGTGAAATGATGGGTGATACAAAATATCCCTAAAGTGCCAGTAATAACAAGAAATTGATGTCTTTGAATGTCTGTTGTACATGTTGTAAGATGTTTTAATATCCAGTTTTAAACTGGTGGGTATTGGTAGATGCATATGTTTTGATTTGATTTTTACTTTTGTTCAGCATGAGAGGTCACGTGCAGATTACACACTGCATACTTGTTGAGTTTGTTTGGAAAAGTGATTCAAATAACAAATATCTATTCGGAAAGACTTAAATTATTTCAGTAAAATATCAGTTTATTATAAGTAAATGTGTTGACAGTGTTGTAGTATGTTATTGCTATTTACAGTGTATCCGTATTACAGGCTGAGTTAATTGTAGGACAGGAAAATCAACTAGTAAGAAGGCTTATAGTTGCTCATAACTCTTTTCTGTTATTTGACAGCATCAGTTGCCTTCAAACTTCATGGTAAACAGATCATTAGAAATGGTGTTAAATGAACTTATATTAAAAGTCAACAATACTGCAAAATTAGCACGCAGCAGGATTGAAGTCTCATTTCTGAACACTGTAGCAATGTGTGTGGAAGAGGTCTGACAATTCAGCTGAAGAGAGACCCTTTCTTCTGAATGTCAACAGGTAGTTAAAGCTTTTAAATAGCTTTAAGTTCTAATAATAAATTGGGCCCAGTCATTACAATTAAATTAACAACATTGAAATAAAGGTTGTTTTTCCTAAAGCATCATTTTTGAAGACCCCACCCGAATTTTATAAAATATTATGATGCGTCAAAAGACATTATTTTGGAAACAAACTGAGTGTAATTGAAACAACACCAGTACGCAAATTCTTGTAAAATTCCTAAAATTGCCATGGGAAGAAGGATTGTTTTGGAAACAGCTAGATTGTGATTGAAATAACACCTACACACTGATTCTTGTAAAGAAATTTGTAAAACATATTCTCTGAAACCAGAAGGGATGTTGTTTTGTAAACATCCAGACTGCGGCTGAAACAACAGCTATTACGCATTTGGGCAGCTGTTAGGATCTGTGCACTAGGCTTGTAGAATGATGGACACTGGGACAGTCAGTTCGTCCCTCATTCTTCTGAAGCTCAAGGCCTTCTCGAGCATCAGCGTTCAGCGATGGTCCTGACTAATTTAACCTTGACAGAGGCCAAAGTTTGAGCCGTTGCTACTGTGACACTTAAGCTGTGTTTAGCCAACATGATGTGTGCTATTCTCCGTGTTGTCATGTAAACACAGATTGTTTCCTGTACAATGCAGGGCCACAAAACTGGTTTATACTTCTTATCTGCTCAGGTTTCTGCTGGGCTGGGACCTGATGTCCAGATGTCCCGCCTGCAGGGTTCCAGTGATGCGCCAAAACATCTGCAAAGGGACTTCCCCATTTAGTTAATCATGAGAATTCAGTTTAGGAGCTCTTGATCTCTCGGTTTTGATCTGGTGCCATACCAAGATTTACAAGGAGAATTCATTTCAGTAACTCTTGATCTCTGTTTTTAGCTTTTAGGATTCTGTATTCATCTTTTGCAAACATCTATACTGATACTTTATGGTCTTTCTCTGTACACTAAAGAAAGTGGTACATTGAATTTACCGGGATGTGGGATATTGTCACCATCCAGTGAAAGAACATGTATCCCAAAAATAATAACTCTACACGAGAAGGCAAAAACCTGCTTAAGTGTCAATGTAAGTTAATGTAAAGATGTTTTATTCCAAGTGCTTTTGGAGCTTTTCCATTAGTCCATTTATCATGACATTTTCACACACTGTCAAGCGGTTCCTATGCTCACATGATGAAGAGGAATAAAAACGAGAAAAACATTGGAATCAGGCACATTCAATGCCCTGTCTCCTAAAAAGGCCGAAATTACATCATACCGTGTAGTGACTGTTTTCTGTCTAAAAGAGAGCATCAGTTCTAGTCTCTTTGCATAACTCAAGCATGCAAGGATCCAGTGATCTGCTTACTGCCTCTAGAGGCTGTACCTGAAAAGCAACAATGAAACATATGCTGGAAGTGGTATGTGAGTCACAGCAAACCCAGCTCTGCAGGTTCCCACAGATAAACCTGAATTCTGCCAGTTTTTAAACAAAATATGCATAATTACATTGTTTGCGCATGTGTTAGACTTTAAACTGACCGGGTTTTAGACTAGAGTTATTTCACTTATGTTTATTTAAAAAAAAATGTGAGCATAACGCTAATTTTGAGCATACCGCAGCTAGCTAGTACATGACAGCTTTAAACAATTGTGAACACATAAATTGTAATACCTTTCATTAAAGCAAAAATGTTTACTTAACTGCAAATGATATATTTCGGTAGTTATAATTCTTATGTTACACACTGATTTTCACACTTTGGGATAGATTTACTTCCAAACAATTGGATGCAACAACTCACCACGTGGCCATGAGGGACAGGGATGCAGCCTCAGCTCCTGCTCTAAAATGGAGGGGTGGGGCTAAAATAAGGCTCCACCTATGGATTAAAATAAGATTAAGAGTGACAGGAAATGTGCGCACAGTTATGGAGTTTATCACAAATAAACCTTAAAGGGGGATTCTGACCATTTTTGAACAAAATATGCATAATTAAATTGTTGCGATCTAAAGAAAGTCATTCAGAGTGGTTGGTTGTGAATTGGTTTATTATAGAGAAACATACCAGCTCAGAAATTCTTTAGAGTGATGGTGATAGGGACCAGGGTTTGCAATGTCACAAATACAGCCATTTTATTTACTATCCAAAGCGATCAGTGAACCAGCGTGTCTTCTGACTTTTATGTGTAATGTTTATGATGGTAAAATAGTGGTAATACGGCTAGAAATGATTTGTCCTAAAATGTTCTGAGGATATGCAGTGTTACATTAGGTTTTCTTGTGGTTCCCAGAATGTTCTAAAGGTTGGAGAACGTTCTCTAAAGACATTCTATCATCTCAGGCCTCAGTAACATCCATAAAACATTTTCCAAATGTTGTGCTGAGAATGAATTCTTCTTTTATTACCATGTTACATAATCTGTGGCCCTGACAACCTTAGACTAAAACATTTTCTTTAAAACTTTTTTTTTAGAACTTATAGGGAATGTTAGCCAAAGTTCTGGGAACGTTCCTTGCTAACTGGGAAATCTGAAAACATAAGTGGTAATGAATTCCTCATGAAGCAGCTTTGTTTTCTGTGCATCGACTTAGTCTTTGCTATTAAAGTCCAATCAGCAATTTTAGCACTAAGTCTATTAACAGACAGAAGGTTATGTGTGCTGACGCCGCGTGCACTGGTGGTATTTAAAAGCCGCTCACAGCGATCAAAACTACCCTGCCAGCAATTCCTGACTGGAGCTTCAGACTTACCATATTGTAAATCACAGGCCCACATCAAAGATCATTGTAATCTCGAGCCTTTGTATGAAATATCTCCACGTCCTCCCAGACTGCTGTATGTTTAAACACAAAAAGTACATTGATTTGTGTGCTGTGTCTAATTCCTCTTTTGAAGACTTCCACATGCCAAAGGGCCGAGGTGTGATGACCTGTCACATCACAGGCGAGAAGTGTTTCACAGGGAAGGACACAGAGAAGGCTGTTACTAAACTAATCCATACCATATCTGACAATGAGGAAGAGCTGGGTACGACTCAGGTTTCCCCCCGTCTAGCCAGGTGGTATTCTCGCTAATCACGACCACCACACCCCTTCTTCACACGCAATGGATCTGGAGATTGAACAGATGCTCCATTCACACTTATTTCGAGGTTACCTGAGATAGAGACCGTCTGAAACTGTAGTGCCCATCTCACCAGCATGACTAAGTGATTCAGTCTGCTAGATAGAAAAGTTTGGGGGTGATTTATTCTACTGTATCTTGCTACTGCAGTATGAGAATCTATATGGTAGATGTCAGAAGATATGTTACAAAGCCCTTTGACTGATCACTGAAAGCTTATATGGGTGACGGTATAAATATTCATATATGGATCATTCCTGTGCATCACTAGCAACGCAGTCATAACTCTACTGATACTTGAGTAAATGTTTCGGTGGTGACAATTTAAGGTAGTTTTGAGCAGAACTCTACAACACCAGACAGTACAGGGCTAGCAAACGCAGTGTACATAACAGTGTACATAAAAATCTGAATTTTCATCAAAACACAAACAGTTTGCTTAATTGCAGAAAATATGTTTCAGTAGTATCACTTCTTAATTACACATTGATTTTCAGACTTTGGGACAGATTTTCTTTAAAACAGTGGCATCTAACTGAGCACCATGCGGCCATGAGGGACAGGGATGGAGAGCCAGAGGTGGTCTCACTTCATGCTCTATAATGTAGGTGTGTGGCTAAAATAAAGCGATCTCAGTTAATGCCTTAATTGATAGGGTTAATTAGATCATAACTCTTTAGTGTGGGACCGTTGAACTAATTCAGTAGAATTACCCATATAAGTCAAAGGATGATGAGGTATTTGGTCATAGGGGTGCACTGGCCTACACAGACATTTGACTCACTGGTAGCTTGTAACTGATCTGATCTTGATTTTCTGCATACATTTAGATTTAAATAGTTAAAGACTATGCTCACTGTAACCAGACCAAAGACTAACTAATGCAATTTTGATTAACTTACTATATAACTACTGTATATCTAATGAATATCTTAGCTTTGTGTTGAAGTTTAATCCAACCAAGACATTTCAGTGCAGCCAAATAATAGTCAAACTAAGCTGTATCTGCAGATGTACATTTATAGTGTATCTGATGATTTTAATGTGCTTAAACATGAAAACATATAAGGTTCAATACTTGTGCAAATGTAAAGACACAATTTATATTTTATATTAATATTTTGATATTTTTCTCATTTATCTACTTACATAGTTTTTTTTTCCCTAAAGGATATTTTCAGCAAAGAAATAGAAATTGCACAGTAAAATTTGCCAGAAAAATGTTATATTTAAGCTTGTTCTCTGTAGAGGAAGTGTTAGCTTATTTATATGTAGGAAAATAACAAAACATGTAATTTGAGGGTGGGTAAAATGTTTGCATATGACTGTATATACATTTTGTAATGTTTCTTTTACACATTGTTTGAGATAAAACAGCTGTTTACTGTAAATATGAAAAAAATTAAATGTAATAAAAATGAAACACTTAAAATCTCAGACAATTTCTACAGTCTTCAAAAACAAAGCTACACATCTCTTCTTAGATACATATGAATGTGTATATCATCTCATTTCAGATCTAGCAAGCTCAAAATTATAACCATATTTTGGTTAGCCATGTGATCACAGGCTGTGAGCTTGCTGCACATCTAGATAGACTATAACATGAAATATGAGTGACTAACATAAGTAGTAACTCCTACTATGGTCTGTGTTTGGGCAGCTGATGGCTGATCTCTGCACTGTCTCTCACTAAATCTGTTCAGTCCTAGACGTTGTACACCTGCCTCACACTGATCAGAGTTCCTTACCTGTTCATACTAACAGGCCCTCACAGCAGTCATGGACTTCTCGTGTTCAGTAAACCTTTTATAGATTTCTAATATTAGTCAGTATTTTTCACTGGTTAATCTGAAAATCTCTGCTAATCTTAAGACTCTTTAGTAATTTGTATATTTTGTCTTTAGTAAATTGTATATGTATTATGATTCATTTTACTTATATATCGATTACTCTTTAATGTGTTTGCTTTTGTTGTGTTATTGTTTAGTGCTCAAGGTTCTTTGTCTTCGCCCTAGGGAGTTTATCCGGATGGCTTTCTCACTGTTTATTTGGACAAATGGTTTCATAACGATGGCCATCGCAAAAAGTGCTATATGAAACTTTTTAGGGTATTTAAACAGGTGTAATTCTGGGTATGTAAGTGATTTAAAACAGCAATAAGAAATAACCCACATTAAACAAATATAGTGTCTTTGCAATATGTGTGAATGTTAATTGGTAAAGCTGCACTATGTAAACATTTCAGAATATTGACTGTGCTTCAGACCCCCTTCCTTGATTAAATTAGTCAAATGCATGTGAGTACATAGATAGAGTATTCAAAGAATACTCTTGTCATCATGTCAAACATCAGTATAACCTTAAATTTGAATTTTTAGACCTTAAAAATAGTTCTTCTTTTTGAGTTCCTTTTTTAAACCTAATTAATGTTAATGACTGTTTAAAATACTGGAAGTGACACATATCAAGGTCAACACAGACGTTTTATTACCCTATATAGTGTAATATGTTAAAAATTAATGGATACAGTTTGCATACAGGAAAAGTATTTCAGTCTAAAACTGATAGGTTTGGACATATAAGTTGATTAACTTTTCTTTTTCTTACTCTGCTTTCTTTTTCATTAAGGACCCTTTAAGAAATGACAGCCAATGATTTATGGCGCACTGCTCATTATAGAAAATCATAGAGGCTCAAAATATTCTCACCTGCAAAACAGCTCTGGGAACCTGGCTACCATTTTCATCAAAGGAATTTTGTTGGAGAATTATGAGGAAGGGGAAAAAAATGTTTGCAGACATTTGGAAAGAAAAATTACATCGCCTCTGTGAAAACGAAGTGCGGATGTACTGCGCCCCGAGATGAAAGATCCGGCCCGGAGTAAGTCCCATATAAAAATCACATTAAAATCAAAAATAGTAGAAATATTCCAGTAATTTCACGTTATGGGACTGAAAATAATGTATTAAAAATAGACAGGGGATGTTTAGGCAGGAAAAACACTTGAGAAATAGCCCATATATTGTATTGGTAAAGTGTTGAAATTGATCGTGAGATGCTTGCAGAGGCAGCAGGGGGTCTGCCATGTGCCGCTCAGCTGCTGCCTTCTCTGGCCAAACTGCAAGTTACAGTAATGGGATGAAAGATTTATACCGGCTGCACCACATCTGACCCCATGAAGCATCTTGCCCGAACATTGATTATTAGTCCCACGCTAGGAAATGGTTTGTATTAACACTTTAAAAGCTGTAGGTAATCATCATATAACAGAATTATCATATAATATTATTATCACATGATATAATCATCATATACAATCTTAAATAAAAGATGCATGATTTAAAGTTTGTAAGCTGTAAAATCATAGCATGTTGCAAACTAGGGTAGCTTTAGAATATGCAGAACTTTGCAAAATCTGCTGAACTTTTCTCCGTAATCTCCATGATTGCCTCAAACGTCATGCAGAACAACTGACAACAGATGACTTCATGCTTTTAAGAAAGATTTGGCAGGCACTGCATTATAAAGAAACCCCAAACTGACCTACACGCTGCAATGCCTAGGGCAGTGGGTTTTGAAAAAATGGCCATCTGACTCGCTGTTAGGCTGGTTCGTGAAAATGTGTTGTTATGATGTTTATTTATTTGGGAAAAAGTATGACCTAGAACTGTAAGGACAAATGTTTCATCCAGACATCCAAGCACAAAGTTTAGTTTATACACAGTTTCAGCCATTGTAAAGTTTTATCATTATGAAACAAATGAAGCAGAGTCTTACAGATACAAACAGACACAACAAATTAACATATTCATTAGAAATAAATGGAATATTTTAACTACAGTTTCTGAAATTATCATTTTGAAATCCCTTATTTGGCCCCATATGGACAGAAGTGACTGATTCTGATGGTTGAAGGAAGAGAGTTTTCTTCTTGATTACAGTATGTAGGCCTACGGGTGAAACAGGAGTGGCACAGTGCCAGGTTAGCTCTTTTCCTCAAGATGGACGATTCCATTTTCCCACTCAGACATTGTTCGGAAAAAGAAACGTCATGGCGTGCGTGTTTCCATCTGTCTCTGGACAACACGTACAATACTCATGTTCCTCACAATAAATGTAGGCTAAGCTTTTTCCACCAACCTCAGCTTGGGACGATGCTAAGTTTTGAGTGTTGAGGCTATTTCTGTTGGCGTTTGCTAGTGACATTGACTGAGTTATTAGCATCGTTGCTCTGTGGGAAACGCTCTGTGAAGCTTTGAGGGAACCTAGTGATCTCACTCAGAAAAATGCCTTCTGTGTCTAAATTGAACATTTACTGTTTTCTTCTTTTTCTTGCTTTGTTTTGTAAATGCTAGTTTTCCCAAATCCATAGCTACATTAGCATTTTACACTAGCTGATTAAGCTTTCTTTAGCCCTGTTCTGAGCTGATACGAAAGCCATCGGCCTTGGTGGCGGCCCAGCTCATCTAAAGAATGATGGTGGCCAAATAATGGATGATGGGAGGCCTGTTTGTGCTTAAGAGACAGGCTCCACACGGCGGACACCATGACAGCCACCTGTGACGAGCTGGTCCTGTCCGCCGAAGTGATGGAAAAGCCAGACACCATGTGCGCGTCTTTTACAGTGTGCAGGTCTGCCTTTCTTCCCCTGGTGGAAAATCGTCATTCTCAGCACACGCATTGGTATATCAGGCACCAAATGACCAGGGAAGGCCTATATAGGGGTATACTTTGACATGTGTAAGGGGATATTAGTGCATTTGAAGTTTTAAAAGCTTCTGCCTGAAAGATTTAGTAGGAAGAGCACAGGGGGAATTGTATATGACACCCATGCAGGAACCCATTCTTATAAATTGGAATCAATTTTTTCAAAGGAAGTCATAAAAAGGCCTTTCCTTCTCTTATGGTGCCATGCTGATGGGCCTTTTCCAACACTGGCTATTGACATTCTTTTACCATTACAGTATCCGCTTCCAAGTTTGTACCTTTGCTGACCACCTCTTTGGGGTTTAATGGTCCAATTTAACCTCTTTTAAAAGACATTAGTATATATGGACTATTGTTTTTGAGGAAGCTCAGAATAATATAGGACCACAGAGGATGACAAAGCAATTGAGTCGGTTTAAAACGACTAACTGATGGGAAAAGCAAAGTGAATATAACGATCTATAATACTTCAAAAAAGGCACCACATGTTAAAGGAAACGGCGAGGACCGTTCTGGTCCAGTCATGCTTGACTGCGTTGGCTTGTAACAAACTTGACCCTGCTGAGTTGCTTGTGACGCAAGATATGGCTCTCGTTGACTTATTCTCACAACGACTTGTCTGAAAGTTTCCTTTGCTTTCATTGGGATTCAGCAAACTTCTCCACATCCCAAAGATTTTTATCACTTCCAGTTAATGATGCCTGTTCTATTCTGCTTCAGTAATGACTCTGGTTATTAGTGTTGCTCAATATGAATGTCCTGGATTCCCTGGCAAGTTTTTACATGAGCAAGCCCCTCGTTCAGATGTTCTTGAGTAACAAGCATTTGAAATCAGCACTTATAAAAGATATAGGGCGACACTCCTTTAACAGGATATCAGCAACTAGCCTTTTTATTAGCGATTTCCTTTGTGACACTGAATTTGGCTTGTCTTCACTTCTTGAATGCTAATGTATGTTGCAGTCATATTTTATACGTTCGTCCATTTGTACCTCTATGCACTGAAGACGTAATTGCTCTCGAAGGGCCATGCGTTTGAGATCGCTCCAGAGAGCTGCTCTCTGAAGCCAGTTCTCATAGACTGCATACATGTCTTAGATTAAAAGACATAGTTCTTGTGGTAACTCCTCTGAGTGACTCAGCGACATTATCAACATTAGTTAAAGCAAGGAGTAGTACTGCCATATGAATGTTAAAGATGGCCAGCCAGAAGGGAGCTTTTGAATTAGCATCCAGGTGTCAGAAAGCATTTATTCAGGATATTAAATTGGTCTCTGATGTCTACATAGAGCTCATTAATACCTTGATGAGCTCTGTTTCAAGGTTTACATACTATCATACTATTTAGTAGCTTTGCTAATGTTAGTTTTTAGCTCATTTGATAATTAGAGTTTTTAGTAGATAATGTTACCTATACTCACTTTCAATCTTGACAACAGCACAAAGTAGTCCCACATAGTTTTACTCACTATCAAACTTCAACTATTAACAAGTGAATAAAGTCACACAGCATGGCTGCTACTTACAGGTTGCTGTTTGGGTGGTGATGCTAATAAAGGTGGAACTGCTCCTCCCTTCAGTCTCCTCAGCTTCAAATGCTTTTTTGTGTGAAGCTGCTTTATATTGTCCAAGGTTTGAGAAACTGTCTGAAGTGAGATGTGCAGAGTGAACTGACAATTTTAAATTAAAGTCGTCCAGGATCCTGTTAACAATGTGGGAGCCGGAGTTGGCTTCCAGTTCAAGCTCGTTGCGCAAATTTTCCGTTCCACCTTAAATGGTGCCACAGTTACAACCTGGGGTCTGTACAAGCATTCAAAGTGGAATGGAACAATCGATTAAGCAAGTGGCAAATAGGAAGCCTTGTTGAAAGATTAACTTCAAGGTCTGTTCACAGTTCGGTTTTCTGAGAAAGGTATGAAAAGTGCTGACATCCCATTTGCAGTCTGGAACAATGGACTTCTGCACATAGCCTAGGATAAAGGTCAAAACGGCCCGCTTTCCTGTCCTCTATTGCAAGTGCAAAATTTGTACTTGAAAGAGGAACAGCAGTTTTGGGGGTTCACGGTATGTCAGTTCTGTTTCCTGAACTCTACTAACTCATCTATACCAAAATAAATTCAGATTTCCACCTATATTTGGAAATGTGCAATGTAAATAATTTGATTGGATTTGCGAGGCTGTGGATATATTACAATGCATTTGTCTTCTTTACTGGAAATACGTAGGTCTGTATATTTGTTTTCCATCTAGGAATTCTTAGCTTAAATTTTTGGAATCATTTACTGTCACTGCGATTCTCACTACAAGTGTGTTCCTAGGAGATTTTGTTTCATTTAACAAAAGAAGTAGTGATTAAAGACAATTTGCGGAGAGGTAGATTCCTTGAATATTGCACAGCGGTACTGGTACACTGGCGTCCCTCCTGGTTTCAGTTGGTATATAGTGAATCTCACATCTGTTGCCTAAGGTTAACAACAACCTGCTGCCCTTAGGGCTCAACTTGGCTGTAACAACCCAACCATTACAAATGCTATCCAGAAGCCCTCTGGGAACACACCCGTCAGAGTCTGATTAGGGGACACTGATTGCATTCTTCAGATGGTTCCGTCAAACACATTCACCAAAGTCCATTGCTGCAGATGCTACCAAACACGGGAAATAAACACATCAAATCAAGGGTCAGACACCATGAACATCTTTTCCCGTGCCATGATCCAAGGAGCCTTTAAACTCAGTTCTGCCTTATCAAAATGAAATATTCTGCATCTGTAATAAGTATCAAAAAGGCCTCGGCCACTATTCCTCCCTCGTCCCCCCCTAAGGAGGAGATGGGGGTTATTTATGAGTGGCCCCAGTGCGGGCTTCTCATTCTTTCGCGCGAACTTTAACACGAGCAGCTGTGGGCTCTGGAGCTGCGGGGCTGGAGGAAGGCGGCCGGAGGATGAGGAGGGCCGGCCCTCAGGCCTCATCTCTGGGCCTCCTCCCAGCGCTCTGGCACACATATTTTCCAGGGACACCCCGATGAGCCCAGCAGGGGGCCTGACAGGCAGAGTGGTCCGCTAAAGCCATCGCTAGATGCGGCTAGTGTTGACCTGGGGAGGGGCTAATTGCATCCAGACCTTCACTCTTCTCTCTCTCTCTCACTCTCTCCTTCTTCCTTTCGCTCTTGTTTGTTCTTTTCTTTTCCAGGGCCTGAATGATGGGCTATTGGCAGCACACAGTCTTGCTTGGATGCATCCCTCATGGTTTCAGTGTAGCTCAACGGAAAGATTTGGCCAGATCAAGTTAAAAGTCCAGCATGTCAGATTAAACAAGCGAAGGTGCTTTTGTTCCAGGAGCTGCCATTTTTTTGGGTCTGTAACACAAGTTTAATTTTGTACAAGGGAACATTTGAGCATGCACAGGCTGCATTTATCATTGTGTCAATTTGACCACGTCTTTCGTGCATTTGCATTTGTAATATTTTAAGTGGAATTAGATACAAAATCAAGCTCCACTCTTACTTACAGGCATTTCTGTCCAACCTTCCACTGTGAAAAGACAACTCAGCACTATAAGACTAAAAGGATGTGTAGCTGTTAAAGCCGTTACTGAGAAAAATGAGGAACATTTGCAAATCAAACAAAGAAGCTTCTGTTGTTCTAAAAACTATGGCCTGAGAAATGTGCTAGAAAGGTCCCTACAAAAAGGCCTAACACCACAGAACCAATTTTGCTTCTCAGTGGATGGTTCTTTGGAGAACATGCAAACTGTATGAAGAACCTTTTTAAAGTTTAAAATGTAAAGGTTCTCAGAGAGTATAATAACCTTTAGATCAGATGAGGATTCACTGAACCTTAAAGGTGCCACAGAATGGAAAACCTCAAAAACTGTTGTTCCTCCTTTCCATCCTGCATTTGCAAAAGAGGCCAGTAAGACACTTACATAACAGTCTAGACTCTAGTAATATTTATGTCCACAAAATTTACATACAATGACAACGGAGCAACAGCAACAAAAATGGCAGACTGTGTGGAGAAAGCCATCGCTCCCTGCTGTGAAGGGTATGTTGGCGCTTTTCACATCTTTTCCAGTGCACTGAACTGTTAGTGGGTATATTTGATGTCCTTTAAAGGTTGAAATTAGCTTCCTCTTCACCAGCTACTTAACTCAACAAAAATTTGCAAAACAGGCTGGAGAAAAGGAAGGCTTCAGTGCTCACACCTTTAACAAGATCCTCTACTACTTCCATTCAAAGTTTTTAGTTCATTCTGCACATTTCACTCCAGACAGTTTCTCAAAATTTGTACAATGTCAAGCAGGCTTCACTCTGCGTTTAACACTGAAGAGACTGAAGAGAGGAGCAGTTCCACCTTTATTAGCATTACAATCCCTGTAAGTAGCAGCCATGCTGTGTGATTTCATCCATTTTTCCCGGTTGAAGCAGACCATCTTAAAAGGAACATTTCACAGTGAGTTAACCACTTTAAGTTACTTTGTATTGATGTTGAGATTGAAAGCAAGTAGCTAGTATAGGTAGTGCTAGCTACTAGCAAGAATCAAGTAACTAATGTTAAATAATGTCTATTTCATTCTAGGTTCAAATTATGGGGCTGTAAATGGGCATGTAGAACTGCATCTGGACATTTGTCACCCCAACCACAGACACATAGCATTGAATAAATGCGTTCTATGGCACCTATAAAAATCCAGGTGCCAAAAAAGATTCCTTGTCCAATGCAATACAAAAACCTGTGAACATTTTGTAAAGTACACGAAGAAACTTTTTAAGGTTTGACACGTATAGGTTCTAGGATGAACCCTTAAATCCCTTTATTAAACATGGTTCTATAAGGAGCCAAAAGTGAGCATGAGCTGCATGATAAAAAACAAAATGAAATAAATAAATTAAATAATAAATTAAACTAAATTAATAAATCTTAAAAGTTCTCAAAGTTTTTTTTTCAGCGATGCCATAGAAAAAACCTTTATATCGTTTTTATGTGAATAAATGCAGTTCTAAGTACCTCCACATATTGTATAGGTTCTACTCTAGTTAAAGGTTTTCTCTAAAAATACAAGTCCCAGACAAGAACCCTTTAGGAGCCATTTAGGAGTGTATAGGCTGTTTGTGGAATTAGTGACATAAATAAACAACTCTGAATAATGCAGTTCATGAAAGTCAGCTGTGACAACCGACCCTTGATTGTCCATTGGGACTGGAGTGATCTCGGGCGATGTCACACGAGACCATAGTCTTCTCAAAGCTTCAAAAGTCTTAAAACCATCCAAATACTTTGTTGTCTAGATTTACCAATTCTTTAAGCATGTTAAGCCTGGTGTAGTAATCCACAGGAGACTGATGAGCCAGGTTCTGGAAGATGGAGCTCTTCTTCGAAAGACTTAGTTGCCCTGCAAGCCTCCACAAGCTCAGTCCTTCCATATAGCGCCAGTGCTGTTGACGTCTGTTGATCCTCACTCAGTAATGCTGATGTGACCAAAGAGAGAACAGTAGAAAGTTGCAGGGTCTGACTAGTGTAATGGTTTCGCCTAGATTGTATTCATAGAACTAAAAATGGTTTGGCAAAAAGAATTAACTTGTATGTATTAACTTGAATGTAATCAATCAGGCAGGAAATACTTGGTGTTCAAATTTTACTTCCTTAGTTCAGCAAGGCTTATACTGCTAACAGACACTTCACCTCACAAGACACCCACTTTTTTACTGTAAATACAAGTGTAAATAAATGTAAATAATTTTTTTTTCCTTCCTGCTCAAACCTCATCCAAGTCTTCGTTAAGGTCAAATAAACTTGTTGATGTGATTTAGGATGCAGTATGACTTGAACTGTAAGCTATAAAATAAACGAAACCTCACAGTGTGGCTGAACACGTGAACAAAAGGTGTTGTGCCAAGTTCTGACTCCCCTTTGCTTGCACTCACATTTACACTAACATATATGCTCATCGTCAAAAGAATAGTTGCACCCAGAAGGAATAGTCGGATTGCAATGTTATTGGGACAGAAGATAAAGGTTACCATGAACAATAAATGATGATACGTTTAGACTGATATGGGCAATATTTATTGAGCTACGCATACAGAAGTAGTGTCTCTCAGTATGGTGTCAGGCCGCCATGTTTGCTGATGCGACGTGCCAGATGTCTCGCTGTTCTTTCTTGCTGTGCACACACTCACGCAATTTACAATGCTTCAAGTATAAGCCTGATGTAGGTGTACTTGGGATCAGAACAGTAAGTGCAATTTTAGGGTATGCCAGTGTGGATGTTGGGTGGGGGTACAATCACCAAGCAACCAAGCTTAGTGTGCATACAAACCAAAATGGCATGCTCTGTTTAGCTATGGTGAAGTTTTATTCATATTAATTATTGACAGCAAGTTATACTAAAGTGTCCAAAGAATAAACCAAAGAATAAGTCTCTGCAACTTTAACGAAGACCTGGATGCAGTTTGCATGGGTTGGCAGAAGTTGTAGGAGTACATTCACAGAACTGACTTCTAGTGTTAGTTAGCAACATTAACCCTGTAGCTCCAGCACTAAAGTCAAGGAGAAAAGGTGTCTTGGCTAGACTGCAGCACCTGCATGAGTAGAATACTGTAAGTTCGATTTTTCTGCCAAGCCATTTGACTACAATAGGATTTTTCTGTTAGGTCAAGATCTTGTGCCCTCATGTCTGAAGCAACATGTGCCATGCTACAACACCAAAGCCCCAGATAACCGCACCTCTTATGAGAGGACGCATTGTGCTACCACTGAAAATTCCAGGTAAGGTTGAAATAGGCCTGAGGTCTGTTTGCAATGAGGAATGTTGCTTTGGTGTTGTGTACCTTTTAGCTTGTTTGTTCAGAGAGATGAAGAGAGATATTGTGCGTAGCCTTTGCTAAAGAGCTGAAAGAGCAGTTCCATTTACAAACATTGTGACACTGGTGTTCCAGCACCCTGTACATTTGTAAATGATACTTATATGATATTTATCTAACAGGTTAAGATGATTTTGTGCATTGAAGGATGACTGGGATGTTTCCCAAACGGAATGCAAGGGAGAGTTGGAACATGTTCTCTGATATGTAGAGCCATTTTTCAAGCTACTTCCTCAACAAAAGCCCATAAATATGATCTCCCGCTTTTCCATGTTGTTGTTCAGGCTTCTTGAGAAGGACCCTTGAAAGTGGAAGCTCAAACAACACCAATCCATCACAGGATCAGTTACCTAGTCCTGCTGATTACCACAGACAGCTGGATCAGTCAAGTACACAAAGCGTAGTGCTTGGGAAAAAGGGGAAGTGGATTACTGCCTATCAACACTGGATCATACCTTGCTCCCCCCAAACTCCAAGCAAGCCGCACCCCCCCAACCCCTTTAACTCCACAATGGAAATGAAGATGTGTAGCTTGCATTTGAACCTCCAGACTCTCCTTGTTTGTCTACTTGCTTCATTTACCTCTTACAGGGTGACTGATTCTAGACCAGGACTTTCCTTAAGCTGCCAAGCCCACTCTTGTGATGTTTCTGCTGGGTTTGTTTGCCCTTTTGGTGTGTTCTGCCCCAGTGGGTGGTGGGTTGTTAAACTGCAGAGGCCTCTGCTGGAGAAAGCAGATGCCCTCCTCAGCTCGGTCAGTGGCCTTCCTTGCGATATGATACATTGCAGCTCCAAGGCTGAGGCCGCAAATGAGCCCGACCTCCCCGGTCCATGCTTTTGCAATGAGTAATCAAGCTGTGTCCGCAAGCTACCGTGTACGCAGGGAGCCTGGCGGGCTTTGCCAAAGCCACAGGACTGGCCACAGGAGAGGGCGTTAAGGGAAAGACTGCAAGTTGCTAGGCCAGTTCCTGTGTCTCAATGGTTTTTATCTTTAAAGCTTGAGGTTAAAGGGGGCGCATGCTCTTATAACTTGTTATGTCCTGCGAACACGGAGCGCCCAGCCTCACTGTAAAAACCTCAGGCCAGAAGTGTAAGCCGATGTCCCTGACCTTACATAAACACTTTCCATAAAAGTTAACATGGAGGATTTGAAGAGCCTCAGCGCTCTTCGCAGGAGTGTGAAGATGGACTCTCCAGACCAGCTCGCCCGCTAAAGAGGTCTGCTTCAAGCGGAATAGGCGCGGTTACTTCAGGCTGACCTGCTCAAAGGGATGAGGCAGCCATTTCCATGAGCGTACAATACCAAAGGAATGCTCGGAAAGACATAAAAGCAATCTGGAATCTAGATTGGAATATATAAAGGAGAACATGAATCTCTGCTGGAGGTTCTCTTTTGTTTCTGGAAGACTCTTTCCAAGCGCAAGCTGTTATGACCCCTTGTTTGTCCACCACCACGTTTAACAAGAACTCTTTTTTCCCTGCTTTCAGCCATTTGTGATAACATTAGGGGAGGAGAGAGAATCTGTAAACGATGTAGGGTGATGTGATCTACCGAACTAATCTTGTTCTTGGATACACTAGCCTTTAAGGCATCGAATAAATCAGCAGAGCGACGCTAGCCGTTTCTCTCCCTCCTCCCTTTCTTCTTCTCTTTTTCTTCCCCTTCTCTTTCTCTCTCTCTCTCTCTCTCTCTCTCTTTTGTGCAATCCCACATGTGCTCAATATATCACTTAAAGTGTATCACCTTATCCCTTTGTTTATCATCTCCTAGGATAACCATGTGGAATCCTCATCTTCTCCCCTTTCCTTGTCTATAGCATTTCCAAAAGTATTTTACAAGCGGCCGGTTACTGAGTCTAATGCTTTGCAGCAGCCGAGCTGGTAGCGCACACGATATCTTAAATGTAACAATCAAAAGGGCATGCCAGATTTCGGTATTTCCGCTGGCCGACAGATGTGCCCAAGACTGTCCCTGTCCAAGGGCTGTAACGTAAAATTTGGACCAAACGGGGAAAAAAAACTTCAAACAAACTAACATCTTATTGCCATGTGTCAATAGGAGTGTGGACATGGAAGATTCACTCCAGATCTTCAAGTGGTTTCCATCACAACTCACAACCGCCTCATACTGAATATCCTGGACAGTAGCTGAAAATGTGTAACAATCTGACCAAAATAGGAATTCCACAGGTCCCCTTATGTGGTGTTACAAATGTATTTAGCATAATGAACTGTACAACTGTACAATTCTTATATCTTAAAACTGGATCAATACTAGCACTGAACAATCTATCAACTTTTCTTGCAACTGATGCTTAAATTGCGATTATTATCTATAAATATCTATAAATTAAAGACCTGGATGTACATCAGCCTGTGGGTCGTAGGCCACCATTGGACCATGTAACCACTTCTTGTGATCCATGGGCCTGTACTCAGGTGGAAGAAGTAGTTTTGTAGTGGGCCGGAAACGTCATGTGTAACCATATTAGCTATATATTAAGTATAGTAATAGAAATATATGTCTATTAATGTACAAATGTACAAATAAAAACATCACTAAAACCAAATAGAAACTCTTCAGTTTGAGACAGCACAGCAGCTGGATAGCCACTGATGGAGAGTTTCCTGAGGTGCTTTCACAGCTCCTTTGTTTGAATTTATAATAATATTTCTTTAACCTGATTTCTTAAAGGAATTCCAAGACTTGATTATAATTTTCTGGTGGGCTGCCCTGCTTTGTAGTTATTTTCAGGTGGGCCTTGGGGAAGGCAGAAAAGGTTGCAAACCCCTGGTGTGGTACACCAGACTGCTAGTTAGATAATGAAATTTCTCATGATAATGATAAAATATTGTCCTATTGTTCAAATATGCATGGGTGTTTGCAGCTCTTGCTATTCGAAAAATCTTTCAAATTCAGTTTTGATATAATAATGATTAGTCTTTCAGCACTAGACCATGAAGTGATATGCAAAGATCTGATCAAATGACATGAGTTGTCACTAATTGCACAGTTACTGTTTATTGCTGAATTTAACATAGTGGTAAACCTGTAAATGTAATGTACATATGTAATATGTAATAGGTTTTGCATTTTTCCAAAATATAGCAGATAAATTAAAATTGTGCCCCAAAAAATTGCACATAAGCAACAAACTATCTAAACTGTTGCATAAGACTGCATGTTTACCATATAGTGCACATGCAGAGCCTGTTAAGAGAGTTCACTTTACTTTCAGCCTCTGATTTTATAGTATTGTAATAATTTAAGCAAATGGTTCCAGACCACGGCCTTTTGCTGAAATAACATCCCTTTGACATTTGAATGAATGAAGACTTCCAGTGACTCCCTGGCACTGTGCGCGCAAGTGGCGCCAAAAAAATGAAGGGAAAGAGAAAAGAGCGGGGCAGACACTTGAGACAAATGTGCTTCCAGCCCTTCCAGGCAGAGAAATGGACGTGGAGTCAGGGAGAGAGATGGTCCATCACCGACTTTAGCCAATTAATGCTCCTAGACGGGGTCTGGAGCTGGCGGGCTGCGCGCAGCTGGCTGAGCTTCAGATGAGTTTTGAAGAATGGAGCGTGAGGCTCAGGCACACAGGAGACTCTCCTGGACTCATGAAGTCATTGTAGGCTCTGACTGAAGAGCGTTTTGTCTACTTTTCGCTCAAAGCATTGGTTCAGCGTAAAAGGTACACAATATGTCCCCCTTACCTAAAATGATAGTCAATTAGCCATGGCATGTTAGGGTCTGATGTTTTCTGCTTAAGTGTTACTAACATGCAAACAAGGAATGGAACCTGGATAGCATGTCTGCCTAAATGTCATAAATCATGTCAACGCATTTTTTTCAAGACACATTAAAATGACTTCCTTATGTGGTTTGTGACACTGTATGAAGTACGTGTCTAATACGTCCAATAAAACCATTAACAAAAGTAGAGCACATGGTAAAAGCATCCAGCCAAACTTTGAGGAATAAAACGGTCCCTAGATCTGTAGTCCTGGAGATTAGCAATGTACACAGTCAAGTCACATTATTATGACCATTACCTACTGCAGGATCACATAGCTCATGAAGGAAGTCACGTTTTTGTGGCGTTCTCTGGACCAACTCATCCATGTGGAAGGCACTCTCAACCGATTTTGGTATGAATTCATCCTTGCAGATCACGTACATCCAGCAAGACAATGTGACATGTCACACAGCTAGAAATGTCCTACACTGATTGGAAGAGCATGACCAAGACTTCCAAATACTACCCTGGCCCCCTAATTCCCCAGACTTGAACCCAATTGAGCATCTGTGGGACCACCTTAACCATGGTGTTCGCTTAATGGATCCTACCCCACGTACCCTCCAGCAGCTGTGGGATGCACATCAGTCAGCATAGCTGCAGATACATAGGACAACTTACCAGGACCTTACTGAGCCACTCCCAGCCTGTCTAGCTGCTGTCTGTGCTGCACACGGCGGCTACACTGGATATTAATAATGTGACTCGACTGTGTATCATCTTAAGTTGTGCCATTTGTATACTTACAGAATTGATTTGGGTGTCTATTTACATCAAGTGTTTGTTAGCAATGTTAGCGTCCAGTTAATAGCTACAGATGCAAAATTTGTACACATAAGACCATACTGATTGTGTCCAGGACTGGACATTAAACTGTTAGCACATATGCTGGAGACTTCAGGCTGTTTTTGTGTGAAGGGCCTCCTGAGATATAATCTAGATATTTTTGAACCACAAGTAGATGCTGTTAAATGACAAATGCATTTCATGTCCAAATGTGGAAATGGGAGCTTAGTTCATTTTCAATTTCTTCTAGGACTGAGGGAAAATCTTGTCCTGTGGCTGTGGCTGGGTGCTTGTTCCGGCTTTGGGTTACAGCACATGCACCTCATTGGAGGTAAGACGTGTCCACTCTCTGTACTTCATACTGACAGAAGAGAAGCTGAGCTTTATAACCTGGCAAAGCCAAAACCAAAGACCCGCAGCCAGATATGGTGTGCTAATGTGACCAGGAAAGAAGGAATTAATTTTAATGTTTCACATGCAAATACTTTTACGGTCTCCCACCGTTTTGTATTACAGGATGCTGTAAAGTGGAAAAGAACAGCTCTCAGATATTGAAACCTCTGGAGAACCCCCTTGTCCGAGTTCCAACTCGCCGTTTGGCTGAATGGAAGCTTGTATAGGCAGTTCCTCTCATGCTCTGATTGGTCAGTTCAGCTTCATCCCTGTTCCGCTCTGGAGAGATCACCGCTGTGACGTAATCCCTCAAATTGGCTTAAGTTCAAAGTTCAGGATGGACTGAGGGTGCGAATTTGTTTTAGGGAATACAGCTTTGTTTGTAGACAACAGCGGGTATATAAGCATCGATAGAGTGTGTTCTCTGAATTGGCCACTTTTCCACGAATGAAAGTATTTTCCATCGCCTGCCGGTGCCCAGGTCTGGCCTTTTGCAGTGGAAAGCGTTAGCTTTGTTTTGACTCCAAACTACCTGTGCCAAATTAGACAAGTGCTTTCTCACTATGTTTTTGCATAACAACATGTTGTTTTATGAAAGCGTTATTTTTTTTCCCAGAAGTTTTGAATCGTGTGTAGTATATTGTACACAGCAGATTTGTGTATGTCTGTGATAATGTATACAATGTTCTTCTGAAAGGCTGAATTCCACATATTATATGTATTCTACATATACACACACCATAAACATAAATATAGAAATGACAATAATAATAATATGATTAATAATAATAATAATAATAATAATAGTTCACAGTCTACTTATATGTTAAAATGATATTTGGTAAGTGAAATAATATATTTCATTATATTGATTTCATTATTATGAGATTATTTAGCTCAATTCTAGTTAAGTAGTGTGTAGTTTGAGCAATTATATTATATTATATTATATTATATTAGATTAGATTAGATTAGATTAGATTAGATTATGTTATTGAATTGAAAAAAATATATATTTTTGGATCATTTCACTTATAAATGTTTTTTCAAGGGCTCATCAGTAAAGGGAATGGTACGATTTAGAACCATAGTTCTTTAGATTAATAGATAATGTGTTGTACTTAGTTCTGTATAGAACCTTTTGAAAACGGTTCTATACGTAGCAGCAAAAATGTTCCTTCTGTTGTTCTGTTGAACACCCTACAGATTTCAACCTTGTCACAATAGAAGAACCCTTTTTGGTGCTATATAGAACCATAGATGAATGCTAACAATAGAAATACCCTTTCTGGTGCTCCATTACTATTTTCCAAAGAGGTTCTATATAAAACCATATACAATATATTCTACAGCAAACTGAAGAACCATGCATGCAGATGGTTCTATATAGAACCACTGTTTTTACTAAAGAACACATGACCATCTTTTTTAACAGTGTAGATAAAAGAAATAGAACATATAAATAATACGTAAAAAAATAATAATCTTACAACAATATTATCCTTACAACAAAATGGGAATTATTTGATAAACTGATTTGAGATTATTTCACTTTTTTGCAATACATTATTGTTCTTCCACATAACAATCTTCTGTAATAGAAGTTTTTTTAATAATGTTTTTCAGTATTGTGTAATTGTTGTTGTATTAGTACATAATTAGGTTTTAGTATTACTATTGTTACCTTGTTTGCAATATATTTGCTGTTATCCTGTTAAATAAACTGCCTCATCAGCTAACCAGCTGATCCAAACACTGATAGGTGTTGTCTATGTATCGTCTAATTATACATGGGTCAGTAACACTGTGATGGGTTTAGAGAACTGATATGCATCTCCAGTTTTTTTCTAGTTAATGCTTATGAGAATGCATTGCTCACAGCCCAGCAGCATTCTAGAGGGCGTGATCTGTGTTTAGAGGTTAAATATTAGTGTGCACCACAACAATACACACAAACAAATAACCAGGTGTTGGCACCCAAACTGAAAACAAGGAGAAAAAATTTGAATAACAGAATGGGAAAACTTTTTTTTCCATGTGTTCTTTTGGACAAATGGCAAGAAGAGTATTTGTGGCCTTGACCAGGAAAAAGGAGCATCAATTTTGTTGCTATAACCCCAAACATGCTGTTTAAGATATCACTTTTATGTTCTGGCATACGTCAGTTTTCAGTGGCTGGTTAATACATTTAGATGAATGACAAAAAACAGCCGTGTTTCAAGTTGCTGTTCCAAACCACAATCCAGTGTTTTCAGTAATTGTATTAACCCATAAAGTACATATAATCAGTTACAATTAAATGTAAAAAATCTCTAAAGGAATAAGTGGTTTTTGTTTATAAAATGTACTTTTATATATATGTCAAATATATATCATATATATCAAATATATGTTTTCAGCACTCACTGAAATATTATAAATTATAAATGCATCAATAAATACATGCACGATTTTTTTTTTGGGATAATTTAACAAAAAGTCAAGTCTACAGTTTCCCCCTTCTTATTTATACTTCTTTAAAGATGCATGTCGGCATGTCTGCTTTGGGATGCAAAGTTGGGGGGTTGTGGTAAAGGGGGTTACAGCTCACAGTGGCTGCAACATGCACTCCTCCAAAATCTCAACTACACATTATGTGAATCCACCAATCTATATGCCAAGTAGTCTTGTGGGTCAGACATTATCTTGTATTGAGAGGATCTGAAGACATTTGTGAGAACTTTCGGGCTAAGTGTGAAATGAAACATGGCAGTAGCAAACCACTATTAGAGCTAGGCCTTCAATTTGAGCCATGAATGTCATAAAGCACCTGCAGCATAATGTTACAACCTAACATAGCTTGTTACCGCTACGCTTATGGCAGTTTGTATGAACATTTTGTCAGTTATAGATTAAACACAGATATTTGAGGGTTCTAAAAAAGATTGCATGAAAGTGCAATCAAAGCAGCCTGAAAGAAAACTAGCACAAAAATAAATAGAAGCAATCTTAACAGTAAAGAAAGTATTAATTGTTGGGAAGAAAGAGAGAGAACACTTTTCTGACCTTTCTATCCATTCCAGTGTGGGGACCTTTCTGTTCAAATTCTGTGCTTTCTGTTTTGGGGACTGACCCCTTGTGTGATCATGTTATATGTAGGTATGTTGACTGATACATATACAAATGTCTACTATTAGTTTACTATTAGTAGTGTTTATCTATTAGTGTTATTTATTAGTGCTATTAGTGGTGTACCACTACTGGCCATGCTGCCACAAGAGCAAAGTGGCTGTGCGAAAAGGTTCACATTGTTCTAAATGTGATATTCGTGTTTTGTTAGGTTGGTTGGAGTGGGTCTACCATGAAGCTAAAAGTAACCTGCCTGTTATCCCGGTCACCTGAGTAGCACTGGGAAGAAGTTCTCTTTTGCTGCTTATTCAGTTAAAGAGCATTTACCCACATCTCCAACATCAACATCTCCCAATACCACAATATCATCAGTAAGAGCAGCATAATAGGGTGACATCATTCAACATTAGGCGACATAAGCTGTAAGAAGCGGAGCTAATAGCATTCATGACTGTTTTTGCTAATATTTTTACTCTGGGATGAGAAAAATCGAAGCTTTATTTGATTCTGTATTTGATTCTGTGTAAATATAGACATTTTTGTGAGAGTATGTGTTCAAAACAGTGCGACATATTGTTTCATAGCCAATACAGCAAGCTAACTGGCAAGCATAATATCTAATTAGCCAAAATAGAGGGGCATAAACCAAAGAAGACCATTCGATCATAAATCGTGGTTATTATAAATGGATCGAGTAGCCTCACCAGCAGGTAGGAAATTAACATGAATTACAATTACAGCTACAACAAGGTCACTTGGTTCATGTTTGAGTAAGATGTTTTCCCTTTCAAAAAAAAAAAAGTACATTTAAAGTTAATTTTATTAAGTAAACATAAGTAAAGTTGAAGTATATTTCTCCAGTATACTTTATGTAGTAAGTAGGCTAATATCAATGTACTAGCTTGTACTCAAACTATACTAGATGTAAACTAATAGATATACTGTTTACTACTTATAAACTTATAATCCACATTTTAGTTTATGAAAGTACACTTAAGTATACTCTCAGTAATTTATTAGTCTAGTAGTTTTACAAAGTTTTCAAGTGAACTTAACATAATTCTTATAGTTTACTACTTATATATTATTTTTGTATAGTGACATAACGCATGATCTCATCAGCATAATTCACTCTCGTAGCCTTCATCTGGTGACGACATTAGCATTTTTGAGTAAACAATTCTCTTAAGGAATACACTGATTTGGTCACTGACCAACCAAAGAGAGAAATATAAGCGAAAAAAAAAAACCCTGAATGAGCCAATGAAATGCACTCGACTTGTTTTTATGTGGACAAACTGTTGTTTTATCGGTTCCTTCTCAGGGGAAATTGAACTGCTGCTCATAGTAACTTTATTACTCAATAAAAGAGCAGCGTGGTGAGGAAAACAGCTTCAGATTATGGAGTGCTGTGATTTCTCTCTGGAGGCTGCAGTATATGTAGCGAGGCAACACAAGATTCCATCTGAGGAAGGGCTTCAGAGCGATAAGTCGTAGCCCCTATCCTAGGCCTGCTAACCCCTGTACATGATCATATAAACAGATTGCTTTGCATCAGTTGTGAGAGTGAGAATTCTTCTTCATGCTAAGCTCTGACACTCAGATAGGACATCAAAGCAGCGCTGCATCAGTCATGAGGGAATTTTCTGCTCTTTGTAAATCAAGAATGGAAGCTGTACATTGCTTTATAACAGCTGTTAATGTTGCAGGTCAGTTCTGGACTTGTTTTTGGAGTTTTATGAGACGGTTTTATCATAAAGATAATTGCTTTTACCACTACACAGTAGAAACATAAACTGGATATGTTCAGCAACAGTAAATAGCACAGTTTTAGGAAGATTTGCATGTGTAGTTAGAGGAGGATGGGGTTGGTTGGCACAATGTTTTGGAACATTTCTGGGTCAGTAGGTGGGATTCTCAGCATGATTAAACTATTGACCAACATTCATCCACTTTGTCAAGAGCTCTGGACATTACAATCTGAATCTATTAAACCAAAAAAACGTCTCCCTGACTGAATGCAGTATATTAACATTTTAAAGTGTTAAATGCCTGCCCAATCATAGAGCAACTGTAATAATGCCTCGATGACCGTGAAGAAAAACTGTGATTCGATTTGGTGTGGACTGGACTCGATGTAGGCTACAACAATGTTCAGCCACTCTTGCATCAAAGAATTACATGGTTGAGCCAGATTTGGTGGATTCCTTCCCTGGCACAATTCTGAGCAGAATTTTCTGTAGACTGGGATTTTTGCCACTGCTAGTAGACCCATATGACGTACGCTTCCATACACCTGCAAATTCAGCTACTTACTTTACACTATGGCCTTTGGCACACCCAAATACAATCACTCCTTTTTGCCATTCATTAACATCTGCATGGAACCATTTTACACACATCGAACAAGACATTCACTGCACTGTGCCACCTCTTCTCAACCCCATTGCAGGTATTTATAGCCTGATCATCCTTGTGCAGCGAGCCTGAAGTTACTACCACTTACAAAACTGTAAAAATGTCATTTGGTTGTGGTTTATTTTTAGCTAAAATCTAAAGCTTTTTAATGTGCCATCCATTTCTATAACACGTCCACCCACCCTCTGCTAGGGTTACAGGAGTGCAATATAAATCTAGTGATGAATGCACTGATTCAAGGAAATATACTGAGCCATTGAAAGTATCTGTTTTTAGTAAAGTTGTTCAGCTTTCATTAGCTGCTAGTTGAGTTTCAACACTCTAAATAAATAACTGAATAAATAACTCAACACTGAATAAATAACACTGACATTTCTGACACTGTACAATTCAGGCTTGAAGATGATCTTTTTGGCCATTTCTTAAAAATGCTTTTAGCAGCATACTTTGGAAATGGTTGGAAACAACACTAACAAGTCTTTCTGAGATCATTTAACCACTCAACACAGTCAAAGGTTAGTGTAGGATGATTTATGCATGCAGTTTACACAATGCCAAAAGCTTTCATTACTCGCTAACTACATTAGCCTCACAGCTTCAGTGCTACAGAAGCAAACTTTGGACATTTAACATGTATTGGCTGCTCAACTACATTTAAATATATGCTAGAAATTGTGTAAATTACATTTTTATCTGATCTGTGGCTTTAATTCTAATGGCACCGAGGCAGCAGATTTAATTTAAAAAAGCTGAGCTGTGTTTGAAAGTTACAACGCAGCTCCAGTTCGCCAAAGCTTGGCTGTCTGATTAGGCACATGTTGAAGTCATTGCCATTGCCTAGCCTGGCTTCCAAGAGTTGTATCAAAGAGACGCTGACAGTCCCCATATAACATAATCCTTTGCGAGAGGAAATAAAACAAAAGATCTGGCTTGACTCGGTGGCCCCATGGGGAGGGGTGAGGGGTGTGAGGAAAGAGAGCGAGCGACAGAGTGATCGAATAACACATGCATTTATTTATTTAACGGAGGTGTTAATTTGGAAAATGCGTGTACACAAATTGGAACTCCTTAAAGCATGAGTGTGTGAAGGATGATACAAGGGCACTGTGAGACTGACGAAAAAATTTCCCTGACCACCCAAGAAAGGTAGGGGTCCAGGGACCCATAACCTGATGATCTGAATGTTTGTTATGCCACACTCCACGTTTAGCCTGGCAACCTGGTTTTGAAATCAGTGTTTAGTAGGTGTACAAGATAGAATGGCTAGCATGATATAAAAAGTAGACGTATTTAATAAACTGTCAGCTAAGTGGCTTTTTACTCAGTAACATGTCTTCCTACTGTACAGTACCAGCCAAAGTTTAGACACGCCCAACTAAATGGATGTTTCTGGTTATCTTAAAGACTCTACAGGCTTGCACTTAACACTTCCAACTAATACGATGTCTGAAACAATACATTTCCTGACCTATACATTTCCAATACATTTCCTATACCACATATACTCTTTATGTATCACAGTATCATATTGTGCCATATCACCCACCATCTAATATATACATATAAACCTTTATCTGTCTTTTTTTCTCACTATTTAAAAGCTCAATTTAGTGAATATTCATGATGGAAAAAACAATAGAATTCATCCAAAATTGCTTAAAAAAATCTTGTTATATCAGCCTCCATTGCAAGTTAAGAAAGCTGTTGTATCCTCCTGTAAAGTTAAATTTTAGAGATTTTGTGATGTGACAGCATAATTCCCTGAGTGTTTTTTTATAGTTTGATGTCTTCACTTTTATTCTACAGTAAGACATCACTACAGCTGCCACTCTGTCACTTGTTAGCTTTAAACTGTTAGCTTTAGCATTACCTCACTTATTGATTTATGTAATGTTTATAATGACACACCATTGTCTGTTTACTTTGTGCTACTGAATAAACACTCATTGTCCATTATATCAGCCCCACTTACCATATACGCAAGCACTTTCTAGTTCTACAATTACAGACTGTAGTCCATCTGTTTCTCTGCATACTTTGTTAGACCCCTTTCACCCTGTTCTTAAGTGGTCAGGACCCCCACAGGACCACCACAGAGCAGGTATGTGGGTGGTGGATCATTCTCAGCACTGCAGTGACACTGACGTGGTAGTGGTGTTGTAGTGTGGGTTGAGCTGGTGTGAGTGTTTAAACATTGTGTCCACTCACTGTCCACAGGACACTGCCCACAGGACGCTGTCGACTGGACAGTTTTGGTTGGCAGACTTTACACAGTGTAGCAGTGGCACCATCCAAATATACCTGCTCTGTGGTGGTCCTGTGGGGGAAATGACTATTGTGGAAAAGTGTTAAAGGGGGCTTAGAAGGTATAACGTAAGACAGATGGACTACAGTCTGTAATTGTATAACTACAAAGTTCACCTATATGGTAAATAGAGCTGATAAAATATATCTGATATACTCACTCATATTCCAAGGATAAAATGTCCATCTCTTCCACTTACAGGCTCAAACAAGCTATTGACTCATTGATTGCACTATTGCCAGAACTCATCCATTTATTGAGAATTACAGTACCAGTCAAAGATTTAAACACAAGTTTAGACTACTCGTATAAGGTTTCCTTATGTTTAGCTTAATACTTTACTGTAGAATAAAAGTGAAGATACAACAAGATGGTTTTCTAAGCAATTTTGGAACGAATACTATTGATCTGTCCATCATGAATAATCACTACATTGAAAGGGAAACTAGAGTTTTTAATCTCTGCCCAAAAAAGGGATACAAGTTTTTTGTGTAACAAAATATATATTAGAGGTGGTGATATGGCATATGATATTGTGGTACATAAATAGTATATGTGGTATATTAGGATATTTATTGTTTCAGACATCTCATCAGAGTTTTTGAGATAACAACAAACATCCATTTAGTTGGGCGTGCCCAAACTGTAATTCATACAAAACGACAGCATGTGTTTGTAATCTGTGACTTCTAGGGATTAACTGACTTAGAGGGGGATCACGCTACTTTTTTCTGAAGTTGCAGCTTTTTTTTCTCGTTTTTTTTTTCAGTGCTTCATCCCTGTTGATAAGCAACAACATTGTTGCAACTGTGAGTCAGCTGTGCTAGCTGTTTTTGATTGTAATATATAGAGGAAGAAAGTTTAACTACCGCGCCCTATACAAATAATGACACACCTCGTTAAGATGTGTTCTTAGGCTTCTAATAATTAATTAATTAATTATTTTACAAGAAATCATCTGTGCCACAATTATTGGCACCCCTGATGTTAATCCTTTGCATAAGCCCCTTTTGCCAATAATTGTGGAACAGGTGATTTTATGAAAAATAATGATTTCTTAGTCAGGGATTTATTATTTTTTTAAAATTCACTTGAATTAAAAGTTACATTTTTCTACAATTTTCAGTGTGAGATTATTCTTCTGCAAAAAAAAATTGAATTTATTTTAAGGCTTTTAACACATCTTAATGAGGGGTGCCAATAATTGTGGAGGGCGCTGTAGAACTATTAATAATGAATGCAGTGCAGCAAGCTAAAACAAGCTAACAAGCTGTCAGGACTCTGATCAGCAAAGTCATACAATTCAGACTAACATAGTGACTGCAGCCACAGACAGGCCCTTTTCACAGGAAATGATTTCCGCTATTATCTTAAGGATGATTATTAATCTCAGAAACACTGACGGCTGTAATACCTTGGCTCACAATGGAAAGGTGTGTTACTTCATCTTTGTCATAGTTGCCGAGATTGAAATTCATCCAGAATTGTTGCAGAACACCAAACACACAACAATGTGGGACACCAAGCTGAACACTCTTACTCACCTTCTAAACCACTTTATCCTGTTGGATCGCCCAGCACTCACTGGGTGGAGGGCAGGGAACACCCTGGACAGGCCACCAGCCTGTCACAGAGCAGCCACACAAACACTCACACCTAGGGGGCAATTTAGTAGTTCCAGTTCACCTGACTGCATGTCTTTGGCCTTCAGGAGGAAACCAGAGGAAATCCACACAGACACAAGAAGAACATACACACTCTAACACAGTAAAGGACCTCGGACACCCTGGCCGGGAATGGAACCCAAGCCCTTCTTGCTGTGAGGCAACAGCGCTACCCACCGCACCACGATTGAAACCTACGCAAGGTTGTGTTTTCTTCTACCTCAAACACATGGGTGTGCTGCAAAAGCCCTTATCCTTTTACTTAACCTTTGCTGTTACTCTAGTTGTTATAGCGGAAGTGATGTAACCCAGCAACTTCCAGCAGAAAAAACCCAGATGTGTAGAAAGGGCCTGTCCTCCTTCTGTTATTTCTGTCAGCGAAGGTCCACATTTTCTGATCAGTCAAGACAGACAAAAATCAATTCATGATGTTGGCAACTTGACTGCACTGAGGTTTTCCAACAGTGCTTTGGAGCGCTGAGCACAAGACAACATGAGCTATCTGATACTCAACAACAGCACACACAATTCATCTCTGCCATTGATAACAGTAGAAGAAAGGCATGTCTGTCCTGTTGTAGAATAATGTTATTATCCTGTTAAACATCCATCTACAATAAAGGCCGCTGAATTACACTGTTACAAAAAAGGTCCCCAAAAGGTTTCTTTGAAGCAATGCCATTAAAGAACTACTTTACCATAGGCATGCCCATGGATTCTTGTTTAAAGGAGCAATATGTAAAATGCTGTGATCAATATGTAACATTTTAAATTTAAAACATTTCAAAAATGAACCTAAATTCTCAACAGAATGTGAAGAAATAGTTTTGATGGTGTGTCAAAGACGTATGTGTATTGTGTTGTAGAGATGTCTACTGAAGTTAGCATGTCACCCAGCTAGCCCAGCCCATCCTACGTTGTTACAGCATTTTGTACCTCTGAAGGTGATTGCGAGTCACTATAGCATGAAGTCTGCCACATGAGTGGATAAAGAGGAAGCATGCCCGCTCTCACCAATAAAACACATCAAAAGCAAACAAGTGACAAAAATAGAAGGAAAACAAGAGTTAACACTGGCGTTGCACTCCACCGCTAGAACTCTTGGTGAGTAATGTGACAAAGTTTGAAGCTGACCTTGAGACATTTCTTCTAGACTGGTTAGTAAACAGGGGGAGGAGTGAAGGGGAGGAAAAAGGACTGAGTAGAGAATGAATTGACAGATTGTGTCATATTACATATTGCTCCTTTAAAGAATAATATTTGTAAATGAAAAAGAGCCGGGAGCCAAATTTAAAGAATTTCCATATAATGTAAAGTTTTTTTCTAGAACTGTTCCAAATAAGAACCATTTAGGAGCCTACCAGCAGCTTCAGTGAACAAAAATCTACTTCCCACCAAGCACCTGCTCTCATAATGATCGACAGCTTCTGAGGGGAGGCATGAAAACTGTTCCACTGGAAGCGGCTGAAAACAGTTTAAAATTTGCTTGTCGTCAGCTGAGAAATCATTGAAACCGAGTTAAGGTCATTTTTGGTTCTAGCTTAAACGCATGGGTAAAGGGATAAAGTTTGAAGCTGACTTTGAGACATTTCTTCTAGACTGATAAGTAAACAGGGGGAGGAGTGAGGAGTAGGAGGAGGGACTGTGTGGAGTATGAATTGACAGTTTGTGTAATGCTATTGCTCCTTTAAACAATATTTTTTGTAAATGACATGAAGTTTCAAGAACCTCCATACAATGTAAAGGTTTTTTTTTCTAGAACTCTTCCAAGCCAAGAACCATTTAGAAACTGTTTTCCAGAAGCAGCAACTGTTTTTAAGAAGTTTTAAATTAGTTACAAAATAACTATTTTATTTAAATAATAATGAACACTTTGTGAAGCTGAAACTATACCTCAGGATTTTTCAGTACTAGCACATGTTGCTTTGGTAGCAGAGTAGGTTGACCTACGCCACCACTGAAGTTATTGCCCATGACTGGCATAGGAAAGTGTGTTAACAGCGCAGGACCCCTCCCTGCTCGTGAACCACATGATGGAGGGCTAGGAAAACTAATCATGACCAAAGGAGTGAGAGGTTATGTTGAAGCAATTAGAGCCTGGTGGTGGTCCCTGCATCACCCTATAAACCTAAAGATCTAAACCAGACACCAGGATCAGGGCACTGGGGTACAAATGAGGGACAGACTTATGTGATACGGCGATGTCCATGGTGTAACTGCATTGCTGGCGTAACTGCATTGCTGGAATGGATTTGGCATTGCAAAAATCATTTTTATCTATCATGTTTATTACTCTGTGTACCTTCTAAATACTTTCTTGAATGGAGAAAATGGCAAACTGATTCCATCAGTCCACTGCTAACATGAGGTATTACGCTTCCTATGTATTTCATCCACACTCTCACACTTAATAGCTAACACTTTAAAGATGAATTATGCTAATATTCTTGGCATTGTTTGGAATTGAATGTTCTTGCCTTGATATCATTCTGTTTATGCTGTAGCTGGCTAACGGCACTGCTTTCAGAGTGACTGAATGCTTCAAGTTCAAGGCAAACCAAGCCAAATAAAAATCAAAGTTCTTTTAATCCTAAATTACATCACTGAATAGGATTATAAAATGTTCCCATTTGGCAGGAAAAGCCATCATTTTGTGACAAGGCAATATTGTCTTCTGCTGAGGCTTAAAAATAAAGGGCTTTTAGGAATTCCTCTTTGCCACAGAAGAGAAAGTGGCTTTTAAAGCAGAGTTTTATGTGTGATTTTAACATATTTGGAGCTTTATATCAGCTTATTTATTTTTTATCAGCTTTCGCTTTTGGGATGTATTAAGGAAAAGATATTACAGCTTTGATGTATTTCTTTCCATAAATTGGAGCGAGAGGAAAAAATCCTTGATCCTCCAACTTGATTTAAAGTGAGCCCACTCATGTGATGTACTGCAGGGGAGTTTGAACTGCAGTATATTTTAATTTTAATGAAAGAACACAACGGATGTGGGTGTTTCATGTCATTTCTGATTATATCTTGTTATTGTTCGGGTATACCGCAATGCAACTAGATATGTGTGTAAAAATACTTGCCTGTATTGTCCCATACACCATTAAAAGGGTTTTTCAAGGGGTTCTTTAGTAAAGGCTATGGTTCTGTATATGGTTCTTTATATGCATTTATGCTACAGTTCCATCTATAAAGATGCTGATGGTCGGTTACTATATGATCAACTGCATCTATTATTATCATTATAAGTAGTAGTAGTAGTAGTAATGTAGTCCAGTCAATGATAAGAACCATGAAAACTCAACAAATCATTTGAATAGAACAAATCAGTGCTGTTGGAACAAAATCTTCAATATATCAATATATCTTCAAATATCTACAAAATGATACATGCTTTACTTTTAATGCAAGTCAATGGAACCAGACTTCCCCCCGCCCCAAGTCATTTTGAGGTATTTTGTTTGGTGCATTCGTCATAAATTTCACACACAATATAAAGGAAAACAGGTACTCTACAATTATGTCAAAAAGTGGAGACATGTTCAGAAATGGAAACTCTTATGGTTAAAACTCTTATGGTAAAATCTGTTTTAGAATTTTTATTATGAATAGGTTAGAAACCTTTTTTATATATAACACCAAATGGGGCTCTGCTATTGATACAAGACAGAGAACCATTTTTGGTAAAGAGTGTAATAGTAGTAGCTGCATTCAGTCTATTGTTATTATCATCCATCACCATAATGGAGAACCTGTTGCTCATGATTTTTAAACAACCTTTTTTCTATTAAAAAATGGTTCTATATAACACCAAAAAAGGTTCTGCAGTTGTTACGGACCCTTTTTGATACTACATTGAACCTTTTTGCTGAGGGTGAAAGAGTAGTAGTACTTGTGTTAGGCCTATTATATTAGGTATAATTCCTATAACATTTTAAAAGGATCTGCATAGCACCAAAAAGGGTTCTGATATTCTGAAGTCAAGGAGCGCCTTTGATGATACTCGTAGTCGCGACTGTGTCAGGGCTATTATTATTAACATTACCAAGTTTGATCTCTACAGTGGAAAAAATGTTTTCTTTTTTTTTTTTTTTTTAAACTGGTTCTATATTGCACCAGTGTATATGCTTCCTATAGTTCCAGAGCTTTTTTGGTGTTGAACTGTTTTGCTAAGTGTGCATTCAATGCTACTAAAAAAAGACCCTGTTTGTTCCAAAGCCACTGTTGGGTTCCTCAGTGGTAGAAACAAATGATAAAACTTGGACGTAAATTGTTCGTGACACATTCCGAATGGAAAACATTCCCCACCTCATTCCATTATAGCCTTAAATTGGGTGTAAAACTGACACAGTCACTTTTAAGATTTATGCACCCCTTTGTACCATCAGCTCCCACGCCTGTGGCTAGTTAATATGGTGACTTGAACAGAGCAGCTTCAAATACTTTAACACTGACCACAGTTACCACTGACCTCCCTCAGATAGGCTGCTTTTGCCCCCTTCTGTCTTGATTAGTAGCTGCCTCAGACACATGGAGAAGGCATAGAGGGCAATTAAAAACACACTGTATCCCTAACTGCGGGCTTTTGCACCGGCGATGGCCGCCTCGCTTTTGAAGAAGAAGCGTCTGCTAAACAGATAAAGCACTTTTGTTTAGCTTCTGTTACACTTTGGCCACCAGCAGGCGCAAATTACACATCCGTCCACTTGAACCCACCTACCGTTTATTTGCTTTCACAGCTTTGGCTGAGGCCACACGCTCTGTCGTTAGAGGTTAATTGTTGCCTGCACCTGTCCTGGCCCGACGCTGTTTGTTACAAAGTCTGCTACTTCATTTTGGGGCTGAGGGGAAACATCTGAGGTAAAAGTCAGGCCTGGAATGAGAGGGAAAAAAAGTTAAGTACCTCCTCCACACTTTCTCTCCCTCCTTTTTCACCTTCGCTCCATCTGCTTGAATCAACCGTTTTACGGAAGATGGAGTAGAGAAGACAAGAGGTTATCCTACACCACATTTACCTCCGACAGAAGAAGTAGGATGAAGTGTCTACTTTTCATAAAGCTAGATTTTCTTGTACATGTAAATAAATTAAAGTTCTGAAATGGCTTTTACATCTGGTTCTGGTGAAAATCTTTAACTGACTTAGGCACTGAGACTCTTTAAATTTAACACTCATCATCAATAGAATAGTTGCACAAATAGTTGCACCCAGAAGGAATCAACCAACAGGAATGAAACTTGGTGGGTAGGTTTGACATCATGAGACGTGCAAATGATTCAAGTTTCACGCTTGTCCGTGCATGTAACATTGGCAAGGATGGGCTTTATCGCTGTACCTGACTGACCCAACAGCTACAATTGCGGACATTCATAGAGCAGTGATGCCCTCCATGGGTCATCCTGTTAGTGCCAGCACCATTGGCAGACCACAGGACTACATGCACGCAGACTGTTACCACAACTGCCCTTGACACCACGTCAACGTCGCCACGTCAAAGACTCCAATGGTGTCATGCCAGGCTGTCATGGAGTTGAACTCAGAATGGCAGCGGGTCATCTTCAGTGACGAGTCCCACTACCGCAAAATCTGCAGGAACTGCATGAGAATATTCAAGATGCATGTGACGGATTATCACAGGATACAATTAGGAACCTCTACAACTCCATACCAAGACATCTGCATGTTGTGTTAGCAAACATGGTGGCCTGACGCCATACTGAGAGACACTACTTCTGTATGTAAATATTACACATACTGTATCAGTCTAAGTTTATCATCATTTATTGTTCCTGGTAACCTTTATTTTTCCTCCGAATAGCATTGAAATCCCACACTTCCTTCTGGGTGCAACTATTCTTTTAATGATGAGTGTAAAAACACTTGTTCAAAGAACACATTCTTTAGGGTAGCCAATGAGGTTCTTCTTTGGCATCGCTCCAAAGAACCCTTTTTTGCCATTACTACATTTAAGTGTGCATAACTTGTTGTAGATTATTGGAAAATGCCAATTAAAGGGGATTTTTTTTCTGTATTTCTACATAATTCAGTGGTTGAGATGTAAACACAGTCATTCAGAGAGGTTTGGAATGGTTTATTGAGGGAAATGTATCAACCTTTACAGGTTTTCATTACAGTGGTGGTGATGGGAACCAGTGGTCATAATTTCTACGCAAATATGTAATGTTGACGAAGGTAATATCTGGTGATAAAAAAACTGAAAAAAAAAAATTCTTTGGGGACTAATTTGCCTTACAGCTCCCTACATGCACCACTCCACCATAAATGAATCTTCAGCAATATTTCAGGCTAAAACTTTTTTTCAAAGCCATCATAAACTAACGTCTCAGGCTTCAGGCACCAAATTCATAACCATTTAATATAATAACCTTCTGTGATGTAGCTTTTAGAGGTATTAAACTCTTCAGACATCTGGTTCCTATCACCACCACTGTGAACAGGTTTGACTTTTTCAATTTGTTGAGAGTTTCTCTAGAACAGAACATTTCACTCCAAACCACTCTGAATGACTCAGATTGTCTACAATTGTACTGTGCAGAAACTTTAGAAAGTCTGCGGGATTCCCCTTAAAAGAAGGTGACTATATCTTAGTATATTGAAAAAAAATAAACTGTGCTCAAATGGGAATCACATATCTCAGGAGTCTGATGCAATTACAAGCTACTGCACATTAACTTATAACATGAAATGGTTATGAATACTCTGCCTGCTGCCTTAGACATTCTGTTTTCTGATAGTTTTGAGAGAACATTTTGACCTAGAATGTATTTTCTTTAAATGTATTCATGGTAGAGAGGTACATGCAGAGAGTTCTGAGCCAAAACAGCCCCAAAAGGTTTTTTTGTTATTTGCAACCATTTTACCACCATCAAAATGACATGCAAAAAAACTCAGAATACAAGCCAAAATTACAAGTGATTTCATTGTGCTGTACAATGCAAATTCTTACTCTGCACTAGCGCCCGGACTACAAAAATATAACACATTAACAACGGGTACAATGCTTAACTAATGTTAAGTAAACAGGTAAATAGCTACATAATTACATATTAAGTAAACATGTAACAGTTGTACCCATTGTTAACTTACGGCAGTTAGTCAACACTTCATATAAAGTGTTACCAAAAAAAGATCACCAAATTCACCCCATTATATTTTTCTTTTTAATTCTGTTTGATCAATATACTTACCCTTTTTCCATACTTCTATCCCATGATAGTTGTTTTCTTCTGTCAGAAACGTTCCAGCAGCATTAATTATGTGGAGGAAACCTAAAATAACTGTGCACTACAGTCAGAAGACATAATTCTATCACTAAAATATTTATTACAGCACCAAGCAAGTGGTTATTTTTCTGGCAAGCTCTGTTTTCATATATCAAATGGAGAATATCAGAAATGCCACGAACAAATGTGTTTCGTTTTTTCCATGGTACGCTGTGCCATGCTGGAGCGCACAGGCAGTGCATCCTTCTCTCCCACAAGACTGCAGCTATCTAGTGTAACAAGAAGTTGAAATGACATCTAAATCAATAGGTCTCAGTAACTGCTGTTGTTTTAACGTTCGCCTGATTTGGTTCCTTTTTACTGCCAGGCGGCTTTCTGGCTGCAGGCTTTGCTCTTCAGAGGCCTACAACACGCACCAAATGTTTCACATTACCGGTGTGAAAATCCTCCTATTCTTTCGCCTTTTCCTTTTTTTCCCATCCGTTTTACAAGCCCATGCATCCATAGAAACTTGATATTTCATATTTCATTCTGGTTTGCGCATGTCATTGCGAGGGACGCTGGTTCACATGCAACTGACCGGCCGGCGCCTTTGATCAGCCTGACCACGACTAATTACAAATGGAGAACAAATGAAAGAAATATCGACGGATTTCATGGGAATTGGCCGGGTGGCTTAAGCTTCCTAATTCCGACATGCAAATGGTCACTGAGTGCTCGTTGCTGGAGGCAGTTGGAGTTTTCAGCATGGGGTTAAGTGCTAATGGCCTTATAAGGGATTGAAGTAGTGGGTGTACAAAAGCAAGTTTGTTTTCCTAGGCCTCCAGAGGATCTTCTAACTGGAGCAGAGGGACCAGTAACACTTGAGGCTGCACCTCCCAAATAAGCTATAAATGCCTTGACATGTACAAAGAGGGACAAATAAACAGCACATGGATTCGTGGTATTCATATCGTATCCATTCAAACAAGAGATCTGTGAAATCCACTGTAAGGTTCAGACCAACTGTAGTACTTGTACTAAAGAGCTGACCTCCTTTAACACGGCTGCTCGAACTTATGACAAATAACACGTCGAAATATAAAACCTTGACCAGTGAAGGCCAACATATGTGGCTTCACATAATCGAAATAAAGACTTGTGGTCCTGGCAAACAATATCTTAAGGCCAAAATATCAAGAGGAAAAAATTTAAAGCAGCATAAACGTTCAGAGTGTTTAAAGGTCGTTGCAGTGGTCCCTCGGGGCTCGTCTGGAAAAAGGCCTTTGTTCATGGTGCAGGATGTATCCAGCAAGATAGTTTCCTTCCCTCCGCTTTCTCAAACGCGCACAGTCATAATGTTTGAGGTCCCTCACCGATTTACTACCAAATAGATTTGAAGGATAACCGAACCATTTGCACTCCTTTTTTTCCCGTTTGAATTTCTTCAGGCTGCCGAAAACTGGCAAAAATAAAGGTTGACATGCTAACTATGCAGAATCTACATCTACTAGCATGCTAGCCCCACTGTTTCTGCAGGGCTTTTACTTTTTTCCAGCATGGATGCCAGGTCACGCCTGGCCACAGCAGCAGGTGACTGGAGTGAGGTCATTATTTGGTCGTTAGGGTGATTTGAAACCTCCGAGCAACTGCTGGGTTCGGAGGTGAGAGCTATCATGCTCCCCCTGAGTGTGTTTGTGTTTTTCCTTTTTTCCCTCTCTTTTTTTTCCCTACTGGAGATGCTGTCTCACACCAAGCTCACGTTTTCTCCCTAACCGGTGTGAAACATGGCCCATCTTCAAAAACAATGAAGCGGTAATGTCCGCTAGCAAGAGATGTGCTTGGCCCCCTAGTGACAGTGGTGATTCATGCTCATTTGGAAAATCCCAACATAGGACGCAGTATGTTTTCATGGCTATCTCTATCGACAGCGCTTACACTGCTGCTTTTGTCATCAGCCTCCTTCGCAGTAAATCAAGGGGATTACAAAATGCGTGTCGTGCTTTTGTTTCAATTGTTCACACGGACGAATCCGAAGCTTCGGTGGATGCGTGAAACCTCTCTCTTGTGCTTTGCCCCAGCCAGACTGCGCCTTTGCAAGGGGTCGTCTTACATCTCTTTCCCCCCTCCGTTTGCAGCAAGTCCACTGCGACAGTAAGAGAACCCGTTCTGCCGTAAATCCTCCAAACTACCTGTTTGATAGCGTGCCAGAGGCATCCCTCAGGGCGCTGCCAGCCTTCCTCTGTAGATCATGGCCTTCACCCAAACCCATAATGGCTGAGGATCACACCTGGCCCGGGTACAGGAACTTCTCTCCATGCAAAATCCAAAATCTGCAATCTCGGCGGGCCACATTCAGCCCTGTTACCTGATATGATTCATTGGTTCTGATGGGTAGATCTACAGTAGGTAATCCTTGAACCCTCCTTGTTGTAAGACAGACAATACGGTACATCAGCCAGCAAGATGAATGAGCTTGATGAGTTCTTCAATTTCCAGGGTTCTGCAAGCATCTGGCCTCCGTGCTCCACTTTCTCAATGGTTTCCCCTTCTTTAACAGGAGCCCTGAGAATGTTTCGGTATCAAAAAATGACTTTGTTAAAGCTGCCTCTGAGCTGGTGCTCGGAGAAAAGAAAGAAAACACTTGTAATGGCTCATAAATTACACGTTTTATGGAACGCCAGGATTCAATCTGGGTGTCAGCTCTTCAAAAGAGATTGGTGAGGCCAGAGCCAATACATTCTCTAAGCCCATTATTCTGCAGATGGGCTGTGAAGTACTGCGGTGCAGATATTTCTGAAAAGAACACATTTAAGAATGGACATTTTGTTCTAGATAGGTGCCAAAACATTGTAGTTCACAGTGCAATTTAATCTGAGATCACTGTCTCCTGCATGTTTTAATGATGAGCAACATAGTGAAGATATTAGATCATAGAAATCATTTGATTACAATGTTTTATCTTTCTGTAACATGTCTGAATTGACCCCTAGCCAACTGTGAAGAAAGAAGAATCTGCCATCCCTTTTGTTACACCTTAGTTAGAGTGCCTCTGCCACTAACTCAATTCATTTAACCTGTCAAACATCACAGGCAGCAGGAAGCCTCTTCAGCAAGTGCAGCTGCCACATACCACACTCACAAGTATCTTACCACACTCCTAGTGTAACCAAACCAAACCACATGGGCTGAGAAGAAGGGTCTGACCGTCACAGGGCTTCACAGTTTGTCATGGACGAAGATCATAGAGGGCAAAGAAACACATGTCGATGGTCATATTCAAGGAGAATGACCCGGACAAAACAACGGAGATGACTTATTCAAAGGGAATAACTACAGCATCCATAGACATCTCTTTATTCAGCTATCAAATGCAGTTTTATAGCTGGATAAGTAGTATGTGGAACATTTAAAAGTGTTGGAAAAAGTCAAATTCATAACCCGATTGCAAGAAGAAGAGGAGATATTTGGCCAGGACTTTCAGACATCTGAATGAAAAATAGGCTTCTGCTGACAGCTCTGCTTAAAAGTAGCCATGATTTGAGGTAAAAAATGAGCGGTGCTCAAATTGCTCTAAGCATTCCAATCTGCAGACATGCAAACCTAGTTAGTTCTACGCAGCATGCTCATATAATGGTCAAGCACCTGGCCCTGGTGCTTAAAGTGTGGGGAAAAACTAATTCCTCTTTGGAATGTCGGATGGGATCTCAAGACCATGCACCTGATACTAAAAAGAAGTTCACAGGGCTGCACCATAAGATGGATAGCTCCCGTGAGGATGACCTCTGTTTCTCCGGATTGTGTGCTACAATCTGCCCCTTTTTTATCCGGGCTGCTGGCACGTCTTGGACAACCTCCCACCTTGTGTCTTCAAACCTGGCAGGGGAGAAAAAGATTAATAAAGCTAAGGCTGGTGAGCAAGGCTCTCACCAACAGAGGGCCTCTTAGACCCCTGCTGCAACTCCTCAGAAGCGATGGGCCCAACCAACAGCAAGGAGCTTGGGAAGATCAAGGGTAGATGATGGGTCACTGGAATTTTAAGACGATGGCATTAGCATCATGGTGATTATATCTGCATGGTCTCCTTTGAAAATATTAAAGTTGCTGCTGGAGACCGAGGGCAGGTGCTTGCTAACTTCAGGACGTGTAACTTGAGGAGGTCTAGCTTCCACCTCAAGACCTTCCAAATGAAGACCACAGGAGACCCACCTCTTTCAGGGCAAAAGAATAGCACGGACCTCTGGCTAACTGCCACCTCTGAGGTCCTTCACCCCTCCACTCAGACCCCATCAAAAGATCTCCTTTCTCAGGTGCTGAAGGCACCCCGCTCCTTTCCTCAACCCTTAACACCTATGAAACCAAACAGCCTGGGTGCCTCCTGGATGACTCCCAAGGCCTATATTACTGCTCAGGTTTACAGAGATTTGAAACAATAGTATCATAAAGATTATAAGATCCGTACACCTTTCCATAAAAACAGAGCCAGTGTTCCAAATGTCAGAGCTATTATTTCACCAGGTCTTTCTCATTAGCAATGAAACGTAACACTGATTTATTAACTGGCTGGGGGAAGACCTATACACCTGCTCTTGAATGTCGTTAATCTAGTAGTGTGAAAGACAGGCTAGAGAAAAATCAGAAACTGTGGATACAAGATATTTTCAAGTGGACTCATGCTTAGCACTATGCAAAAGTCAGAGAGTCAGAATGGCCATTAAGTACATCATTTATTTACATTCTTTATTCTTCTGTGTCTGGAAAAAGGTAGAAAACTACACTGAAGCCTCAATAACTAAATGTAATATTTGCCTTTATTACAGCGTTCATTCTTTTCAGGCCTTCTTTCAGTGTATCAAAAAAATCTACAAGGAAAACAGTTTTGATGGTCTACCACATCTGGTATAGTTGTTAGGAATCTCGATTTCTCTATATTTTTAATACATTTTATGTATATATTCAGTAGTAGTAGTCATCATACTTCCTTATACAAGTTAATGAACTTCTAATGAATCTCTTAAGGAACCCCCATTTGTATGTATTGCTGTGTTTATGTCTAGTGTTTATTGTCTTGCATCATCATGTTCTGTATATTTATTATCTGTTGTATGTATTGCATATTTTTCACTGGAATGGAATATATTGAAGAACGACATTAAAAACACTTGACTTGACTTGGAATATCTTCTGAAAAGTAATTGACTTTTGACAAGAATAACCTTTTTTTGAGGTTGGGCCTCCTACCTCTGACCTTTTACTGAACATTTTAGAGGCGGGCGGTGGGGGGGTGCTAGAGCCGATGCCAGCGCTCACCCCAAGTTGCCAGCCCATTTTAGGAATAAGTAGTAATTTGTATAACGACTAGCAAATTAGCATGCTAAGTAAATATCTCTGCGATACAGTACATAAGATGCCGTTGGCATATTGTCAAAACTGTCACATTCTTCCAGGTTTTGTTGATGATTTTAATTTAAAATTCTAAAACTTGCCCCTTTAATTTTGCATTGTAGTGCATGTAGTTACTGAATAATAAGCCTTAGGATCTAATATGTCTGGGATTTTAAGGAGTAAAAAACATGTAAAGATAATATACTAGGATTTTCCAAGTGAGGAACCAATTAAAAACCTTTTTATAAAACTTTATGTATACCTTTATAAGCATCTGAGTTAAAGGTAAAAAGGTGAAAAACGGCATGCTATACGTTATGTGCAAACAGTTTGGGTGGCCATATGGCTTAGGTGCAAGTCCATGTATGCATGACGCACTGTCGTGCTGGGGGTGGGGGTGGTGGGTAGCCTCAACACATCAATAAAATGCACATCTTTCACAAGTAGAAATACCGGGCTATCAGTCACGCAGCAGGCAGCAGGGCCTTGTGTATCTCCCCTAGAACTGATCGCGCAACCATGAGGAACATGTGTTCTCAAAATGTGCGACACCTTACCCATGCTGCACTTCACAGTGCTGTATTTCAAAGGCTTTCTATGGCATTTATTGAACCTATCCACCCTCTGTATCGCTCTGCACAAGCCGTTTTGATCAGGTTGCACGGGGGCTTTATACTGTGACTACACTCTTGGGCAAAATCTTTCAGGCACAGTCCGGGAGCAACAGAGAGAAAGATATCAACATCCCCCATGCAAAGCTTTTGGGCCGATGATATAAAATATCTTATAGTGATGAGATAATGTCAACATGTACAGATGTGGAGATTGTGGAAGGAGATTGTGGGGAATGCCCTTAGATGTGACTAGGACTACAATTTCTTGCAATATACGGGCAGCATCTGCTACTGTTTAATCTTTCGCTCAAGTCAGACGGAGCAGATATTGATCAGAGTGCGTAATGTAAGACGACCAGTTTCACTGACCAGGAGGATCACGGACAACTGGTTGCCGCTCATGTACAAATACACAGTGTCATATGGGTGTCCTGTAGATTGAGGTGTTATGTTTCGGCCAGACTCAAACAAACATGGTGATGTTTGAAGCTTGAGTCGCAGATCAAAATGCCACCATAGGGTTAATGGAAGCATAAATGTATTCGTTGTCTCCGAAGTCCAACAAGAAAATCCCCTTATGGTCCGAATCTTGTGTTTGATCAACATCTTTCTCAGGTAGCTCCTCAAATCTGCCTGCAGAGGCAAACAACACCTGCATGCCAAAGTATTTTGCTATGCTCCACTGCTGGGCGAGATACACCAAGCTGCTGAAAGAATGCAGGGGCTTTTTTTGGAGAAACAAATGACCAATAACATACAGCAGTGAGGCTACGGACCCCTCTCCATCACTCAAGTCCATGGCCGAGACGTGAACCCTCGTCTGTGTTCACTTGTTTGAATGCAAGGTGCTTCTGGTACATGGAAGCTCTGATTAATGGCTCCAGACGTTTGACAGGCTTTGAAGATTTACACACATTTGTGTATCTCCTGCCCCTGTATCTGGGTCAGCAGCGTTTACAACATGACCGTGTACACTAATGATGTTTGTAGATGTTGGTAGTTGATAGTACCGTGTTGATAGTAGACATGGAAGGCAAGACGTGATTTAGAATCCAAGGCTGCTGTATTATTGCTGTGCCTGTTGGTGTTATCATGACTGTGTCTTAAGCTCTTGAGCACCTTAATATTGAGAGATCCAAGCAGTGACTTTTTCCATTCTGTCTTTGTAGGAAACCACTCAACATAAAACATATTACTGCAGCCATGAGTTCTAAGGTTTTAGCATATTAGTGAGTCTTCAACACAAGAAAAAAGGATAGATGCCATTTCTACATTAAACAGTAAACTGACTTCATATTTTATGTTGTAGCATGAATTTATATGGTATAAATTTAATAAGGAAACCTGCAAAAACACATGTAGTTTCCTGTATTCCCTGCCTCAACATACCTGATCCAGCTCATGAGGGACTCAAAAATGAGCTGATGAGTTGAATCAGGTGTCTTTAGGTGGGTCACATATACTTTTTATCCCAAAAAATTAATTTCTTGACATGTATGATGGTAAGACACTTAAAGTCATATGCTAGCACTTAGCAGCCCGTAATCAAACTGCAGATTCTCTTATAACACGTCCTGTGTAGGGTTTTGTATTGGCTGGAACCTGGCAATACATGGTATGACACAGGAGTTACATTTCAATATATTACCATATACTGCAATACTGTAAGCAATAAATACATTGAAACTGACATAATATAAAAACATACCACCACATGTACAGGCTTGCTAACAGTAGCAGTGCACCCTTAGTAATGTGTACATTGGAATGGAGGAGTCTATCGGCTGAAGCACGTAATGAACCGTCTGCCACAAATGCTCTGCCTATATATTAAAAGCCTATATATTAAAAGATTAACTGTTTTTGAGAATCAGTAAAGTATTACAAAGTATAATTCTGAGATACTTCATTCTATTGATATTTTCTTGCGCCCTTTAACCTCTACAGTGAGCGCATCTCATTTTGCTAATTTTAAAGCCAAATTCCTGTTTGGGGAGAAAAAATAAAACAGAAAATGTGATCTGGGCAAGAGTTTATGGCACATTGTATATTTTGTGTTATATTTATTTTCTAATATGGTAAACAGGTAAATATAATAGTGTATAGAAAATGCACAGTAAATTCGATGTTGATTATGTGTATATGTTATCACGTAACCATCAACAAAACACGTCATTTGACCCGGCATGTTTAAACTTTAATAAGCCATATTTTGACCATATAAGTCATTATTACTATATATTATAAGTATATATAAGTCAGAATGTTGAGAAGGTAAGTTATTATTTTGCCATAGTAAATCATTATTATGAGATACTAAGCAATACTTGACACAGTACTGTCAGAAACATAGAAAGAGGAAAAAACTACCGGCGATTATCTCCTCTTTTTTTCTCCTCTACTTGGCAGGAATGAACCATAGATTTGTGTTTACCTGTGTGTGGTGCACAACCTTTATTTATTCATCGTAATGTTTTTTAGTCACTATACATATAAAAGCTCAAACATTTATTTGGAACAAATTTACACAGAGAAGAAACACAGAGCCATGATGTCAGTAGGAGGTAGTTGTGTTGTTTCATTTTTGCCTTTTTTTCCACCACAAATGATGCTATAACACAGTGGAGTGTGGACTGCTTGAATAGTAACACCAGTCAGAAGCAGGCATAAATAGAGCTTTAGTAATGCCTTACTAATAGCTAAATTAGATACTCAAATGAACTGCCATGAAGAAAAATCTGCCTGTCCATTAGAGTGTCTGCTTTCAGTATCTGGGCGAGAATTGCTGGTCCTGGATTGATGGTATAAAAACGTTAACAGCACATTTGTCTTGAATGGGATACATGTGCTAAAGCGCTTTCAGGCTGATAGTGCATGTTCTCATTCCTCAACTGCAGTCTACGCTCGGGGGAATTATTAAGACATACTGGAGTTCGTATCTGGGCTTGAAATGGCCTATAAAAAGCCTAGAGATATCAAGCTGCGCCGGGACTTATTTAACAGGATTATAAAGCCCGTATATATTGTATGTGTTTACCTAAAGGGAAAATATAGCTGTTATGAAGGAAAGATATATCAGTTAAGACAGAATGTCTAAATCAAGTCACTTTGATTCCTCATATTCAGATCCAACAGCCTGACACGATCATCTTGTTGGACAAGTTTATTTCCTGTATAATGGACAGATGAAGCAGGAGTTTGAGCGCTCTGTTCCAAACGACATGTCATATATTTTCTAAGTGAAAATAAGTTAACACACTCCTGCTTATTTTAGAGCACAATACCAGTTTATTTTTATATACAGGGAAAAATAAAACATAGAATGCGACCGTGAACATGTTATGGCACATTTTATACTGTATGTATAGGTGTGAATTGGCTGTTAAAACTGGCAGAAAATGTATTATTTAAGTTGTTCTTTGTAAAGGATGTGTTTCAACTTTTTGGATGCAACTGCATATTTAAATACAAGTATGTATATGAATATACAAATGTATCTATGTGTAGCAGCATAGTTTACTATAGTTATATGTTATATTTATAAGAAGCTGTTTTCAGATTGTTTTGCAAAAACTGGGGGAAAAAAGATAAGAAAACCCCTGAAATGTGTGTGGCCGAAAGGATTTATGCAATTTGTTCAGTTATCTGTTACAGTTTATCTATGAAACAAGATTATTAAGTTTTATCTTGAATAATACAGGTAGCGATTGTTTACAAAACAAGCGTCCCGAAGGGTACCGTTTCTTTTTATCAGAAATCAGTATTTAGCATCAAACACAGAACTGGAACATGCAGTATATTGAGCCTGTTCCATGTCTATGTGTAAATAAAAGTGTAAGGGGTCTGCAGAATTAGTCTCTGGCTTCTGTTCTCACGCTAAATGAACTGTTTACATAAGAGGGTACAACTGTAATGGTGACACATTTCATAAAATGTATATGACTGGAAACATCATGACATCTGTACGGCTGCACAGTTTCGAATTTGAATTTCGAAAGTTAGCAATCGTTTAAAACAAGCCACATTTCCAGAATGCATAAACAGCTAGCAATATAACAAACCACACAAACAAGCCAACAAATTCATGCAACCTTAAGAACACTAAAAGCGGAAATGCTCATCACAAGGCTAAATATTGTGCAGGAATTGCGTCCCGCATTATGGAACTGATTTCTAAACATCATGGCAAGTGTTGGTCATTTGTGTTTTGTATACAAACTGAGACATTTGCTTACATTTTTCAGGAGAAATGGAAAAAATGTTTTTCCAAGATTCTATACAGACGCATGGTTCTACGGAAGAACTTTTCGGAGAATTCGGAAATTTTCCACACGGGTTTGTGCGTCAACACTTTGCTTTGCCACTGTGTCTTTGTTAGTCTTTAAGTGAGCGATGTTTTATAAATACATCGAACACGTTGAAGCCAGCTGAACACGTTGCTTATTTACACCTTTTTTTTTGGCTAATGTTGACAAACGCACATTTATATTGAAGTAACAACAAATTTAAATTTCTATTTTGTAAACATAGGTATGTCAGTAGGAACACATGCTACTGCTGTTGTTCATATTTGTTCATTTCTTCCTGGTCACCTGCCTTTTAACTGGACATTCTACAGTTCCAAACTACATCTAACATGCTGTTCACCTCCCTTAACCTTCACTAATGCCTCTGATCTACCCAGTCAAGAACTTATGGACAGTGGTGGACAAAGTACACAAACTATGTACTTGAGTTAAATTATAGATAACCAAGGTAAAATACTCCTCCAGTAAATGCAGAAGTTGCTCCCTTTAGGCCTCCACTTGAGTAGATGTACAAAAGTATTTGCCCTCAAATGGAAAGTAAAAGTAGCATGATTTATTATTATGATATTATCATTTCTGGAACATGACTCTTGATCGGCTCATTTTAGGTGAAGAGACTCTAGTGTCTCTCTTGGTCCATCAATCTTTTAACAGAAGGTCATTAATTAGACTAACACTGATGTCTATTCAAATCATCAGAAGCACTAAACACTGAAGGAGAACAGTTTCCATTACCTAGAACCAAGCTCTGTCCAACATGTCAAAACAAGCTCAAAACAAAGTAAGCACTGTACCCTGATTGGTGGACTCACACCTAAGCCAAAACAAAGGACAGATTTGGCCATAATGTAATGGAGTAAAAAATAAGATTTTAGACTTTGAAATGTAGTGGAGTGAAAGTAAAAACTCACCCAGAATGGAAAAATGAAAAACAGAAAATGACCTAAGTACAGTAACTAATTATTTTGTTACTGTCGACTAGTGCTTCTGTAGAAGTTAACTAGCTGGAGCAGATGTGGCAGATGCTGGTTCGCACTGTAGTCTGCATGAAGGTAGATCTCCAGGACCAGGGTTGGTGACCACTGCTTTAGACAGCAAGAGTCTTGCTCCTCATAATTCTCGAACTCTTTGACACCAGACTGTACATATATCACCCAGACAAGATAAACCCACAGTGTCATTTCTTCTTTTAGACTGAAATTTCTATTACAATAGAACGCTTTCTGAGAACTACAAATAAACCAGCTCAAATGTACCTTTACAGTCAACATGTTGTCTTACTTCTTTGTCAATGGGGCTGAAGAGCCTTGTTACATGCTTCTATGACACTTTTCATTAGCACTAACGCTAAACTGACAAGCAGTGGGGAAGCCCGGCCCAGCCTCTTAGCCTGGTCTCATTCATCATAGGCCGGGGAGGGGGGATCTGCATCATGCTTTATACCAATAAAGCCTTGTGAAACCAGAGCTGATTTCTTGCTAAATTCCGACATTAGTCACAGGTCCATATTTCAGGATTAGCGAAGCCTACAGGGAGTAATTGTTGCTTGGGGAGTGAGGGGACCTGGCTGGGTTACCGAACTGCTCTATTTAAGAATGTTTGTTTAGCTATCGCTTCATCTTAAAAGAAAGAGCTGCTATCCCACTGCTTCAGCTGCCGCAAATTCCTGCTTTTGTCTCCTTTTACAATTTGTTGATGAAAGCTTCTAGATTCTTCTTGCGTAAGGGGTTTATGTCAAATGCCTCGCTATAGGTAAAAAGGTTGTGGTGCGTTCTGAGATGGTCTAATGGTTACCATGCCACAGTTTAATTGTTACTTACTTTTGCTTGACCGATTTTTCATGTAAAAGATCACATTTCGACAGGAAGGTCCACAAAAGTGAGCCATTTTTTCAACACAGAAGCACTTAAGGTTAGCGCTGATATTTGATAGAACTTCTAATCACTATTTGGGGAAAATGGCGCCTGTCTAAGCGCTACGGGATTGGGTTCCATCGCTTGCATGAAGGGGCTGCAATTGTCTTGCACTGACTCGTATGTACCCCCCTAGCAGGCTGGATTACTCCCTAATTCAGCCAACTTGTCAGCGCCCTGCCCGGTACCTTAATGCAACCTCTCAAGAAGATGTGATCATTTGCAATTTTAGACGACGTTTTTGATTTCCGTCCGCAGTAAAAAGCTAGCGCTCCCATTGCGCCAGGATTACTCTGGGGCGTGTTAACCAAAACAATTTAGCCAGCCCTTCTCTTGTGGTTAACGCTGAAAACCAAATCGCTTTCATGACCCACACTCTTGATGGTCGCTCAGTGCACGCTGAACTCTGAGTGAACCAACTGTTAATGATTACAGCAAAGATATACAGGTATTAAATAAGATGTGGGTGCTCGGGAAACTCCAGGGGTCTTGTTATGTTATTTCAAGCGTTTTATTCAAGGAGGTCTTCAAGCCCACAAGCTGGAGAAACCAGACACAATAACCATTAATTTAATGGCAGAAAAACTCCTATTTCAGAGTCACCACAAAAAAAAAAAAAAAGAAAGACGTGGACTTTCTCCTGTGCTGCAGCGATCCAAACCTGGGTCTAAAGATCCGTTGCCAACAGGTGAGAGAATGAAGAGAGAAAAGTGGGGGTGGAAAGAGTTTGACAGATGGAGTAGCAAGAACAATGAGGAAAGTGTAACAGTATGTGAACGCCTTTCAGCACCTCGGAAAAGAAAAACAAAAGATGCGAAAGAAAACATTGCGACATGGGTTACTTGGATTCTCAACTTGAGAGTCACACGTCAGTGCAACTCTGTAGCTGTGGCCTGTAATAGCTTGTTAATGGGACGGGAAGTAAAAGTAATGGGTTTGACACTGGTGAGATGATTAATGAGAGAGGCTTGACAGAGCAGAGTCAAGTTTGCTCTATCAAACACCTGGGGAGTTTAGGCCTGCTGTTATCGGACGATCAGGGAAAGCTTGTCCAGTGGCTCACATTTATTGGGCGTAGTTGAGACTTGTAGGTTGCAGCCATTGAATAGGCATTCATAAGAGATTAATCCTGAGTTTCTGGACACCAGATACGTAGCTGCTTTGGAGACGTCGCTGTATCAGGAAGGAAGGATCAGCCTCATTTGGGATGGAAGTGCTCCGTTTATACTCATTAGCTTTCAGTCAAAGATTTGACAGTGACCACCACTTTTTCTTCCTCCCATAAGTATGTGTGTGTGCTGATAAAGGCTGATGTAAATCCAATAGAGAAATTGATAATGCCTAAACTGTTCACATTGCTTATGGAGCGACCTCTGTATACACACTGTTACAAACTGTGGCGAAATTATGCTTTCATCCCCCACTGCAATTACTGGGTTATGCTATTTTTCCAGACACATGTTCTACCAATGCTGCACCAAAATGATTCTACAACATGAGGAACAAGGAGTCTTTCAGTTGGTCACTGTCACTGACTGTTGGAAAACTCGAAACGCCATCTAGAATTTGAAGATATGGTGTTACATTGTACAGTAGGTTAAAATGTATCACTGACAGAGCTAGCTTGTTAACAATTTCTCTTCCAAGTTTCTGCATAAGAAAACCGACTTCCAGCTCCAGGCATTCTAGTTGAATGTTTTGAACTTCCCAGTTCAAATGGAACACACCATTAAGTTGGTATGAAAGAGCTTGTTGAATTTTCTGAAAATGCGGCTTAATTTACTGTCCTTTTTTGGTCCTTCAATAACTTGTATAACTGTGATTCAAGTAGGCCTGCATATAGTCTTGTTGGCTGACTACACATTACACATTACAGAGCTAGCTTGCTAGCATGACATTTTACAGGAGATTAAAATGTGTATTGTGCTGAAATAGCTACCTGGCTAATGGTACTTTGTATATCAGGTTAAAGCATGTTTAGCGTATCTGTCTCTGACATAGCAAACGTTATACTGCGTACAGGGTTAAAAAGACTGGAGCTCACATTGATAACATGCTAATGTATTGTGAGGTCATAAGCTGATATAAAAGAGCATGTTAAACTTCATGAACTGAAAATGAAAATGCCGCTGAACTTACTTTTTTTTCTAATAAACACTGATATTACATTAGTGTTGAAAGTAACAGAGTACAGTACGTTAAAACATCTGTCGCACTTTTAAAAGCGTATTTGCTGCCCTGCTGAGCAGGAACTTGTGGTGCTATATATACAGTTAAAGAAACAAATAATGTTTGGGGTTAAATAGTAATGAAATCATCAGATCAGAGGTTACACCGTAGTCATATATCAAGGGTTGTGAGCCCAGAGATGAAGCACAAATCACTAGATTTATTGTGCTGCCACCGAAGATCAGTCTCTTCACTTCATCCAACTTGTATGATGCTAAATGTAAACTCCCAAAGTCCTTGTTTATGTAGCTAACCGTCCGGTTGGGAACGTGCTTCAACCAAATGTAGCATTATGCTTTCCTGCACAGGTGCACTTTCGACATGTTGCATTTTAGGTCAGTAAATTACATACAAGGCGTGAGCTCTCTACAGGTGTGTCAGTCAGCGAAATGCCGTGAGAGGGAAAAGTATCAACATCTACGTTACATATCGTATTGAGAAAGCCAAATCACACATGTCCATCATCTCTCCAATTGTGTCCAATTTGTTTCAAGAGGATGTTGTTGTTTCAGCAGGATGAAACACTCCCATCCTTAGAAGAAGGGTGGACAGGTTGCCACTAGCTAGCTTATAATTCACTGCTCGTTGTTTAAACAGCAAAGAAAAGCTCTCTCAATGACAAGGATTCCTCCACTTAGCCGAGTAATACCTCTGAGCTAAACCTGACTCACTGTTCCCGTGAAAACTGAAAGCTGCTTGAAAGAAACAAAATGTCAGTGGTCAAACAAGTCAATACTAATCATCACGAATGTTTAACTCTGTTTCTTGTCCTATGTTAAAGCAAGAGATGGGACTTTCTGTCATGAATGAAAAGATGTCGCTCTGATCAAAGCTTTTGGCTCCTTTCACCTGACAGTTCTGTTGACCTCTATGGACCTGGTGTGCATTGCTAGCAGAACTTACAACACATAAAGCCCAGACTCTGTCAGAGTCTCCAATGCATTTATGATGGTGAGTATTTGATTACCTTTTGTGCCAGAAAGGTTTTATTCCTTTGCACAACTGGGAGAGCGGCGTTTCATTGATTCCAGGTGTCGCCTTTTTTTCCTTTCACCAGTGCTTTCCGCCGAGGGCCAGGCCGTTCTAAATCTAAAGCTTTTTGCCCTGGAAATGCTGTTCGACAGGCGGTTCCAGGACGGCCCTGTATGTGATTTATTGATGGGAAGCTGACCAATATGCTGAGACAATGCCTTAAGTACAGATAGGCCTCTTTGCGTCTGATTCAATGGCACATGTGCAGGTGGGAATACACCGCTGTCTTTTTGCCAGCACAGATGATCTTTTATAATCACAGCTCTGGCAAAAACGCTTGACCACAAAATCTTGTAGGGTGAGCAGTTTCAGAGCTTTTTAGAGAGTCCACAGCGTCCCAGGACTATACTGTTAAGAATAAAGCCAAAAAGGATTCTTTCGAGTGGTGCTGTAAAAGGACAACTTTTGAACCGGTAGTTTTTTAAGTGAACACAACAAAATCACTAAATTAAGAGGCTGTTAGGGGAAGCAAAGCAGTTCCTTTATGGTATCACTTTAAGGAACATGTTTTGGACCTTTGGTCCTAACAGTGTAGATCTCAGAGGGTAAAAACGGACAGACTTTGAAAGTATGAGTACACTGTTAATTAAAACTGGACATATGGAGACCACCCTTCAGTTATTTCATTTCCAGTTAAAAAAATTAAGTACAAGTTTAGATAAGTTTGAGGAGGTTAGATATAAAATAGTCAACCTGCTCAAGAAGTTCAAAGGAAAATAAATTAAAGGAAAGGATCTCTTACTGTGCAAGACCTGGTAGAGCACCAAAACTGTCCACCTCATATAAAGAGTATTTCTTCCCCAAGACAAAGGAGAAAATCAAGCTTTTCAGGTCTGAAAAAAATCTAAAGGTGTTTCTGTCCATGTGAGAGGTTTGGAAAGAGAATATGAAAGGATAAGTAGCTTTCAATAAGCCATTTCTGAGAAAAGATAAGACAAAATAGAAAAACATTTGCTCACAACAATGGACTGGCCAAAGCAGAGTCCAGACACCAACATCACTGGATGTGTTCAGTAATTACTTGGATTGTAAGAAGCAGAAAATGCAAGCAGCTTCTGAGACTGAATTTTAGAGGTGTGAAAAAATATAATCCCTGCAAATTTCTATGCAAAACTGAAAGCAAGTCTCCTGAAAAGAAAGAAGCATACACATGCTATATTATATTTAATTGTTATTCGTTAATTAATTAATGTTAAATACATGTTTCTGCTTTTTCCCTGACACAGAAAAAATATATTTCAATTATATATTTCAATTAATAGATGAATACATAATGGTCATTGTAATGTACATACAGGGTGGTATTTGCACAGTACTATATAAAAGTATAAAAGGTTGCTTATCCTTGCATAAAAACAAATAAGCATCGTTGTGGTAAGTTTCATTTTACAATTACCTAAAGTTGACTTAATATTTTAATAAAAACAATAAATTCAAATGCACAGTCACTTCACTGAGTATGAAAAGAAAACAGGTATGTCCTGGCCTTTAGGATTTGTAACGGGTACACCAAAGCTGCAAATCTAAGGTGTGAAAAAGTAAGTTTGTTTTGATTCAAAGTGTAATTAAATATTAGCACACAGTCCGACTTTAGTAATACTCAAGTAAACTACAAAACTTCTAGCAGAAGAATTAAATATACTAACAAGGGTCAATTACTCATGTATTTTTTTTTTTACCCCGGTAGATCTTTATGAATTGACAGCAATAACAATATGTGCCTGTCCTATGTTTTCAGTACTTTCACTTTGTATTTTTGTATACTTACAGTGATGTGCAAAAGTTACATTTTTGTTGATTTTGAAACAGTCATGATGTTCTAAGTGAAAAGATCCTTTACAGGGAACACACTTAAATTTGTCATTTTCTCCAGATTTTAGTGCACCGTTTTTATTTATACACTGAAGGTTTTTTAATTTTTTTTTTTTATTGTATTCATATTTTTAAAAGTGTTGCATTACTTTTGATTTTACATTATGTTTAATTTAGCAACTGTACATTTATTGAACAGAAGTGTCTTCTGTGCACATGTGCTCACTTATTTGACCAGGGGCGCCCAAAGTAACAAGAATGCCGTGATGTCCAAATGATGTATATTTCCTATTAGGAGAGGCCTAAAAGGAAAGGATTAGGAGTAAACCACTTGAATGAACAGTAAAGCTGCTAATGAAGCTGCTATTTTGCTTCGAAAAGAAATGTCACCATTGTCCATGTAGGTTTTATTCCAGTCCAGATTTCGTAGGACGCTTCGATGAAGGATGTCTTCGTCATCTGCTTGTTGTTACAGGTACTGTAAGTATTTACTCAGGCTCCAAACCAAATGCTGTTCAATCACTTTGCTGACTTCTTTATTAGCAACAAGTTGTCACGAGTATCAAACAGGGTGAAAGAGTTACATACACATCTGCGTTCCACTGGGGGGGGTTGGAAAAAAATCCCCTGCTGAATGCTGGCTGCTGACAAAACGACAAGTGGGATTTGCCTCTTGAATGCCAAAGAAAGAGAGTACGGGTTGGTCCCAAATGCTGTGTGTGTACAGAAGAATCAGAAATCAATTACAGCCAAAGTGCGGTGTCTTTCTGCTGACAAAAGCCGAGCAGCATACCTGAACTACTTGCTCAGAAAGGTAAACAATCTGTTCATTCTTTTGGGCTGTAAAAGGGCATTTGAGACCCACTCAAAAAGACATGCAGCATTACGTGTGTAGTCAGTCGATCAGCAATTACAGTGGACTAATCTGTTGTTACAGATTAGTAGAATCAAGCAAGACCAGGGCCTTTACATTGCAGTGGGGTTGGACAGGGCACGCCTCTCCTTGCATGCCACCGATCACAGGACTTCTGTACCGTACAAAGGAGAGAGCAAAACAAGTGTGGTAAAAGACAGAAACCTGGGAGGTGCATGGAATTCAGCACATATTTCAGGTTAGCTGTGTAAGAATGAGTCACCTTTAACCCTCAAAGGTCTAGATCAAAAAGATATAAAAGGTCTAATAATAAGCCTGGGATTTTAGAGGTGAAACATATTACACTGATAATAGTTAAGAATAGCTGCACCCAGAAAGAAGTGTGGGATTGCAGTGGTATTGGGAAGATGATAAAAGTTACCAGGAACACTAAATGATGATAAATTTAAACTCATGTGGGCAATATTTATTGAGCCGCATATACAGAAGTAGTGTCTCTCAGTATGCCGCCTGGATGCCGTGTTTGCTAACGCAACATGCATACATCTCGGCCTGGAGTGGAAGAGGTTCCTAATGGTGTCCTGTGCTAATCCATCCCATGCAACTTGAATATTGAATATGTAGTCGTGCTTTGTGCAGCTGTCTGCCAGTGGTGCTGGCACTAACAGGATGACTCATGAAGGGGCATTGCTGCTTGCTGAATGTCCCCTATCATTTCTGTTGGGTCAGTGAGGTACAGTGATAAAGCCTGTCCTTGCCTGTGTCACATGCGCTGTCGAGCGTGAAAATTCAATCATTTGCATGTGTCACAATGTCAAACCTACCCACCAAGTTTCATTCCTGTCGGTTGGTTCCTTCTGGGTGCAACTATTTGTACAACTGTAGTTTTGTCGATTAGTATAATTGCACATTAACACAATTACTTTTACTATTGATTGATGAATGAATGAATGATATTTGCAATATATTCATGTTTCATAACAGCAGGTTCATGTCTTTATTTCTCGCTTTTTTCCCCAAAGCATAACCATGACAAATAAAAATATGTTTTTTTTGGTCTTGTTGTGCGTACACAACAGTACATTTTCGTCACATCTGTATCCACTAGAATTCACACTTACGAAAGAATTGAACTTCCATTGTTTCAGTGAGAAAGTAATTCATATCAAATTACACCATGATTTTGTTACTACCAGTGATAACTATGACTTCTTAGGGTTAATAAAGGGTTCTTTGAATATTGTACATTTTATTTTTATTTCAAGCGTGTGAACAAGGTAATTACATTGTCATAATTAATATGTGTAATTAACTTACTAAGGTGTGGGAAGACTTAACATGGTAATCCTGTGACGTACTAAGCCATTGTCACAAATCCCATTCACTCACCTGTGACCATGTATTAGTTTTATTAGGAAGCAGTGTCACCACCAGAGTTCTGTAGTAGTCCAAGTAGTTACTGAATAATAAAGGTCAGGAAGTAATAGGGCTGGAATTTTAAGGGGATAAGTTACTGCTGTTTCATGACACATGGCTTGTCAACAAATCAGAACTAGACATCGACACTGCCGATTTTTTTTGGTTAAGTTTATTAATGTAGAATTCCATTTATTCAGTCTCTAAGGTTATCTAAAGAGACTTCAACTGTTACAACTGAGCCAAGCCAGTGTGTGTGTGTGTGTGTGTTTGTAACTATGCCAAAAGAGCTTTTTTCCATTTTTCCATGTTCACATCCATCAGCAAAGACTTTAGAGATAATACATAAATAAAGATATTCTCTGGATTTAACAGGTGCTGCTATATATGTGCATATTTCCAATGTGTGTGTGTGTGTGTGTGTGTGTGTGTGTGCGAGAGAGAGAGAGAGAGAGAAAGAGAGTTGGGGGGGTTAGAGAGTGAACTGCTTCATCAGAGAGAGAGAAAGAGAGTTGGGGGGTTAGAGAGTGAACTGCTTCATCTGCTTCACACACACACACTTAAAGCACGGCTATTGAAGAATGATGGTGAGAAGATAAAGTAGCTGTAACAGCTCCCAGATGCTGGATGCTCGTCAGCGGTGGGCAGGTATTCTGCTGACATCACACACGAGGAGCCGCAAGCATTCAGTGTGACAAGTTTGAAACACATTGTGCACTTAAATTGCCAGATGCGTCTTGATTTGGGGCACGGGAAAGTCAAGGCCCCTCCACCACCACTAATCCAGCCCACTTTTAAAACGAGAATAACACTTTGACAGCATCTCTTAATTCTCTCTGCACATAAAAGAGAAAAAAAAAACAATGGTCTCGTAACAGGTTGGCTTACAACTGAATTTTCCTTCACAGTTTAGTGGCCCCTTTTTCTTTCCCTTCAGTACATGTTTAACCTCAATAGCTATTCTCTGAGGGAACTGAGCTCACATATCAGGGATTATTCGCTGATCATTTACATGGCTTTAGATATTAAAACAGTTTGACACTCAATTTTAACCCAAGCGTCATTTTGTACTGGAGCTATGGTGATGTGGCTAACATGTAATTGAAACTAGCAGTACATCACTTGGCATTGTGCAGGCAAACTGCATGTCTAAATAATCACACTCCAATAATGATTATCCAGTAATCAATAATCAATTCCCTCAAACTGGACAGAGTTGTTAAGTAATCTGTTTATGAGGATTTTGACACCTCATGGTGAAAAGGTATGACAAAAGAATGAATAACATTTAGGTTTCAAGACTATAAGATATATTTTGGAGATAACAGAACATTACACAAAGGACAAAGGTAATTAGGTTGTAATAAGTAATTTGTGGCCACAACTTAGTAAGGTGTGGAACTGAAATAACTGCGTTCTGATAATTAAGTCATGGCCAGGATTTTGCAAGGCAAAGGGGCTGAGATAATTGAGGTTTGTGGTTGCCTGTGTTTAGAAAATTCCTTGCAGTCCATGACATTGTTTAAAACTTAATCAGAAGTAAATCCACTCACATATTTTAACGAGTGAGGAAATATAAAAATATTGCCACTATATGCCACTCAAGAATGTTTCCTTTGTTTTTCATATGTCAAACACAAAAGTCCTAAAATGAATATATTTGAGCAAAATGATTAAACATTTTTATATAGAAGAATGCATGAATTTCCTGAACACAGAGAAGTATTAAACGTTTTATATTTTTCAACGCTTCTGAGCTCCATTTATAGGAATTTATAACGGTGTCTCATGTACATTCATGACATCAATACAAGTGAACCCTCCCACAGCCAATCAGCTGATCAGCTTGCTAACCAGTCAGCACTCATTAGCAGTAATACTATCCCATCAGGACTCATTAGCAGCACTTAGTAGCAGTAATGCTAACAGATCAGCACTCATTAGCAGTAATACTAACCAATCAGCACTTATTAGTAGTATTACTAACCAACCAGCACTCATTAGATTTAGACCACCTGCTTCAATTCACTGCTCTTCCCACAATCCCCTGAGCAGTGTATTACACCACTAATGCTAAACCTGTTACGTTCAAAAAATTCCTTATCATTTAAAAAAATTTATTTTATTTTTCTCTCACCACCTGCATCTGCTGTTCCCACAATCCGCTGAGCAGAAGTCTATTACACCACTAATGCTAAACCTGTCATGTGTAATCATGTCCACCATTAGACAAGTAAATTAATTTGAATATTCCATTTCCTATTAGTAAATGGTTAATGGTAACTGGTAATAACTGTTTAATGTCAGTACTTTACCACTTAGGCTTTAACAGGAATTTCAGTGTTTGTAAAAGTATTTTAAAAGCGTTCTAAAAGTATTTTAAAAATGTAAAACGTCACTGTTTCCTAAATACTGTCTTTATAAAATGTGACTTGGATTGAATAAAAATGAAAAAAATCATTTCTGAATATGTAATTCAAACCTTCACAGCACTTAGCAGCAGTAATGCTAGCATCCTACAGCCCAAAACTCCTTTGCTGTAGAAAAAAAGGAAATATACAGGAAGTCTTCTTTGCTTTTTAGTGACACATCCTTCTACTTTTTTTAATCAAAGGAAAATCCTTGACAAGTGGTTAGGAACTACATTCGTTGTCAAAAAATAGTTGCACAAATAGTTACACCCAGAAAGAATCAACTGACAGGAATGAATCTTGGTGTGTAGGTTTGATTTTGGCAGACATGCCAATGATTCAAGTTTCTCACTCGGCCACATGTGTGACATAAGCAAGGACGGGTCACTGTACCTGACTGACCCAATAGCCACGATTGCAGACATTCAGCAAGTGAGTGATGCCCTCCATGAGTCACCCTGTTGGTGCCAGCACCACAGTTGGTGGCAGCGGGTCATCTTCAGTGATGAGTCTTTTTGTCTTGGTGGAGCAGCCAGTGAATCTGTGTGTGGAGGCATCATGGTCAACACCAAGATGTCACGCATCACACGTCCAGAAGGCCTGGTCTGACTCCACCTCCAACCCTACTGCAAAATCTGCAAGAACTGTGTGAGAATATTCAAGCCACATGGGATGGATTATCAGAGGACACCATTAGGAACCTCTACAACTCCATGCTGAGACATAGCCAGAACAACAGAAATAATGTTGTCTGATTTAAATAAAAAGGAATCATAACTGCCCAGCAGCAGTGCCAAGTTGGCCGCCATGTGGACCGACCTTCCTATAAAAACTTTGGCATTGCTCTGGTCACAACAAGTCCACATTTGGGCTTCAAGGAATTTTTTATCCAACAAATTCTGACCATCCAAGATGTTGTAATGGAGTAAAAGCAAAACTGTAAATGTAACTTTTAGTGTGTTTGCCACACATGAGCTCTTCTAGTTGGACAGATGTCGCGCAGGTTCGGCTGCTGAACAGAGAGCGGGAGGATAATAGTGAATGGCAGAGCACCTGCAACTACAAAGAAACCTTCAGAAACCTTTGCTGACAGCACTTCCTCCCCCAGCCTCCGCCGTGACCCCGGTGGAATCCTGCTCCATGTTGGAAAAAGATTTTCCTTTGCTGCTCTCTATCAGAAGCGCTAGAGTCCCTGGAGGCCGCTTAGGGCTGCAAGCCTCGCTAGTGAAGCTGAATATAAAGGGCTCGAGTGATGGAGGGGCGTCCTGCACCTGTGCGTACATCTGAACAGCTTCTTCTTTCATGGGCAAAGACATGAAGGACTGAGATCAACAGTAAACACTGACCAGGGCTCGCGAGATAAAATGGACCGCGCGCCCTCAGTGCAGCCAATTGGCCACATGGGGGACGTTTAGAGGGTCTTTATTGAGATAAGGTGGCAGAAGTGGACACCTCAAAGACACATAAATGAACTGCCCCAATGCTTTGACTGGTGACTTCATGCTTTTGGTTTCCTGATGTCCAGAAAAGCATATATGGGTTGTTTTTACAAGATTATAAAACTGTTTTCTTTTCACCTTCATTTACTCAATAACAAAACAACAAACAGACCTGCTTGTATGAAGGTGATTATCACTGTGTGTCTCTCAATGTCTAGATTATGACCATTTGGAGTACCATCAAATAGAAATCATAATAAATAATTTTATTTATTATTGTTCTATTGGTAGGCCTTCATGACCAGATTAACCCACTTCATATTTAATAAGTAAATTTAATATGATAAGGAATGTTTTGAACTCTTTCTGAATTAATTACATTTTATTACATTCTAGTTTACTTTGGATGAACATCTAAGAGAATTTTACACTATTTACATACTTTTATTAATTCAATTAGGTTTCCATGTATAGATTTAGATTCCTAATGTTTGTTATAAAGATATGACAAGAGATCAAATCTCACTTTTTTGGTTTTTGCCCTCTCCTGTAAAGTTGCCATTTTGGAGATACTTCTTTTTCTTTGGACAGCAACAATATATATAATATTAAGGAGTGGGTACATACGTTAATGGGTTAACTCATCATTTATAGTCTGTGGCTGACAATTAGAACCATCCTTTGACAGAATCATCTTCCCTCCCTTTATGTGCTCACATCTTCATTTAAATGTGAAAGGCTTATTAGAGTAAGTTATCCACCTGGCACACGGAGTCAACCGCGGCACTGGTGTTAAACCAACAATTGGCCCACTGACAGACATCGCATGTAAAACTATATATAACGTGCCTTTTGTTGGCTCACACCTGGAATACACGAGCTATTAGTCAAAGTATGGAAGCCGCAGTAATCTGGGATAAGTATAGCCGCGGCCGCTGAGCAAACACACACCTCGCTCTGAATGTGAAATAGTTTCATTACAGAGGGATACTGATCTTTTACTGGAAAGCCTTTGCAAAAGACTTTGTATTTGCAAATACATGCACATACGTAGTCACTGCTAGAAAACCTACAAACGGTAACTCACATTCTTAGTTATAATGATAATTCAAGCAAAAAGAACTTCCAAGTCCAAGTAATTTTGAGCCAGTATTTTGGTCTGTTCATCATGAAATTTACACACCATGTAAAGAACTTAACAGGCACTTTTAAACTATATAAAATACTGAGAAACCACAGGTTTTGTTCCGAAATGCTATTTTATATGCTATTTATTCTAATAATGCTATATTAGCACTAATATACTTACTAGGTAGTATGGGTAGAAGGCAGTATATTTGTAGTAAAGTAATGGTAGTAGTAATTACAGCAGTATTAATACTACTAATGAAGCAGTAATTATCATAATATGAAAATATACATTTTTAGAACATATATTGCATAAATTACATACTGCTCAAACATATTATGACTATTTCATGTTTTTTTTTTCCAACATTTTACACAATTACAGCATATAAAAGTTACAACATATCATTTCCTCCCCTACATGGTTAGAAAAAAACACAATGATCAAAAAACCATTTGGATATTTGATGCATATTTCTTTTACTCGTCCCATTTGTTTAGTTCTAGATAATCTTTGTTTCACTGCTTGATGTCCACAAATGAAAGCCAGGGCCACTTCCCTGGTCACTCACGCCTCCCTAACCCATCATCCTAACTGGGCCTTTGCGTGTGATTGGTGTGTGAATAATTTCACAGCGGGCAGCCTGCAGAGGCACTGGTTTCAAGGTAAACTCACCCTGCGACCACTGTCATTTTCCCTATCAAATGGACAATGGAGAGGCCCTTGCATATAAAGAGCAGTGGTGTGACCGCTGAGGTTAATTAGGGCTATTATTTGGTTGCATTTACATCGGGGATCACTGCACACATCCTTTGTGAAAACATTAAGAAAGGAGGGATTGTCTGAGGAAAGGAAGTTCGGACATAACCGAAACCATGCACTTTGTTTATCTGCCTATGGCCTATTCAAATCCGAATCACTGCATTGGTCTACATTGTGTACTCCACTTCTTTGATGCTTATCTTTCGCATTAAAACCTCCACTGTAGCAAATGATAGGATGAAGGGGGTGATCAGGTGCTGCTGTGTTGGATCTGCTGAATGTGGCTTTCTGGGTTTTGTCAGAGATGCATTGTGTCATTTTAGATTCCTATAATTGTCAAGACGCCGCCTGGGTTTATTTGAGCGGGCCACACTTAAAGGGGAATTCCACTGATTCCTCAAAACCTTTGCTCTGTTCTATCGTTACCATATACACAAAGTCTTTTGTATGAGAGTGCTTTGATGTGAAATGGTTCATTTGTACAAAAAGTAACAAGCTCAGATTTCTTACAGTGGTGTTGATGGGAACCAGGGGTTGCCATGTCTACAACACAAATACAGCCATTTTATTTACTATTCAAAACTACCAGCGAACCTACCAGTGAACCTACACGTGCCTGCACTGTAAACTGTGCAACCTAAAAAATGATTTTAGTTAGTTTTAGCAGTTTAATAAGTTTTACTTAACTCAAAAAATTACTTTGATTGAAAGAATCATTTGCTCAAAGTCCCTTTTTTAGGTTGAATAAACACAATTAATTTGTTTATAACAAATTAGAGTCAGTTTTTTAGGTTGGAGCAATGAAACACTTGTGTGTTGAGTGTTTATGTGTGACCCTGATCATGTTAAAATAGCGGGAAAACTGAAAAAATACATTTCTAGGAACTTTTTTGCCTTACAACACCATTCTTGTATCCACCCATCATGTATGGATTCAAATAAATTAATTAACAAGACGTTTGTAGGCCAAAGTCTCAGGCATCGGGCAGCATATTCATAACCATTTCATCTAATAACGTTCTGTGAGGGAGATAAACTCTTCAGACGTCTGGTTCCCATCAACGTCCATTGTGAACAATGACTCAGTAAGTTTCTCTCGATGCAACATTTCACCTCAAACCACTCAGAATCAATTGTTAACATCTTAACCATTAAATTAGATTGAAATTTCAAATTCCCCTTTAATATATAAGTTTAGGATATTTACATAAAGTGTATCACGTTTAAGCTTGTTCTCTTTTAGGGGATTTGTTACTTATTTTTCACAGAGGAAACGAATAAAGTGATTGGTCCAGGGGTGTTCAAACTTTTGCATATACTTCTGTATATTAACTTTATCTAAAGTAATGATAAAATCCAGGTTTAAACTGCATGCTAAATGCACAGCTTGCTACAGTCTTTAGACCAGGTTTAAATATCGTGAAATAATCAAATTTTATTTCCATAATTTTGGGTGTGCAGCATGCAGGCTCTCACAACACCTCTCAGCCATTTATTTAAACATGTGGCTTGAGCGAACCTGGTAAAAGAAACAAGCATGAGAAGATAATCTGTCATTCCGACACTGAGCTTACAATCAACAACATGCCTATCTCATCTGATAGCATCAGCCAGGTGTCCCTTACACACACACACACACACAGAACTCTCACAGCGCATACATACTCTGCAAGGCAAATTATGTTTTGGAAAGATATGTTAGTAAACACATGAGACAACTGGGAAAATATCAGGTCAGCAAACAGATCCTAAGGGTGTGTGTAAGCTTATAATAATAATAATAATAATAATAATAATAATGACAATATTATTATTATTATTAATAATAATAATACTAATAATCTGTTTAGAATTAAATGTAAAGAATACATTTGTGAATTTGAGTGCTTTATTTTATAATGCACCATATATTATGTATTGTGTGTAGTATGGGTGTGATATATTTTCACAATATAATTTTACAATATTTATAAAATAATTTAAAACCACAATATTATAGTTTATAGTAATATTATAGTTATATTATATTATGCTGAGTATTGCGATAACATTTCACTGCTGTTGTTTTTTTTTTGCCATTTTTTCAGTTTTTGACACTATTGGAAGTGCATTAAAGTACATTTAAGTAAGTATTTTTTTCTCTTGCCTGTACAGTTAACACTTTAACACAAGGTTTTGTTCCAACACCAAAGATATATTGCAATTGAACACCTTTATCCGACTGCAAATTCTGTTACCAAAGGTAACCAAAGGAAAACTTTGTCTAATAATTCCAGGTGTTTGATTTGAATGTGCACACCTGATTCTGATTTCTTGTTTTGGCCAACTTCCTCTGCAGACCTCACCAGAAGAATCCAATGGACTGAAGGGGCCAGCATTTCATGATTCTAGTTCCAGGAAGTTTAATTTGTATTTACAGTTTTTACAATGTTAATACTTGGTATCCATGTATCATATGCGGTATTGCTTTTATTCATGCCTAGTATGTAGGTAGGTGCTGTATGGTATATCTATTATGTTTTGTGCTGTGACAGAGTTGTATTACATTGTGATGCACCAGAAACAATAAAAATCAATCAACCAATCAGTAAATATGAACGTCAGTAATTATTGTTATTATGAGTAGTAGTAAGTATGGCACCATTTAAACATTTGGAATCACATGTTGTACTAATATACCCTGATTTTCAAATATATAGTGTAAGCAAAACACTAGAAGGTATTGTCATTTACAATCAGCTATTAAATAGTGAATTCTTTACTGTATTATTAAGGTATAGTATTTTCTAATCAAGTTATCTGCCTCAAGATTGGCTCAGTCTTTTATGGGTTATTCTGCACAGTAATTTCATTATCAATGTTCTACAGCTTTCTCAGTCATTAAGGAATCATCCACAGCTCAGTTCAGCATTTTCCTTTTCACAGCTTCCTACTAATGTGCTGAAATCTATGAGCCATGTGGAATAGTAGCATCACATCATATATCATAAAGCTGTCAGGAGAGGAACGCATCTCCAAACTGGCAGCTTCACAGGAGTAGGCCTAACGTTCTCTACTTTCAGTGTAAGTTCATATAAAGAGATTTTATTTTAAGACAGACAGTTTAGAGGAGTTCGATTGATTCACTCATCATCAAGTTGCCATACAATGTAAAGAGCATCGGATTCTCTCAAATTATGTCTAAAAGAGAATATATATATATATATATAAATATATATATATATATATACATTAAATATATTTATTTATATATTAAATACATAAATATATATAATACTCATTGCATATTTGAGCACTGTATGATTTGTTATGCGAGAACAGCCTGAAAAGAAGCAGCATTGCTGTTTTTTCATTTGTGTTTGAATCCTGTGAAATGTTCACTGCGAGACTGATTCCCATAACCGAACAGCTCGGCCGAGACGGCAGGGTCAGCTTTGTGGATCTCTTGGCCTCTGTCACCCCCGTGTGGCTGGGAAGTGGTACTACAGGTCACAGAATTATTACATTAAACACTTTCAATGCGTCTTGCATTTATCACCAGGCCTATTTATGGTAATCGTTGAGAGACTATTCTAGACTGCAATACAAGACAAGCGCAACATCATGCACTTAACAATGCAAATCATGGGTATAAAAAAGTATTAATCTACTAATAACACAATCCATCACAGCAATATGGCTCCGTTATCGCGTAATTAAGAGTATATTAGAAGAATAAAACAGAACTGGATGTTTGTATTTGCTTCCACAGTTTCGCGATGTCATCTCATTTGTGTACTGATATCTAAATGTGTTTATGTTTAGCGGTTACGGATAGACCCTCTTTATTTCGCTCGAGGCGAGTCAAGTTCATCAGAACACAAACAGAGAGAGAGAGAGAGAGAGAGAGAGAGAGAGAGAGAGAGAGAGAGAGAGAGCGACTACCTGACTAACTCCAGTTCTAGCACGTTCGGCGTAGCACAGCGAAAGTGGCCATTAAGCCCCGCCCCAGAATAAAGCCACGTTTAATTGACGTCCTCTTTGACCAATCGCATCGCTAAGAGGGCGACCTCTCTGCGCCTCTACACCAATCAGAAAAACGAACGCTTAACTTGAACCTGTCAGCAAAACAGAGGGGGGAGGGGATCCGCTAATGGCAGTCATATTTTTGAAGCCGAAATAATGCACTAGGTCCAAATATCGATTTCTGTCGCCCATAAGGTAACCGAGTCTTATACTGTTTACCTTCGAATTAATAAACAAGTGTTTATTCGTCAAAATATGGCGCCGTTTTACAGTCGAGGAAAGGGCTTCGGGGCCATTTACAGCATGCTAACATAACTGTACAGACGGGGGCTAACAGCTAGCGCGGTGCTACTTCTGGTAAATATGTGCAGTGGGACTGAAGACAGCTAGCCTAGCCTAGCCTGGTGGGCTATGCGTAGGTGGGAACTTTGACACGAAATTAGTCTAACAAACGTACTCATACAGTAAAGGGGATGTAGTTTTCTGTGTGGCTGTATTCGCCTGTGGTTCGTGCTCCGTGTGTTTACAGACGGCTGTCATGGCGAAGTCCTGGAAACTTTTCTAGCAGATTTAACGGAACTGCAATGGCGCTGCTGTCCCAACATCATAACTCACGCCTAAATACTCAAGCGTTTCACATAGGCTGGTCCCCAAAGAGAAGTTAAATGTTGTTGTAAATTATAATAAAATAATAAGATATTATATGTGACTCACTGCTTACAAAGTGTCCGTATTACTTGTTAGTTGGGAGCACAAACGTGAGGCCTGTATAACCACCGGGTTAGGAAGATAGAGAGCATTTTTATCCTGAACAGAACTTTTACCGTGTGAGCTTTGGTGGATTTTCCCCTCTAGCATTAAGGTTCAGGGTCCACATCCATTAGCAGACGTGATGTAATTAATTCAGAGTCAACTAGGCTTTTATTACAGTATAATTGGTTGGGGAGATCAGGAGGTGAAGCAGAGATATCGTGAATTACTGTTTGCTCATCTCTTACTCATTTGGCCTCTGTGCTTCGTGTGAGCTGAGCCTGATCTAAAGAGGAGCGTGTCGAAGTGTCAGATGGGTCACACTGCCTCATTGTTATGCTAATACCGCCACACTTTCTCCAGGGACATTATGGCCTGGGCAAACTTTGATCATCTACTCTCCTCATCATCGTGTAAACTAAAACGGGGTTTATTTAGAGAAGGAAATATTCACCAAATGTGCAGAAAAATATTTAACTTTTATTCTTTATTATTTAATTTATTTATTTGACTTTTGACGTTTGTCCAGGTATTTGATATGATTAGTCTTGTTAAAGGAGCGGTGTCTACTATTTGTGGGGAATCTGTTAACAGAAATGAAACATAATATACAGAGTTCTTATTAGTGCATAATTACCTTTAATCACAAAATATTGTGTTTTTGTTGGCTTAGAAGGAGACCTTTATATCTGACATAGTAGCAGGTCCTCTTCCAACAGAGTCTGCGATCTAGAGTTACAGTGGTTGCTACAGTAGCCCAGGACAGACATATAAATAATAATTTTATTTCAGCAAATCATAAATTTGCAGAGCCCCCGAAAGAACATAAAAAAAAAAAGTTTCTCTATGATGCATAAAAAAACTGCCTGCCAGAATGTCCTTTTTCTCAATTAAATTTTCCCGTGATATTTATCTCATATGCAGAAATATAGCCGAGGTACTGTTTTCAACCAATGCACCCTGAATGGAGTATTGGAGTCATTTACAGAGCAGAGCTGGCATATATAGGTTTCCTCTATGTATCTTAAGATTTCAAATTAATTATCTTAAGGTAATTATCATGAGATAATTATCCTGAGAAAATGATCTCATGATAATTATCCCAATGTAATTATCTTGTAATAATTAGTTTGAGGTAATTTTGGCAGGCAGTTTTCTTATGCATTATAGAAAACACATGTTTTTCCCATGTCCTTTTGGGGGCTGTACATAAATGAACTAAAAAGCTCCAGGTTAACTATAACGTTTTTGTTCCTAAAGCACTACAGCTTTGTTTCTTTTAGACTTTTCCACTTTTAGACTTTTCCACTTTTAGACTTTTCTAAAACACTTTCTAAACAGTTTATAAAACATTTTCACGAACTGACCTTTTCACAAGTCCTTTAGCGCAAAGAAAGTCTCAGAAGATCTTTTACACTTTCTTTTTTTTCTAAAGCTGGATATTGTCACAGATAAATCAGGCTGTGGCTTCTGTTATTGACTTAGAAAGAGCAGAGTTGTTAGCCAGCAGGGCCTGAAAAAAGTTGCAGTTTTTTGCTTACCAGTCCTACTTAGTGGTACCGCTCAGGCTAGCCAGAGCTGAACCCAAAGGAGGAGGGAGAAGCAAATACCTAATATACTTCCATACTTAAACCATGTCATTGTGTGCTGCCTGTGTACTTCAAAGCAGCAGCATGTCTTGTCAGACTGTCACCCGGACACGCCTCTCATTGACACTCATCTCTCACAAGGCTCTCACAGTCGGCTCTGAGAGTCGGCCACTAACAGCAGTAGAATGAGAGAACATGCTTGAGAATCAGAAGGAATCTATCTAAATAGAAAATTATCAGTCACAAATAATTTCTAAATAATAAAGGCATATGGCCTCTACTATGTATCAGTTAATCAGATTTTACAGATCCAAAGACTCTAGAAACACTAGAAACAATACATCCTGAGTTCATCCCAAGTTGTATCTGGAGCTCAGTTTTTTAATCTGGGCAGTCGCAGAAAGTTGATGAATCTTACCATTAGTAATGCATATATGTTGCGGATCTAATCTAAATTCATACCTTGGTTTTGTATATCTATCAGTGTTATTTTCTCTGGATTTGTACTGACTTTTCTGCCACTTCTCAGCTGATAGATGTCCACGCCAACCGACCCATCTGTTGGAATGTCCCATCCTGGTCCTTCTCCAGGCGCTGGCCTGTCCCCAGGGCCCATTCTAGGGCCCAGCCCTGGTCCAGGTCCGTCTCCAGGCTCTGTTCACAGTATGATGGGCCCCAGTCCAGGGCCTCCCAGTGTACCCCATAGCTTGCAGGGCCAGGGAACAGCAGACTATTCACAGGAGGGCATGCATCCCATGCATAAGGTATGTAGGATTGTCACTTAATGTACTTTTTTCAGGGTTTGCCTTATTTTTCTGTCAGTCAACAGCTGTTGTATATTGCCTTGAAACCAGCTGATTTGGCAATAATTAATCACGTTTATAACTCCTTAATAATCTTTTGATCTCACTTGTAGTAATTTCATAATGAGTATAGATTATGTGTATATGAGAAAGATTTAGATTCATTGATTAAACAAAGTAATTGGGTTTCGAATTAAATGCGTGTATGTACCTCTGCTGTGCACCTTACCTGTAAACATACCAAAGATAAAGCGCATGATTTTCCTTGTCTGCTGACTCCTGGCTCATTTCAGCCTATGGAGGGCATGCATGAGAAGGGAATGGGAGATGACCTGCACTATGGTCAGATGAAAGGTGTTGGAATGAGATCTCTGCACAGTGGTATGGGTCCTCCACAGAGTCCAATGGATCAGCACAGCCAAGGTCTGTATGTTACGTTGTTATATGTTGTACTACAAGGCAATGATGTCTAAGTTACTGATAGGTTGAGTCCTGTAGCAAAATTAAAATCTCACATTAATATCATTTTGATTCGTTAGTTGATTTTAACTTTTATCAGAATTATACAGTTTTATAATTTGATCTAATTGTTTTAAGTAGAAAGCAGTGTACTCATACATTTGTATATGTTTTCTCTAATAACTGTGTTATATGTTTATATCTGCTGTTATGCACTGGGAATGCCCACACCTGTTTAAGTCGTGAGGTGTTATCCTGTGAGTGAGGTTGCACACTGGCCAGTGTGGTCATGACAAGTTGAGGTGATCTATCGGAGTTGATAGCGGGTCCCAGAAAGTTGTGACATTCCGTTTTCTAAATTGTGTGGGCATTTAACATTCCTCAATTTACAGTGTCACGTGTATACCCGGAATACATTATAGAAAGCATTACCACCCACAGTGGACTGCACAGTGGCCACCCACAGGTGTTTAATGATCGTGACTGGCACGGTCTGTCTATACTTATCTCTGCAAGCAGACAAGCGACTCTTGCAGACATCACATCCACATTTAATGCAGACGGGCCCAAACACATATCCTGTGCAGCGTTCTTTAGCTTCCATGGTATATGGGAGCATAAGATCCACGAGAGTGTCTCTGTTAGAACCATGGCACTGGACACAGCAGCTCACCCGGGCTCGTAAGATTGCTAAATGGACCCTAGAGGACTGGCAACATGTGGCATGAGTCACAGTACCGTCACAGTTTCAGGCTGATGGTAGAGTTTGTGTGTGGCACAGACCCCATGAAGCCATGGTTCCAGTTTTCATCAAGGCACTGTGCAGACTGGTGGTGGTTCCATACTGGTGTGGAGTGTGATATTCTGGCATGGGTTGGGGCCACATTTCCACCTAAACACGTCATTGACCACCACTAGTTTCACTGCTTGCTGACCATTTGCAGCTCTTTGTGGACTTCATTGACCCCCCCATGATGGGATATTTCAGAAGGATATCGTACCGTGCCATCAGGCCCAAGTCATCCAGAATTGGTTTGAGGAGTATTCTGAAGAGTTCAGATGGTGTGGCATGCACGTTCTCTCTGTTTTTTTTTTTTTTTTTTTTTTTTTTTTTGCTTTTGTGCCAAGGATTTTCTTGAACAGAGATATTGCTCTCTCTTGTTTTAAACACAAGCGTTTTATCTCTTTCCCAGGATACATGTCTCCCCACCCTTCCCCGATGGGACCTGTACCAGAGCATGTGCCAAGCCCTATGTCAGGAGGAGGTCCAACGCCACCCCAGATGCCCCAAGCTCAGCCAGGCCCCATGATGCAGATGGATCCTCAGGGGATGGGGCAACAGGGCCGCGGTCACTCTGCCTTTAGCCCTGTCCAACTGCAGCAGCTTCGGGCTCAGATTCTGGCATACAAGATCCTTGGACGAGGACAGCCACTTCCAGAGAACCTGCAGCTAGCCGTACAGGGCAAGAGAAGCCTTCCAACGATGCAACAACAGCCTGTCAACAGTGGCCCTTACAACAGGCCTCCAGGTGCGTGCCATGATTTTTGGTATTATTAAAGGTGCACTGAAACCAAATTCCCTTTAAAAGAATATTTACATTAGCATTTTTCAAAATTTCTATTTATATACAGATTAATACAGACTGATTCTTTCTCATGAAGATTTCTTGTAATATTCTAAGACAATATATTACTTACAAATGTTAACAGCATATACATAGCCTCAATATATGTTTCCAGAGCTTTAAACCTACACATTTTTATACTTAGAACTCTCTTAAACTGGAGACATAATCTCTCATTAAAGGTAGTTAGTAAATTTGAAGACATCCTGCCACTGGGTGATGCAACATCTATACTGATATACTGAGATCTTGACACATATGGATATTAATTTTAAGGGTTAGCAGCATTTTTGCAAAACATCAAAAACTTTGTTCTTTTGGGTGTTTATTTGGAAAAAATGTACTTTGTATCAAAATACATGTATTTCATTTATTGAAATGTACTGTAATTCCTGTCCATTTTATGTAAATCAATAGTTAAAGACAACAAAATTATTTAAATGAACATCAGCCTACTGCTTTGGATTATTTTTTTGGGTGTAAGCTATGTCAGGTGTGTTATTCTTTTAGTGCAGTAAAAGCATGAACCTTTGAACATAATTAGTGCATGATGATATCACAAATGTCATTTTATAATGTTGATTTAATTGTAACATAATAAATCCAAGTATGTAATGGGAGCATATCATAGTATTAGATTATTTCAATACTGGCAATCAGACAACACAACCAACATCTTCGTCAACCATCTTCTTTTGCCTTATAGCACATCAAGTAACCAAACCACCATGTTAGAAATATGTGTTTTATACAGTATTCACCAATACAGTCTACAAAATACGTACAAAAGTGAAAGCCAACTTTGCAACACAAATTTGAGACAAATTAAGGCTGTCAAAATCTAGTATTAACCAAAATTCCTTTCTTTAGCTTTTTGCAAAACTTGATTAATCAGTTTATTTGAGGTATTGGATGATGGGATTTTGTGTGTAGTGCTGCCGCTATCTGTAGAGTGTTGTTTTCAATGTTTTCAAGAGGCAGCATTACCTGGGCACTCAAAGTAGTGAACCCAGATACCTGCACTGGTTGCACTGTGATTATTCCACCCGTGAGTTTTAAGGTGGTGGTAAATGTCACTTTTAGCTGTGTAGAATTCAATACTAGCACACTGTTTTAATGTTCAGATCAAGCATTAAAATGTGTCATTACTTCGATTGAGCTGCAAGTAACTTACGAAAGCATTTTCATTTTGTATACAGATTTGTTTATGTTACCATGCACAGAATTTGTATTTTTTTATTTATTCACCTCTTGCCTGAGACTAAATCTTTAATAATAAGTTTCCATCTCTTGTTTGTGTTGTTTGTGCAGGTATGCCGATGCCCCATGGAGGGCCTGCCTCTGGCCCGTGTCCCACTCCAGCCATGCCGACACATGCTCAGAGCACAGGGCCAAAACCATGGGCTGAGGGTGAGTCTTGTTATTTCTGAAAGTCAGCGGCTCTTCCTGAGGCATCTATATTCCACCATATTTCTCTACACACTTCTGCTATTACTGCTGAAGCCTTAAGTTTCATGAAATGTATGCTGTGCCTAGTTCGGTGTTTGTAAACATTCTAATATCTGGACTAACCTCTAGCTGCCTCCTGAAATGGCTTATAGAAACAATGCTAGTCAGTCCTTTGTTAAACACTGCATTTTGGAGCATGCTGGAAATATGACTGTATTACGTTAACATCACCAGTATCTCTCAACTGCATCTCTACCATTTCAGGTCAAAGTGCTGAGGCCCCTGCTGGCCCCCAGAAGCTTCCTGTCCCAGCACCAAGTGGCAGACCTTCTCCTGCTCCTCCCCAGGCTCCTACAGCCCCACAGCCCATTCCCAGCACTTCTCTTACTCCACAACCTCAACCCCAGCCCCAGCCTCAGCCCCAGCAGCAGCCACAGCAGGGCCCTGGCCAGCCCTCCCTCATCATCCAGCTCCAGCAAAAACAGAACCGCATCACCCCGATTCAGAAGCCCCAGGGCCTGGACCCTGTGGAGCTCCTGCAGGAGCGAGAGTACAGGTAGGGTTCATGTCCCTCATATGTTCAGTTGTTTGCTGCTTGTTAAAAAGTTTTTCCTTCAAACTGTACTGTAACCCTTTGCTGCTGTTGATGCGTTTGGACCTGTTTTTTTGCAAGTGGCCTCTTGCTGTGAAAGGACAGGTAGAGATCTCTTATTAAGTTGGAAACAAACCTCTTGTCTGGCACAGACACCTTTCTTGTCTTTGCCTGTCCTAGATGTTATAATGTTAGTGAGTAAATTAGCTTGTCCTCTCTCAGGGCACTTGTTAGGGAGAGTTTTTGAAGTGATATGGTTTAAACACATATGGTGAAATGGTTTTCCCACATATCCAATTTGTATGTGCTCTTTTCCTGAGGTCTAAACCCCAGACAATGACATTTTAATCAGATAAGATCAACTCTAAATTGGCCCAGGTCTATTTACAGTCACAAATATTGCAGGAAATGATCATCACAAACAAAACTGACAAATCCAATCAAAAAGAAAAAGAAACGATCATTTAAGCTGCGGTAAATTCTTAACTACATGCAGTACATCAAAAAATGTCTGAGTTTCAAGCCACATGCACGCATAAACCAAATCACACAAGCCACATCGTGCAGGAGTAACAAAGTAAGGATGAGCTTTAAAGTTCCTGTACCTGAGAGCTTTAATACATGCACATTAACACTCACTTGGAAAAGAAAACTGTCAGATCATTATTTAGGCAAAACTTTGATAGTGTTGTGAAATATACCCCAACTATTAGGAAACAAAATCCTTCACCGAATTAATAATGATGCAAAGTGTTTTTTCCCCATAAAAACAAATATGTGTTTGTAAAAACGTTGTCTCCCGGGCTTTAAATAGCACATAGTTTGTATTATCATCAAGCTTGGTGGATTGGAGTAGGCTTCATTATATTCTCCTTCCAGTAGTTTCTGATTTGAAAAAGAAACTTCTATAAATGTATAAGAAATGAAGCAAAAACCCAACAGAGCATCTCGCTCACCTTTTATTTTATTGCAGGCTATGAATTGCCATGGCACCTGATTAATAAATTGTGGGAGCTACTTTTTTTTAGATGAAAATAGTGTTTATGATGGTGCAAAACGTTAGTAAATCTTCCCCTTAAAACTCTAAGGACCTGTTTACAGTTTCAGAACTCCCTTCCTCACTCTCATAAATACACGACTTACATATTAGTTCACATTAAAGTTACATTCAATCAAGTCTTATCACCTCTATGTATTGTTGTCAAAAGGTTGCAAGCCAGGATTGCCCACAGAATTCAAGAACTGGAGAACTTGCCAGGTTCATTGCCGCCTGACCTGAGAACTAAAGCAACAGTCGAACTGAAAGCATTGAGGCTGCTCAACTTCCAGCGACAGGTAAAGATCTAATATAGGAAAGCTCAGATAATCATATTGGATATTTATTCATTCTTCACAATGGTGAAGAAAGTACTGATTGCTGATTTAATCACCTCAACTCAGGGTTCTACAGTTGCACTACACATTTCTGTTTTCTGTTAATTAGAGCTGACTCAGGTCTATTCAAACCAGTAAATGTGCAAAGCACTGGTTCTCCAGTGCTACAACTGGAAAAAACACCATCCTTAATCTAAAATTTTCCTAACACCTCCAGTAGGGGGTGCTCTTACTGCATGTTTAGGACTTAAACCTCTGTAAGTAAGTGAGTCTCTGTCAGTCTTAAAATCATCTCTCACTTTGCCTGGATGTGTTTGAAATGACACAAGCAGTGCACTAATAATTTAACATATTAACACAGTATGTGACATTTTCATAAACTTTGTTATAGATGTATTCACTCTGATTCATTTAATATGTTCACAACAATTTTTTTTAAATTAACTCTGGTTTTAAAAGATTAAAACCAAAAAACAACTCTGACCTACCGCTCTTTATGTAATGTAAAGGATTTTCAATTTTCAAGAGAGAAACATAATAAGCCAGTTTGTTCCTCAAATCGCACCTCCATGTACGCTCCCCAGTGTTCATGTCTTCATCTGCAACTGTTGTACTTCTGTTTTCCTCAGCTCCGGCAGGACGTAGTGGCTTGCATGCGCAGAGACACCACTTTGGAGACTGCCCTGAACTCCAAAGCCTACAAGCGCAGCAAGAGGCAGACGCTGAGAGAAGCCCGCATGACAGAGAAGTTGGAGAAGCAGCAAAAGATTGAGCAGGAGAGGAAGCGCAGGCAGAAACATCAGGTAGAATGCTGCAGATTTTCTAAAATATATAAGGATGCCCAGAATAATTTGATCATTAATAATTTGATAATTTAATATTTATTTGTTTGCTATGCTGGTGTTCATTTCAATATTTAGTGTCTGGAAGCTTCGTCTTTTTTAAGATACAAATATTGTAGCCCGAAGTTCATTACTTTAACAAACACTTTTAGAAAGAACTGTGATTGTTAATGTGTGGAACATGTTTAAAAATAGAAAAGGTATAGCTGGTTTAGTTGAATGCATCATAAATTCATACCAGGTATCTCCTCGCCTGAATAAGCAATGAACTGGAGTGGTTTCCACGTGGTAATCAAAGATGAAAGAGCAGAGATACCTCAGAAAGAAATCACAAACATGGGAGTGCTTTAAATTACTTACAGTAAGAAAAATGCTCAGTGAAAAACGTGGAAAATAAGAAGTTTATATATCGTAGAGGAATGAGAAATGTTTAATCTGATAAATTATAAAGATGTGAATATAGTGATCTGTATCATAGCGCCACCGTGTGTGTAGTCTGTACTGCCTCAGCTTTGTTATGTTTAATCAGGAGGAAATATTAGCTTTGTAGTAAAAATGGAGGTGACCGAGTTTTACCCTAGAGCAGCTGAGATAGCTCCTGCCGTTTTAGAGATAGACACAGTTAATCTGTTTGTAGATATTGCAGAGGCCTGATTCAAAACCTGAAAAATGCTGTTTGGAGCACCATCACATTTCACCGTAGTACCGGTTGTGTTCTTTTTTCAGGAATATCTTAACAGCATCCTCCAGCATGCTAAGGACTTCAAGGAATACCACAGGTCAATTTCTGGAAAGATCCAGAAGCTCTCAAAGGCTGTTGCCACCTGGCATACCAACACAGAGAGGGAGCAAAAGAAGGAGACTGAGAGAATTGAGAAAGAGCGAATGAGAAGACTAATGGTACTACATGTTACTGTGAAACACATAAACATGACTGTAAAGGAACATTTAAATAGCATCTAAGGAACATCATTTACTTCTTCATAAACATGTTCTAGCTTGGCTAACACAGGATGCGTCCCAGTTTTGTAAACAAAATGCAGATGTAAACCTGTTTGTTTGTCTTGATGTAGGCTGAGGATGAAGAGGGCTACAGGAAGCTTATTGACCAGAAGAAGGACAAACGTCTAGCCTACCTGCTTCAGCAGACTGATGAGTATGTGGCCAACCTCACTACCTTGGTCTATGAGCACAAGGCTGCTCAGGCTGCCAAAGAAAAGAAGAAGAGGAAAAAGAAAAAGAAGGTGGGTGGTGAAATAATTTAGAAATAATTGGCTGAATTCAGCCTCCATTCAAGGTAAATTAACCTGAGGCATTTCTCTCCTAAACAATTTGGTTATTTTTTGTCAGCAGTGTTTTTTGTGTCAGTGTGTTTTTGTTATTATTGAATGTACATTGAATCAGTCTTGCCATTGACCCTCACAGAAAGAAGATGGAGATGCTGAAGGACTTGGAGTAATTGGTCCTGATGGAGAGGTGAGCAAAGCATGCAAATATAGCAGTATTCGGAGGGCTGGCTATATTAACATCCAGCTGCAGTTTAGTTCAGTTGAATTCCATACAGCGGTTTTAGGCGACATCTGCTGTGCTTAGTTGCACAGATCATGTTTTGTGTTTGTTTGCAGCCCATAGACGAGAGCAGTCAAATGAGCGACCTCCCAGTCAAAGTCATTCAGACAGAGACGGGGAAGGTACTGCAGGGGACAGACGCCCCCAAGTCCAGCCAGCTGGAGGCCTGGCTTGAGATGAACCCTGGGTGGGATATCTCCACTTTCTTTGTGTTTTATATTTTTGTTGTGGATTTGCTGACTCAGAATTCAACGCTAGCTGTTGAATTATTAATGTGCAATAAATTGAATGTTCGTTTTCATTGTCATATAAATGTGACTTCTTTTGTTGAGTAGGTTACCTCTGCCCATGTGCTGTGTAAAGAGACAAGGAAATAAAGAACAGACCGAGTTGTTTCTGTTTTTTGGGCAGATCTTGAATCTTTGAATATGCATGCTCAAGCATTTATTTCTTTTACATATATTCTTCTAAATGCAGTTATGAAGTAGCTCCACGGTCAGACAGCGAAGAAAGTGGCTCAGAGTTTGAAGAGGAGGTGAGTGTGCTGTTTTTTCCTTTCATTAAGTCTTAACAAGTAAGCAGGTCATTTTCACACATACTCGTGTACATGCACCTTTTGTCCGTCTCCTCCCAACAACACCCATTAGTCACTTTTCAGTACGTGTTCTTGTCAAGCCTCCTTTGTTCTTCCTCTACATAATCTTTTCACATTGTCGTATTCAGTCAACGGGTCGGATTGACATTATCTCCTCTTCTTGCCTCCCCAGGATGAAGAAGAGGTGGTCTCCAGAGCTGAATCGGAAGAAAAGAAAATCATCGATCCCAACAGCGATGAAGTGTCTGAAACCGCCGCCAAACACATCATCGAGTACGTGGCCTATTTTCACATCAAAGCTAAAAAAGACCACTTACATCTGGAGGGAGAGAGAAGTCCGGACGATTATTTTATAATGACTGTGCTTTTCACGGCTGCTTTTTGTTAGATTCTTTTTTATCTATTGTTTCTTAGGTCAGTCTGCTATACTTCTTTTTTTCTTTTTACTAGTTTTTCATTAATTCTTGAACCCTTTATGCTGCACATGGATGTGTTAGTCTAAAAGTCTTAGCTGAGCTATTCCGATCACTGTGATATCACAGGATGTGAGCTCACACTTCCTGCCCTTCCCCTGTGTAGGTCTGCCAAGCAGGATGTGGATGATGAGTACAGCGTCCAGGCAGGACAGACCAGTTCGCAGTCCTACTATGGAGTTGCCCATGCCGTCATTGAGAAAGTAGAGAAGCAGTCGTCTTTGCTGATCAATGGGACACTGAAACAGTACCAGGTGAAGTGTAATCAAAAGCGCTTTCATAGAGTCTTCTGTAAGCCAGTAAAACTCTGAATTTTCCTTCGACCAACACTGATTTCAGAGGGTTTTTAAGACGTTAAGACATAAAAATAGACAAATACTCAACGCATAATCCTTGAAATTTGTAGTTTAGGATTTATCTGTTGATTAGAGAAAACATTATTTTCTTAGCAGCCCCTCTCCTGATTGCCAAGTACATCAGTGATTGGTATTTTAAGATTTCTAGGAGTATCAGCAAGGCTCATTGGACCAAGAAGAAGTTCTGAAATGCACTGATAAAGCTTTATAATCTGAGTGTGCCAAAAGTTCATTTTCAAAAAAAGTTGTCTCTCACTTGTCTTGAGTGTAGCAGCATGTTTCTCTTTAACGTATATAAATTAAAACATTGCTCATTTGTTCTCTGGGGTCAGATCCAGGGACTGGAATGGATGGTGTCCTTGTACAACAACAACCTGAATGGCATCCTGGCTGATGAGATGGGCCTAGGGAAGACCATCCAGACCATTGCTCTCATTACATACCTAATGGAACACAAGAGGCTCAATGGCCCTTATCTGATCATCGTTCCACTGTCGTGAGTTACAAGCCGATGGACAAAACACTCTTGCCTAACACACAAAGGAGCTGTGAAAGGGATGATAAGGACTGTAATTAAAGGTTGAGTTCTCTAAGAGGATTCAACTGGGCCATTAGATATTAACACACGGCACTTATGGCATCAGCAGCAGTCAATAAAATATAAGAAGAATTTAGGTGTGATGGAGTACAATTTGATAAGTAGGCACAAGAAGTATTTAATTGAATGTTGTGCATAGACATGTGCTGGTGTAGTAATTAAGTAAGTTAAAAGGTCTTTTACATAGAGCACAAATACAAGCTTTAGCGAGTTTCCACTACGGTTTTGATCATGTGATATATTGCCTGTTGTGAGTGGAGCTGGTAAACAGTCACAGTGAGTACAGCAACAGCAAGGCAGAAGGTCTGAAGCAGAGAACATGTTCTCCTTTACAAAGGTGAAAACTATCTTTGTAGTCTCCAACATGTGAATGAAGTAGGCTTGGGCAATAGGGTAATGTTATTGGATATCGTGGATACGGTGGTCCGCTGAATCATATCACCAAAAAGCAAAACGCAGAGAACACAGCAGCATTGAGAGAGAATGCAACACCAAGTACAAAAGTGAGAACACAAATAATGTTACCAGTAATGAAGAATGTAAAAAGAGCTGCATTAGTAGAAAAGATTAAATAAATACAGCAGTAAAACATTAAATCACACACCACAGCTACAGCATCTGCTTACTGCTATGCTCACAGTTTTGTTGTAGCATCAATAGCTAAAATTGTCATGTGCCCCTAGTGGCCGGGTGCATCTAGGCTTAGGGTTAGGGTTAGGGCCGTCAAATGCAGCATCTTTAAAATGTTTTCCCTTTCACAGGCTTATTGTGTCAGTAATATATTTGCTTTCTGACATTGGTATTTACATTCTCACTTTGATATTTGTGTTCTCATTTTTGTATTTGTGTTGTCTAGTTTTTTAATATGAATAGCTCGTGCTCATGTTTGTGCTCACTCATTAGAGCATGCTGCAGTCTGAAGGTTCTCCAGCAAAGGGTGCTGTAAGCAAAAATTGGTCTGAGCTGCAGCAGACTTCTTGTATTGATTGTTGGGTTGAGGGATATAACCTATTGTATTATTAGCTTTAATTATTAATTATTTCTAGTTATCACCTAGATATACTAAAAAGAAAGAAGAGAAGCCACACTGAGCTTTGTTTGACAAGCAGCTTGACAGACTGCTAGGAGACTAATTCACACAGCACTAGGCGGAGCTAGGTTTTAAATTGAAACGTTTACTGAAGGTTTCACTGGAAAGCCGAGCACACAAAAAATAATAAAGTTAGCTGAACATCTGTAACATGCTTTCTCAAAAGTCAGCGTCTGAAAAAATGCGTTTGGTATTCAGCCTTCGGCCTTCGACCAAATTCATTTTGTTCAGTTTTGGCCAAAATTTTAAATTTTTTGTGCTTCCCTGAGATTTTTAAGATTCTTTACACACGTAAACGTTGCTAATCTTATATATAATATAAGTCTACTATATAAATATAGCATATAAGGTAAACCTTAATAAAAGGTTAAGTAATAATCATGGTAAACTTTTTTTATATTGTCATATGCCTGGCTGTAGGTAGCATGTCATATGGAAATATGGACTGTGTCATGACCTAGGTGTACTTTCTCATGCCTGTTGTGAGCAGAGATGATTTATTATGCCCAAATGAAAGAAACCCCCCACAATTAAAATGACTTCAGTCAGTCTTTATTCATGGATCATTGCCCTTTTATTATAGCATTGAAGACTTGCTGTCTCTATATGGCACAGGCTTTGAAGAACGCAAGCTGTGAGCAGAAAGTAAAAAAAAAAAAAACTCAGTATGATGCGTGACAAAATAGAGAGGGAGATACAAGCTAATAACCCTGTGATTGCTCTGTCTGAGAGGACGAAAATTCTGAAAATTCTTGACACAAATCCCTATTAACTATGACCCCTAGTCTTTTTGAAAAACCCCTGGCTTAATGGGGAAAAAAGTTTTTTCTTAAAATGATAGTACTGATTTGTTCTCGCTCTCTTTTTTTAGGACTCTGTCCAACTGGGTTTATGAACTTGACAAGTGGGCGCCATCAATTGTTAAAATTGCCTACAAGGTCAGCACTGATTTAATGTTTTTGGAGGAAATATTAGATAACACCTAAAGAATCACCACCAAATGACTGTGGCTTTTGTATGTGTTCATTTTTGTGAAAGGGCACGCCATCCATGCGAAGGTCTTTGGTGCCACAGCTTCGCAGTGGAAAGTTTAATGTGCTCATCACCACCTACGAGTACATCATCAAAGACAAGCACATTCTCGCCAAGGTAAGAGCTTTGTGGCACAAAGCACTCTTTGGAATAAGAAGCCTTTGGGCTCATTTAGACAGCTTTGACTGTGTTCTGTTTGCTTACAGTCTCTCTGTTTCGCAATCTTACTCTCTCTTTCTGTTTCAACCTTTTACTCAGATTCGCTGGAAATACATGATCGTTGACGAAGGCCATCGTATGAAGAACCACCACTGCAAGCTGACCCAAGTGTTAAACACCCATTACGTGGCCCCACGTAGGCTGTTGCTCACAGGGACCCCCCTGCAGAATAAACTGCCTGAACTATGGGCCTTGCTCAACTTCCTGCTTCCCACCATCTTTAAAAGCTGCAGTACTTTTGAGCAGTGGTTCAACGCTCCTTTTGCTATGACTGGAGAAAGGGTAAGACATCCCTCGTCCCTTACAAAATTACTTTCCTTAAATCAGTTATTTGATAAGCCAAAGTATTTTTTAGAGATTTCATGTTTTTTATTAATTGTTTAATGTACTGGAGGCTAGAGAAGAATAAACAAACCTCACATTCTTATCATAAATCACATGAAGATCAGTATTCGGTCAAATGACGTATCAGCCATATCTCACAGGTGGATCTAAATGAAGAGGAGACCATTCTCATCATTCGCCGTCTTCACAAAGTGCTCCGCCCATTCTTGCTGCGTAGACTGAAGAAAGAAGTGGAGTCTCAGCTGCCTGAGAAGGTGATTACTAGATTAGCACTGTTTTTGTTTGATTCCTAGTCCTGTTTCAAATGTCAGACTTGGAACCTTTATTTGATTTGACTAGGCAGTAGACTAACCTGTTGAAACATTTACTAAATGCTTTTTTATGTGCAGGTGGAGTATGTGATTAAGTGTGACATGTCGGCTATCCAGAAGGTCCTTTATAGGCACATGCAAGGCAAAGGAATCCTACTTACAGATGGCTCAGAGAAAGACAAAAAGGTAAAAGAAGAAAGAACATAGCTTGCCTTTGTTCCGGATACTATTTTAACTTAAAAACTGATTGTGTCTTAATGTTTTACAGGGTAAGGGAGGCGCAAAGACCCTCATGAACACCATCATGCAGCTGAAGAAGATCTGCAACCATCCATACATGTTCCAGCACATTGAAGTAAGTGCCAGCTACAAAAACAAAAGAGAAGCGTTTTAATCTCCTGCTGGAATGTCAAGTGACTTTAAATGTCTTATACTTGGCAGGCCTGGCTGACTGTATTTTCCCTTTCTTCATTCAGGAGTCGTTTGCTGAGCACTTAGGCTACCCAAATGGCATCATAAATGGGTGAGCAATCCTTAAATTAAACCAACTCTTGCGTAACCTTTAAAATGACCAAAAGGGATTAGTTATGACCTGATTCACATGTGGGTCACAAAAACCTTCATCTTCCTCTCGCACTGACAGGCTGTAGGGGTTTCCTGTGTCATTGTGAAACATTTGTTTCTCCTTATCTCCCCCAGTCCTGACCTGTACCGGGCTTCAGGAAAGTTTGAGCTTTTGGACCGTATCCTGCCTAAGCTGCAGGCCACCCACCACAGAGTCCTTCTCTTCTGTCAGATGACCTCTCTAATGACCATCATGGAAGACTACTTTGCGTACCGCAACTTCCTCTACCTACGTCTAGATGGTGATTATTTTCAATGCATAATCAGTGTTATTCAATAATAATAAATTGTTAATAATAAGATAAATAACTGTCTATACTTGACTTAAGGAGTCAAAAAGGCTGCAGTTGTAGAGGTTAAGTAGAATTTACAATGAGGATTTGCTAAAGAGCATTAAATAACTTTAGAGTCTTGTTTCTGTTGTGCTTATGCTTACAACACCTTCCTTGTATGTTTCCTTGTAGTTTTTCCTTCGAGGTTTTGTAGTTTAGTTTTTGTGTGTTGGTGAAATCCTTATGAGCCCTTAGCGACCCTCCTAAGTGGGTCACTGGGGTCCAAGCACAACAAACCTTAAGGAGCCAGTAAAACACAACAGATGGGCAAAGGTTTTAGATTTAGATGTCTGCAAAATTTTGTACACACTGGCCTTTTGATATGGTGTGAGAGTTTCAGCAAATTAAAAACAACTAAAAATAGTACAATATTCAGACATGACTTGTAGTCTCATATTAAAATCACCAGGAACGATGGTCCACATTCCACTACAGGAGGTTGGTCTCTGAACTTGTCACTGTTTTCACGGCCTCATGTCTGAAAACTACACAAACGTTACTTTACCAAGTGGGAAAAAAGTTGTCACCATCTCCATGACATGTTCAGTACCACAGGCCTGTTCCATAGCCAGTTCAGCCAGTTAAAAGTGCTTGTTTGTTGTCTGTCCCGTCCCATAGGCACGACCAAGTCCGAGGACCGTGCCGCGCTGCTGAAGAAGTTCAATGATGAGGGCTCACAATATTTCATCTTCCTGCTGAGCACCAGGGCAGGCGGCCTGGGCCTCAACCTGCAGGCTGCTGACACTGTTGTCATCTTCGACAGCGACTGGAACCCCCATCAGGTCTGCCTCTGACAACCTCAGCCATTAGAGACAATTATAGTCTCTACACTGCAGCAGACCTGATGAGTGGCATGTTTTGCTAGATGCCGGAGGCAGTGTAACCTCACTCATTTATATGTACCGCTCTCATGAGCTACATTTTAATGCTGTCCTTGTGGTTTTGGGTAAAGGTTGGCAAAAAATCCAAGCGTAAGGATTATTTTCATTCAGACTAAGATGAGAGGGGGTTCTCAAATGATGATTTATCACATTTTGTAGAGTTTGGACATCCTAATGTGGTTTTACAACAGGCAGCTTTAGCCAGTTTTTATGGATGTTTTATTCAAAAAAATTCTGGTTCTGAAATATGTTGATCCCCCTCTAGGATGGTACATATTAGCCTCATAGAAGTGCTGAGTGCAAATCAAACAGTCTTTTCTGAATCCGTACCTCTTTTCCATAGCAGTGAAAACATGACTGATAATTTCAATTTAATCCCTGTGTCCAGGACTTGCAGGCTCAGGATCGTGCTCACCGAATTGGGCAGCAGAATGAGGTGCGTGTCCTGCGTCTCTGCACTGTCAACAGTGTGGAGGAAAAGATCCTGGCTGCTGCCAAGTACAAACTCAACGTGGATCAGAAAGTCATCCAGGCTGGCATGTTTGACCAAAAGTCCTCAAGCCATGAGCGCAGGGCTTTCCTTCAGGCCATTCTGGAGCATGAAGAACAGAACGAGGTAGGTCTGCAGAAAAGAGCTGCTTTAGCCAGTGAGACCTCTGTTGTGAATAACATACATTCACCCACTTATTAATGTTGAAATTAAAGTGGAGTAAAACTGAGGATATGTACAATTGTGAGAGAACTGTCCATTCCCACAAACAATATCATCCAACACCCAAAAATACCTTGAGTTGCTGCCCAAGTATTCCACATTTCTCGTTGGCAGACAGTTTTTTCAGGTCACAGGTCACTTGGCAGGTCTGTTCAGCACTGATGGACTACTTCTTCACTGCTGTTTTGCTAAATTATCAAAGCTACTTACTTTCAGCACTTTCTGTGCACTTGCTGAAACTGAGGTGCTACTGAAAGCTTTCTGTACACTGAACTAAGAATAGCATGAAAATCAGCCCACAGAGAGCATAACAGAAAGACTAGGACTGCCACATTTTATATAAACACTGCATTGCAATTATACTGCTGTAAACATTGCAATATATATATTTGTGCACTCCTAATGTGACATAATGTGGCCTGCATATGTTGAATTATTTACACTTGTTCGATGCCATGGTTATCTAATTCATCCAAATGCTGATTGATTTGAGGATTAGTTTGTGCTCTTTAAAGCACTGCAAGCTTTGTCCCTATTTTAGTATTGATGCAAGGCCAATATTTCCATAACAGTTAACAAATAACACTTTGTGTATATTTATGCTCAGATTATGCTCATCTCAATTCCGAGATGTTAAAAATGGTTGTAATGTCTTCCAGGTTGTCACGTTACAAATGTTAAAATTATTGTTATTATTTTTTTATATGTAGGACGTACAGGTGATGTGTGCTGTGAATTAAATACAGTTAGATTTCAAGCTATTAAATGTGTAATACTGGAAATGGTTTCTGTAGTTATATTTGACACAGTCTGTGATATTCTTAACATTTTAAAACGTACTTAATAAGAAGCTAAGAGATTTCTCCTCTCCCACAGGATTCAGGCAGTCATTGAGTCAGTTCTGAATGGATGACACAGATAACTTGTGTCATAGGAATGTAAGATAAGGGATTGTAAATAAACATGCAATGCTTAGCTCATTTAAACTTGAGTTCAGGTGAGAGTTAAAGTATCAGAATTAACAGTATCAGGTGGCATTATGCAGGGTTGGGATGAATACCCATCGACATTTCTTTTCTTGTAGCATAGCATTGAGAATCTCAGATGCTTGCAGATGCTATCTCAGCATGCACTGTGTACATTGTGTCTAAATTATATTATGTTTAGTAATAGTCTATTAATAGCAGAGATGTTATTTAGTGAATCTGTCCAACCTAGCCAGTAACCCACATTCCACACTAGACAGCAGTTCCACAATCAGCATTATGCCATGGGTTGCCACATTAACTCTCAGAATACATGAATGATTCATGAATTGAACTTTTTTATGGTCTGTTACATTTATGCTGTGCAATCAGTGGGTAAGCACAGCAAGCATAAACTGTATGCAATTACAGAACTGCAGGAGCATTTGACCAGTAGAGTGTGCTCTTAAAACATATGAAACCTTTCAGGGTACAATACTTCCACTTTCAGCATTTAGCAAAGAACACTGCATCCCGATGTGGCACAAATGCCCTAAAACTCTTTGGACAGTTGTGAAAACATGTATAGTGTACATTCTATTATCTTGTCACAGCAGTTTGCACAACAAATTACAGATCATCACCTCTCCTTCAATATTTGATTATAAACAAGCACCATTCAGCTGTGACACAAAGAATGTTTTCTGATCGATTCTGGCTGGGTGAGGTGGGATGAGAAACCCTGCAATTTTATTTGAATAAACTGACAACAGCTGAACACGGGCATAGAAATGTGTTTGTGTCTACCAGATGATGTTGCCGTCAGGCTCCATTTGATAAACTGGAATTTTTTTTTAAGCAGTAATAGTAATAATTCACTTTTTGTTTAACTCTCTTTTTTTTCTGAACTCTTTCAGTGATCTTCCAAACGGTCAACAGAATTTACCTGTTAATTCTGTTGTTTTTCTTTTTTTTGTCAGTGTTAAAACTGAAAATTGAAACTTTAACCTTGCAAAACTATAAAGGTTTAACTGTTAAAAACTTTTTTAAAAATTAATATTGAAACTTTTAAACTTTGCACCAGTTCAACTAAATGTTTATACGTGTTTGATTGCAATATCAGGAGGAGGATGAAGTCCCAGACGATGAAACACTAAATCAAATGATTGCCCGTAATGAGGACGAATTTGAGCTTTTTATGGTAAGTGTGACATGATTGTCATCTTCAATCGATGACGACACATAATTTGATAATTCTCAGTTCTTTAGACCAGGTTAGAAAGCTTTTGTGGTTAAGACACAGTGAAGACAAATCTTGTTCCTCCAGCGCATGGACCTGGACCGACGTCGCGAGGATGCCCGTAACCCCAAGCGTAAGCCTCGTCTGATGGAGGAGGACGAACTGCCCTCTTGGATTATCAAAGATGACGCAGAGGTGGAGCGGCTGACCTGCGAGGAAGAAGAAGAGAAGATCTTTGGCCGTGGCTCACGTCACCGCAGGGATGTGGACTATAGTGACACACTGACTGAGAAACAGTGGCTGAGGGTGAGTGCCGTAGTTTCCTTATTTGAATAAATTCTCAATACCCAAGACTCAGCGCTTAATTCACATCACACAGTAACATGCCATGTAGTGCAGCCTGTGTAGTTAACATTTGATTGAACTTAAATAAGTAATTAAATGTAAAAAATAGAATTTGCTTTTCACTCCCTTTGTTTTTGTGGGTCACAGGGCGTAGTACAATGTGGTAAATGCAGTAAGAGAGAGAATCAAAAGCCTCCAGGTCAGCTTTTAACAGCATTCACAATCGAATTTGTGGCAGTCTTGCTGTCTTTGTTACTTTAAGTGAACTTACACAGATATCACAGGTAGTCAGTGTCAGTTACTATCTTTTTTGCCTATTTTTTGTTTGTTTCAGCTCCTCTACAATGTCTCTGCACAGCAATGTCAAGTGCAGGCTTGCAAAAAATAACATGAATTAGTCAGGCAGCCACAACACTCTGCCTTTCCACAGCTGGTGGAACTAACCAAGAAATTGGTCCCCATTGCTGTCAGTGCTGCCTCACTGCGCTAAACAGGCCATCCAGTGTCATCTTCGATTAATCTCCTAGAAAAACCTACCAAATCAAAATTTCACTACTAACAACATTGTTCTTGATTTCCATGGCTCATCTGCACTTTCCTGACACACAAGCGCTTTCTCATTTACTTTGACAAGCCGAAGTGATTCAGTAGATGATAATGAGGAGCAGCAATGCTCCTGAAAACTTTTTCTGATCCCAGGCAAGGGGCCCAGCTACTGTGTCTATAGGTAACAAAGGCCAAACTCAAGCACAAAGACTTTAAGATGGGGAGAAATAGAGGTGATTGGAGGTGATACATTTGTACATTGCCTAGCTGAGAACAGAAAATTGTCAGAAAAGAGAAAAAAAAAGGAATGGGTGTAGGCTTTAAGTGTTCTTTCAGGGTGTTTGACATGCTGTAATCTCATTTGCTTTAGCTTTTGGTGAAACAATGCATCATCTGTGCATTTTATGAGGGGGAGAGGGCTTTCAATTTAGCTGCCAGTACCTAGATAACCATATTTTTGTTGTCAGATGATGTGTAGTTTAGACCTGCTATTGTCATCATCTTTCATGCCTTGATGCTCATGAAATATTCTTAGTTCTTCACTGAGCTTGAGGGATCAACACAGAGGAAGTTCACACTGAAACTCTTACTTTCCACCGTCATCAAATATAAACAGTTTTTGTAACCGGTGCTGGGAGTCATCATTTAAATTAGCTTTTACATGCGGAATTATGAATGAACGTCTTTACATCTACATGGCTCAGTGGCTGAACAAATTGCTTTCAAAGCATGAGTGGGTTCAGAAAACAGTTGACTTTGTTATTGCAAGATGAAGTCAGTACAGCGTTTCTCAACCTTAGGAGACATTGAGGCACAATATAAAAGCTAGATAGCAGCTTAAATGCTCAGAATCATGTAAGGCTTTGGGAATGCAGTATAACACAGAGAAGTCACAGTTTAGGAAATAACAAATAAAAGAGTTGTAAATGTTAATGATGGAAGATCTTACTGATTAGCTCTTAAGACTTATCCGTGAAGCCTCTGACTTCAGTCTTGCAATACCACATTAAAGGTCCCATTATCTGCATTATTTTTTTTATTTTTTATTTTAGATCCATTAAGAAATTGGTGTGTAACCAACAATAATTTACAATATACTGTTATTATTTTGTATTAAAGAACAGTGCAGTTATTTCTTTGCATGTCGGCATACACTTTAAGATAAAACTGTAAATAAATGGTTTAAAATGTATACTTTATCACTGGACTGTCTGAGGAGACAGATATAATACATGCATGGTCATATCTAGCTATGAGGACCCCGAGGTCTGGACCTCAGTTTCAGAAGGGTTTTTTATTGTGAGATGTAATCTACAAACAGTGATGTATGCAGTAGCCTACTCAGGGGCACAGTTGTAAGTATCATAGGGCTGTCCAATCAAATGGTAGTGGGATGTTTACTAAACTGCAGTTTTTAAGATTGAAATTTTATTTTGAAAGCAATATAGTCATGTCTTCCTTGCAGTTTTAAGTGAATTGTATTCGATTCTGACATTAATATAGCGTTTTGCTTTAACCACTAGTCATTTCAAATGGGATTGTGCAATTTGTAGCTACAATGTAGCGATAAGAAGCAAGTGACAACGTGGCAGAGCATCAAGTAAAATATCAAGTTGAGAGCATGTCTACCAGTGCTGGCATCCCTTCAGTGGCTGCCTATGAACTACAGAATGGATTTTAAAATACTAGTGCTGACCTATCAGGCATTATATGGTGCCCCTCCATACCTCACTGAGCTTTTATGTCCTCTTAACAAGATGAGAACTTAAAATCATGGCCTATTAGCTGTCCCTCAAACCAAACTAAAATCAAAATGAGAACGGGCTTTGCAGCGTATACCCCAAAACTCTGGAATAATCTCACTACTGACATCAGACTTATTTTAATTATTGTATTTTATTGTACGGCATTGTATAGCACTTTGATTAATAAAGACTTACTTACTTAGCTCCAACAAGTTCTTTGGGCCAATCGTAGACACAGGATGGGATTGTTCAGAGTATCAATTCAACGGGTTGCTTCATCTTACAAATTGCTTATTTAACATTACCCTTCACTGGAACTAAAAGCATTGACCCAAACCCTGAAAACCTGTCTATAAGTGTGCTGTAATGATCACTTTGTCAGGGCTGTTTTACATCACTGAAAATGTTCTGATGATAGTGATCTTTGAAGGACTGAACAGTGTAGGAAAAATCTGATTGCTGAATTAACACCCTCCCTGACAAATAGGAGGAATAAAGAAAAAAATACTTTGTGCTTATATTTTTTTTCCTCTGTGTTCCAGTTTATTTCAGTCAGCAGTACTTGGCAGGAAGCTTACTGTAAACAGTTAAAGTGTTAGTAAAGTTAGGTTCTTCAAGGGTGCTTTAGTAAAAATTGGTGGAAAATGTACTGTACTGATGGTTTTATATAGAAACTTTATGAAAAAGTGCTATATAGCATTAAAAAGGTTCCTCTTGTAGTTCAAGACTGACACTGGGACTATGGCAAACCCCTTTTTGTGCTATATAGAACACTTTTCAAAAAGGTTCCATGTAGAACCATTTACAGCACTTCTGAAAAACTCTTTTGACGATACAGAGGACCCTTTAATTATGCAGAAGATGTCACAACTGAAAGGAGGAAAGGCTTTTTTAATGTGGCATAATTTGTCATGAGAATCTCCTGTCATTTCAAGTCTCATCCCATTTCCAATCAACTGTAAAATTGCAAAAATTAAGGTGGAAAAATCCTGTTTTCCACAGTATGGGACCTGTACATTTGGAAGTCTGGCAGCACCTGCTTACCGATTTATCGTGGGTAATCCATCTTGCTATACAGGCACCTGGCTTCAGCTCTAGCAGGTGTGCTGAATTAATACTGAGGATAAGGCTTTGATTGTGGTGATACATCAATTATGTCCTGGGATTCTAGCGCAAATATAAAAGACTGAAAGAGGCGGGTAGGTAAAGCTAGAAAATGGAGTAATCATCAGAGCAAATGTACTTTGAGTTTTTCAATCAGTGGTGGCATTTGATGTCTTTCGAGGTGTTTTGTGTAGGTGCAGTGCTGATTTGGCTGCAGATCACCAAGTTGCTTTCGATTTCTTTCTTTAAAGGGCCACCAGGCCATTTTCAGCTGTTCATTGCTGTACAATACCCAGCCTATTAAAATATTGCTTTTGTTTTTTGAACTTGCGGACCTGCAGTATAAATATATTCATATGTGCTTGTTGATCCTCTCATTCCAAAATTACAAATATGAATATGGAATTACTTCTGTAACAACCTCCCCAAAGCAGTTGGCACTACGTTGGAAGTACACACTTCATTAGAACATCTATGCATGACATATCATTAAGATTCCACTGGAACTATGGGACCCAAACGATTTTACAGTTGTTACAGTGCATTTGGGTAGGTAGCATTCTTCTTGTACATGCCAAACCCAAATTTGTCCATCAGACTGCCAGATGGGAAGTGTGATTCATGACTCCAAAGAACATCTTTCCGCTACTCCAGTGTCTAATGACTAATGTCTAATGCTATATCATTCCAGCTGGCGCTTGGCATTGTGTATGTTATCTTGACTTTGGCAACCCAGTCTGAAGCTCCTTGCAATCACAAAGACGCTCTGTAGTGGCCGATAAATTTACTCGCTACATGCTTTAGAAATCACAGTTTCTGTTCTGTGAGCTTGTTTGGTTGGAATTTTAGAAAATAACTGTAGAAATAAAGGAAAAGTTTGGCAGTTAAAGACGCAAGGAAGATAGGAACTTCACAGTGAATCCCAAATATACTCATGTGACATCTTTTCCTCTCGTAGGTATGAGTCCTTATAAACATGTGTTCCAATTATTAGCACTCCCTCTTCCCCCTCTCTTGGGTAAGATAGCAGCACTGAGTCTTCATTATTTGAGTTTTCTCTCTAAAACCTCTGAATTTTGCTAAAGGGCTTTGCTGAAAGTTTTGCATGCATGTTTTTTAATCATTCAGTGATCTGGTGAATGATAGGAGACGTGGGGGCTATTAGGTTTTCTGAAACTCCTGAAATTCTCCAGCTGTGCTTCTGGGAGAATGTTTTGCTTCTTGAACCATCATCCTCTCTCTGCCTGGGGGTAAAATACACTGTATGTTCTTTTAGGAAGGTTTATTGTAGCAAGGTGAAGGTCTTTTGTCATTTAATTTCTTTATGCTTTGGTGTTCTCACAGTGCCATGAGTTACAACTACATAATTCTTAAAACTCATTTGTGTTTCAGAGAAATATTTATTTCTATAAGGATTTCTAAAAATATTTTGACCTCATGAAAGGTTAGAATCTGATAAACAACAAAGACATTTTTCATGTTCTACTTTTCCAAGAATGCTATAGTCCTGGAGGGGATTATATGTATTATGTATCTCTAAGAATACATTTAATAGATTTCACCTGAGGAGAAAGATGAATATTCAAACCAAATGTACTTACTTGTATAATAGGACAAGGTTTCTCTGTAACTAAAGCAGAGGAGGAGAAAAGGACATGGCAGATAGATGGCTCTAATTAAGATCACTATCACATTATTATACTCAGCTCAATCAAATCAGGTTTTAAGAGTGATGAGACTCCTAATGGCCCCATTTTTGAGCAGTATAATCAGATCTGCTCCATTCTGTAGTTTTTGTCACCTCTAGATACAGGGCTGCCAAATTTTAATGAGAGATCACTGGCGTGACCGAAGAGAATTGGCTAGGGTTTTAAATCAGAGTTCTGGTTAGAGAGACTCACTAATTTGCAGGATTTTCTAATTTATATACTTTATGTACAAAAAAACGAATTTCAAGATCATATATAAGATCACATATGTTCATATGTCACATTGGTATACGTTGTTATTTACCTAACAAATGATATCCAATTGTATCTTGTACCATATAAAGTATGTGTAAATAAACTTTGTATCATCTAGTAAGGATCTTGATCTGGCTAGTTTTATTAGATATCCCTTATAGGTCCTTAAGTAAGTAACAGATTTTCAAAATTTAGAAATTTTCAGATTCAAAGTTTCCAGTTTTAGCTTCTCCTTTTGATCCAACAGGCCATTGAAGATGGCAACTTGGAGGAGATGGAAGAAGAGATCCGTCTGAAGAAACGTAAACGGAGGAGACATGTGGACAAAGGCAGCAGACGTGAAGATGGGGAGAAGGCCAAGAAGAGAAGAGGACGCCCCCCAGCCGAGAAACTTTCCCCTAACCCCCCAAAACTCACCAAACAGATGACTGCCATCATCGAGACTGTCATCAACTACAGAGACGGGTAAGAGGAAGCTAATGTATTTTCTGCCTAAAATCCAAGACTTCATCTTGGTAAAATTTGACGCACCTCATTGTTGCTACTGTCATTCAAACTAGCAATGACACTAGTACACTGCAACATGAAGCCAAGGTGATTTCATTTTTATAGTAGGTGAAGTAATGCACTTGGAATTCTGATAATCACATCATGTGATTTTTGGAGTCCTCTTCTTGTGGAAAGCTGGGATGCCTGACTCTGTACTGAATGTGCTGTGCTTTTTTCACTGGCAGCGCTTATGCTTCTTCTTAAATATGCTCCCAATGGCCTCGTCTTCTCCACCCCTTCACGCCCGCTCCAACATTTTTTTCCAAGAATCAACTACGTATTTTCCATAAAGTCACATTTCTTTCTTTACCAAGTGTGGCCTTTTCAGTGAGCATCTTAATTGCAGCTGATTCTTGTAGCTGCGTTTTGGCTTGTTGCACACGTTTTCCACTGTGGAGTCCACATCCTCCGGGGAGGCTAGGCTTCTTCCAGTCACGTGCATGGAATACTCTGGAATGATTTAATAGAGCCATGATCACTGTGGCCTGCGGAGAATTTCAGACAGGACTTTGGCTGGCAGTCGTACCATGCAGCTATGGAAGTCTGGTTCCACTTGCTGTTAGGACATTGGAGAAGCTGGAACTGTATAACCACTACTTCTCAGAAACAGGAACAAGTATGAAGCCACTAAATATATTACCTTCGGTCTCCACAGGAATAACAGGAGACTTCACCATGTAGTCCTCTCATAGTTGTATAAAATTCTTCAGAATTTTCTTCAAGAAGGAAGTCTTCAAGAAAGAGGGTAACAAAACATCTAAAAAAAAAGTATTTATTGGAGTTGGGGGAAAATTGACATAGTTTTTCAGTATTTTGGGTAAAAAATAGTATTGGCCTCAGCATGCATCAATATTTAATTTTTGAATCATAGTGTATACACTCCTCTTCATTAGAGAAGTTGAGAATATTTTTATTATTTATTTTATTAATATCATTATTATTATTTTCCCATTTTCATTAATTATTATTATTATTATTGTTATATTATTATTATTATACCCATTGGTAGACTAAAAGGGTTTTAT
>CM067499.1:10690092-10901882 GCA_034552555.1 Semaprochilodus insignis | reverse complement strand
ATACCCATTGGTAGACTAAAAGGGTTTTATATAAATGATGGTTTTCTTATTCTACAAGATGATGCTAAGACATTTTTTAATTCACCTGTTAACATGAAAACGCCTGAACTGACATAAACTTTTTAGGTTGCACAAATCACATCTTGTGTCTTCATTTTCTTTACTCTCCTGACCTGATTTCAGTGGCATCTGTGAGTCGATGAAGCTTGATAAATTATCCAGCTAAAATCCATGCTCACCTGTCTGTATCCTTAACAACCCCTGCAATGAGCTCACTGTTGGTGTCAATCAGAAACAAAATTACTTACATAACTTGCTCCCCTTCAGTCCTTTGCATATAAGAGCATTTGTTAAATTGGGGAACTGTTCATTGTAATTGCTGTGGATCTGAGTAATACAGTCTCTGTATATTTAGAACAGTAGGGGTGTTGAGTAATACAGAAACACTGCTACATGAATTCCATCCTTAATAGTTTTTTGATTAATAGAATTATTTTAAACTATGCTTTAACCTTTAATGGTAAGCGATCATAATCATAATCAGGCCAGCACACAGTAATTGCTCAGAACAAACGTTGATTTAATCATGAAATGGCTGATGAATCATCTGTGTTTTGAGTGTAGGTCCTGCTACGTGTCTTGGCAGACACTGACTCTTCTGACTGGCGCGAGAGAGAGGGTGAATGGAACTACTCAGTATGGCTCAATTAGTCTGAAAACATGGTTAAGCTTACGTCATGTTTTCCTTTCTAGCATAGATTTATTTGTCACTTCCCTAATTTAGAACTAAATTTGAATTAGTTATATTGTCCATATTGTAACTATATCTATATTGAGTAACTATATTATAACTGCTTCCATCAGGCTGACGATATAGGATGTCAGGAGCTACCAAAAATATCAACCGGTGGTTGTTTGTCCCAAACGCAGTGGGAATGCTTTAGGCCTTAGGTTTTTATATACACTTTGCTGTTATATGTCTGTTTTATGTTTTGTATGTATTTAATGCCAGAGGTTGCCAAAGTCAGACCCTGGCATTAAACAAGACCCTTATGCAGTGCTATTTGCCTTAGATGTAAACCTACAATATAGGAATAATATAGGAAGGTCTTTTGTAGATCAGAAGCCGCCACACAATCATTCTCCTACACATATTCCACTCTGTCCAGGGAAATTAGGGGTGCCCGATATATGTGCAGTGTCAGAAGATGCAAGTTAAGTCACACATCACATTGCTTTATTGCTGCTTGATACAAAAGGGAAACTGCACACAGTTCGCATTTTCCATGTAACACAGTAGTTTGCTTGATTTGTCTGACACAGTTTTCTCTGATTTCTTTATCTCAAGTTAGCAAAATATTTGATTGAAGTTGTCAATCAACTGTCCGTAATGTTTAAAATTTTAGTTAGCCAGACAACTACCATTACCAGTGTAAGTATGATAAATTGGAAGTTAAGAATACTGTGAGAGTGCTGATTAGCAGAGCATCCCGCTGCTCAGTTTCACTTAATATTGCTTAAACACTTTAACCAGTTTGTTCATTACATTTAATTATTCTTACTCTATGTGTTTGGATTTAGGTTCTGTTCTGGTGCTCACTGTGAAGAAAAATTAACACACTGAAACAACCATAATCGCAAGTGTAGTTTCTGTAGTGTCCAAACGTTATTCCTACACATGTTCAGTTTTCTCTCCTCATTATTTACCACCATTGCTGTAATATTTCAATATGGTTCACAAGTGAGTAATTTATTTAGCTTTGTTTATTGTGACTTTTTTATTTTCTGTGCAGATGCACGTATCTACAGAATCACCCCAGTTATTCTGTTTAGTTAATATCGCAATGTACAGAAAATTGCAATGTCACTTTTTTCCAATATCATGCAGCCCTAAGAGGAATCCAGCTAAACCTGGCTTACTGTGTCTGATTACAGATCAGGCCGGCAGCTCAGTGAAGTCTTTGTGCAGCTGCCTTCCAGGAAAGAGCTCCCAGAGTACTACGAACTGATAAGGAAGCCAGTGGACTTCAAAAAGATCAAGGTAAAAACCCAAGCAAGCGCAGAGTCCCTTCCATGAAGATAACTTGATTCTCAGTGTCCCATTCTTTATTTACTGTTGTGACAGTGCTTGATGTAAGATTTAGTGTCACTTTCATTACATAGGACATGATAATAGGTTAACCAGGCATGAAGGTTTTAATTGGATTTTTAGTGCACAATGCAAGATATGGTAATTTTAAGTGCTTACAAGTTACTGTGGTTTTTTTTTTTAATTTGTTATGCAGTACTAATTTTGTCCCCTGTTCTCAGCAATGTAATTGCACATTTTAATAGATGCTGTAGCTGGTGCATAGGCTGTGAAGTGCTTTGAATGTTTGAGACCTGATGTGGTGTGTTCGTAGGAGAGAGTGCGTAACCATAAGTACAGGAGCCTGGGTGATTTGGAGAAGGACGTAATGCTCCTTTGTCACAACGCTCAAACCTACAATCTTGAAGGTTCCCAGGTGAGTGAGTGAAAGCATGTAAGGCCCACTGCTATTATCTTAATGGAGACACCGAAAAGCACTAAGAAATGATTTTGATCGCTTCAGTCTTTTGAGCTCATAGCACAATAGACAGCAAAATTATAAAGCAGTACATACCTTTATTTTCATCTCACACTGAAAAAGCAACACTAGCAAATGGAGATGCTTCAGATGATTTAATTCAGTGAAGATATGTTTTATACTGCACCTAGAGATGCAAGGACATGTTGTCATTGTGTACTGCACAGTTGAGGAAGCTTGTCACCCTTTTTTCTTAGAGAATTTATCTGCTATATTCTCTGTTTTCTTTTTAATTATGTTTGTATGAGAACTCTGCCCTCCTTTTTGGACCAAAAACACAGTGGGATTAGCATCAGAAGATACTGAACATTTGGGTGTTTACCATCTCTTTCCACTTAGAATCTCTCTTTCTGCATGTTTCTCTTGGATTACTATAAAAGTGTCCTCAGTTGCTTTGCCAGAAAGACAGGAATTATGTTCCAGAGTCCTCCTCTCTGTAATTGAATCCATCATTTTATCTGTTCTGAAATGATCACATCTGTAGAGAGAATTCATATTTCGAAACATATTTCCCTGCATTTTTGGACACACTCTTTTCATTCTGCCTTTTTTCATGTATACGTTAAATGTATAGATAAATTTACAGATCTGCTTTTTGGGTGATTTTGCACCATACATCAACCTAATTGTGCCTGTGCCTGTCACTTGTTCATAAACCAAACAGCATTGTTGTTAGTGTTGCATATGCTGGAGTTCTGTGCTTCAGCAGTGCAGCAATGTCCTTACTGTAGTCTTCAAGCTTCGACTGACTTCAGGCTTCCATGTTTTCTTCAGATCTATGAGGACTCCATCGTGCTGCAGTCAGTGTTTAAGAGTGCCCGGCAAAAGATTGCTAAAGAAGAGAGTGAAGACGACAGCAATGATGATGACGACGATGAGGAGGAGTCAGAGGCTGAATGTAAGATTTTTCTAAGTAAACTGTGTAGAGGTCTGAGACCACTATGCATTTTCAGTTTCCTGTCAAAACCACCGTGAATTAGATATAATTCCGAGATTAGATATAAATTTATTAGCCCAAAACGAGAAGGAAACTGTAACACTTCACTTACTTGGACACTTAGGCTGTTCTCTCTCAGAAGCAGGCTTTCTTGTTAGTTCTGCTTCAGCATATTTAGAGGCAATGTCCAAAGGATAAATGAAATCTTTTTGAAATATTAATTTATGTTTATCTTTTGCATTCAGAGACCCAGAGAAAATATTTATGCATCAGAAATCACAAGGCTAAATTTGTCTGTTTGTTTGGGCCTGTTATCTCGTTCCTTGGTACGTGACTGGCTTGTCTGTGGGCTCCCACTTTAGCCAAGTCGGTGAAGGTGAAGATCAAGTTGAGCAAGCGTGAGGAGCGCAGCCAAGACAAAGGCAAGAAGCGTCCGAGCCGGGCCAAAGCCAAACCTGTGGTCAGCGATGATGATAGCGACGAGGAGCCGGAAGAGAATGTAAGTCCCCTTTACCATCAGCACACACTACCTGTTTCTTCCCCATCTCGTCTCCACAAATGTGATCATCAGTCATTTACCCCTCACTGAAATGTATAAAAAGTGAGATCAACCTTATTTCATCATGTCCCCTCATTGTCTTAGTTCTAACCTATGAGCTATGTAAAATGTTAGATTGTGTATCAGGCATGTTTATCATGAAGCCAGGTACTGAATAACATTAAGATTCAAGTGTGCCCTTATCTACTCTTCATTCTGCTTTTCTCACTTCCTTCTTGTCTCTGTCCCTTCTGCTGCAGTTCACAAGGAAACTGTAAGTCTTTTCTGACTCTTTAATTCTCAAGCACAGTCCTTTCCTAGATTTTTTAACTGCTCAAGTCTAGTCAGGGGGTCCATTGGTGTCAGCCTGTCTCATTATCTAAGAGTGAGTGGTAACCAAGCCCCCCCACATGTAATGAGTCTCTGCAGGCCACCTGTCAGTGTTGGACAGTGGCTGTGCCAGGATTTGAGATTGGGGAGGGCCAAATATGTCACATTTAGGTCTAGGCTAGTATTATTTAATGTGGCAACAGTAGTAGTATCTGCACAAATTGGAATCACAGGGCTCATAAGTTGGATTATTTTTACACAGGAAGGTAAAATAATTTAGGTTATTGCCAACAAAATCCATGATTTTAACCCAGTATGAATTTGTAATGTCTGTTATTTTTACCGGTCTGACAGTTGTAATTCCAGAGTGAATTACCTTCTGTAATTGGCTGATCCTGGTCCCTTCAGTAAAAGTAGTCCTGTTCCGTTGACATTACGAGGATAGTATAACAAAATTTGTTAGAAGACACAGCTGTGTTGTTACTGAGTGTGGCAGCTGTCACAAAATATTGACAGGAACTTCCCAAAAGTGAAATTTTAGCTTGGACTATCTCTAATAATTTGGGTAAATTACACAAATAATGTAAATTTAAAGTCCCCATTATAACTCAAAAGTCTTAATAGTAAAAGTGAATAAAACATGTACATGTTATTCAGTATAATTCATTCACCTTGAATGTAAACAGCATCCATAGATTAGGATCATCTCCACTTTAGCTCATTTTTACAGCACTGAGTCACTCTGAAGCAAGTTTAAGGTTCTGAGCATGGCAGCATTTATTTTCAGTTCCATTCAACTTAAGCTTAACATTAAGTAAAATAAGAAGAAAGGGAAGCCCTGTGGTAAAGCTAGTACTAGCAAACAGAACTTACAAGCAGCTTCTTAACAAATGAATTAACTTATTATAATAATATAAATAATATATAAATAATAATAATAATTCTCTTTCTCTCTCTCTAATAGAAAACAAAAAAGTGACTGTTATGGCACACACTTCTTACACATAAACCCCAGATTCCTAAAATATTTATAAGCTATATAAGATAAATTAGTCCTCTCTAGTTCTCACCCAGTTCTTTTCCTAAACCACCTTTTACACGTCACTAAAGATAACAGTTTACATCACCCTATCACCCAGACCTAGTGGTGACCTGATAGCAGAGGTGACCAGATATTCGACTCATTTTAATGTTCAAGTGCACACTCAAATAAGCATGTGTTATTTGGAAGGTAAACTACTTCATACATCAATAAAGCGTCCAAACAATTGTGTTCTTTACATGCTCACTGCATATTATAAGCAAATGTTAAGTCTTAAACATTTGAAATGTTTTGATATTTTTGCAATACAAAATACTTTAAATACTGTTCATTTAAAACTGAGGACATAGCGACAGTGGAATGAACACTGTAGTGTTTGGCTTTTGTTTTTATTAGACCTCTATTGAGTGAGTGTTGAGCCTGTGTTGAGCCTAGGCAGGTAGGAGGAAACTGGCCTGAGTTTCTCGCCAATCTCAGTGTTCCACTGTGGTGTGTTCACAGGAGCAGTCTGAGGGCAGCCCCACAGAAGACGAGTGATGAGGACGAGACCAGCTGATAGCCGGCCGATTCTTCCTTCTTTTTTTTTTTATCTTATTTTATTTTTTGGATTATTTTCCTGTTTTCCATCACCAGCATCTTTTCCTGCTATCTTTGTGCTTCTGAAGTCATATTCATTTGCTTGTCTTCTCCAATGCAGGAGAGGCACTGTTGTTTTTCCACAAGTGGCTGTTTAATCAATCCATCATGTGTCTCCACTAAACATACTGCAGAGACTGATCGTGTATGCTTGTATGTATTTTCCCCCTTATGCAATATTTTACATCCATTACTTAAAAACACATTTATGTGTGGACAGAGAGAAGAAGGGTGGATATCCTTCATAGTTCATTTATAAGCTGTCAAAAGAAAAAACAAAAAAAAAAGGTTTCTATCTAAAAGTTTTTATCAGATAAGACAGATACACATGGTCAAACCATGGTCTTTGTATTCATATTCTCTGCCAGTTACACTGAAAGTGATGTTCCCACCACACAAGTTTATGCCCTTAAACTCCTGTATTGTTGTGATTATTAATAACAAGCTCAGCAGAGATTGCAAAAGTGAAGGGATATGTTGGGATAAGTCTGATTTAGCCCGCTGATGGGTCCTGAGGCTCTTTCAATAGCTGGAGACGTTTGACCAGGTGCTCCAGTGTTTTTCTGTTATTCACGCAGACATAACAGACCTTGTCTTTCCACTTCTTTTGGGCCTCCCATGTGTCTCTCCTTTAATACCAGCTCTCACAGATATTTTTGTAATATCTTTTCAAAGATTTGCGGTTTTGTTAAGAGGCAGAACAGTTTTCGGGGGAAAAAGCTCATTGTAAGCCTTGATACTGTATTGATATATCGACATGAATATGTATCTAATTATTTTGAAGTTGGATGCTATAGCTTTTTTGTCTTTGTGTCTATGAGCTTACGTATATATACCAGTATTAGTGTCTGTTTTCTCTCTTTAATGTCTGTCATCTCGTTGCCGTTATATACATTCTCTGCTTGTCACCTTTTCTGAAGTGTCAATCTTTGCTTTCTTTGCACAGTGTCTTTGTGGTTGTATCTCATAGCCCAAAGCAAATAAACGTCAGATTTTAAAGGGTTGTCGATCTTTGAGATGTTTGCCATGTTGAATGTTATTAGTCCAAAGAGCTGAACAGCTGATTTGATAAATTAACATAGACTAATTAACTTGTTTATTTATACTGTTACAGTACAGTGTAATTGTATAGTATAATCATTATTAGCGTAATGATCAGTGTTCTCCACCAGCTGCGTAATAAAGATGTGCCAGAGTTGTTTTCCTTTCATGCTAATATATAGTAATGATAATAGGTTTGCTCAGTGTGCTGCTAGTTATGTACTCACATATAATGATGTAGTAATTGCTTCAAACTGTTTGAAATAGGAATATTAATTTCAGCTGTCAATATGAGTTTGTTAGAGCTTTTTGCACCTTGAAACAGACAGGCTCTGTTGGAACACGGTGAATGCTAATATTCAGTGCTAAACAACAAGTAGAGAGAAGTTAGAACCAAAATGGTAATGCAATGGTGACAGCAAAAAAGAAAAGTTCCTTCCTCACAAATTTACTTGAGTAGAAGTATGTAGAAAGTAGAAAAAGTAGAAAGTAGTGGAGAGTGGGCCATAACCCTAGCATATGTGTTGTATGATTTGCTTTAATGCTTCAAACTGGTGCTACGTGACAGCCAACAAGAATAAAATAAAATAACATGGGTGTAAATTCTGGGACTTTAAGTAATTAAAGTAATTTAAAAAAATATATGATGGAAAAAAAGTTACTTTTATGGTATAAAAACAGGATGACTGTCCAGTTGCTGAGATGAGAAATCAGTAGAAGCAGATAGTTGTATGCAAAAGTTAAGGTGCATCCAGTTAAATAATATGCTTGAGTGAAAATAAGTTGCACACCTGTTGCAGAGAACACCAGCTTGTTTACTGCAGAGAATGTGTTAAGATATTTACAGAAAAATCAACAGAACTGTGTCATGTGACCAGTGTTTAAACCTTAACTGTACAAATGTACAAGTTAAAATATTATCATCTGAAAACACACTAAAACAGAGGGCTACCTGACGTCCCAGTTCTCCATGGATAGTCCCAGTTATTGGTGTCTCTGCAAATGTCCCCGACTTCTACTGACAATTACAGTCACATCAGAAAGTCATTAGAAAGACCTGCATGCAGGCGGACGTCTCGCATTGTGCTTGTTTTGGCCCACAGAGGGCATTGCTGCTATCTACTACCCACTTCTACCACTTGCTCACCTAGTTTTTGTGTGAAACTAACTGAAGCTAGCAAGTGTCAAGTGAGTCCACAACATCACCACAAACGTCTTTTCAGGACATGACCCAGGGATTAAAAGCAGAGGTGGGGTCATGGGACTGGGTCAAGGCTAATTTGTATAGTGCCACTGTCCAATGAAAAGTATCTCCATTTTTGCCCATTTGTCCTTTATGCATCATTTGAAAACAGCAGTTGTGGTTGTGTGAAAATGTAATGAAACTGCTCCAAAAGTCTGGTTCCATTGACTTACATTAAAACTAAGCTAAGTTTTTGCCCTCTCCTGTAAAGTTGCCATTTTGGAGATACTTGTTTTTCTTTGAATAGTGGCGATAGACATACAGTCTACTTCAGATGACACTATGTCATCTACATATGGTGTATCATTTTTTTTTACACCGCATCACTTTTTAAACCACCCATATATGATATAGGGCTTGTTGATAGCAGCTATCTCTGCAGAACTGGAGCCAGCTCAGGGAGTTTTTAGGGTCTGGCTATTGAGTTATAGCCACGGCTCTCTTTTTACTGCCAAAATATTTACTATGAATGTGAATTATGGGCTCATACAACCACTGAAACTTTTGTGGTTGTCGTTTCCTTGTTGGCCTTTACTGTGGTTCATTACAGTACAGCAGTTGGTCAAAATATGTGAACTGTCGCCCTTTTCATTTCATAGTTAGAACACTGGATACTGTTTCTGAAGGCTATGCTGACTGCTGAACTAGAAATGCACAAAATGAAAATAGATTGTTCAGATATCTATTTAGCTTAGCTAAGCCTGTGTGACGGAGTTAACCTTTTTCGTTGCACCTCACTACCTTCCACATGTCCCCGCTGCAGCTAGGCGCTAGGAGGCAGTGCAGAGGTCCTCCATCTTGGATTTGGATCAGACTTCTTTTTTCCCGCTGAGAGATCAAAAACTTCTCTCCGGTTTTGTGCTCGGCCTGTTTAACTGAAGCTGCTTTAAGCCAATTTCTGTCCAAGGCTACACATCCACGGCTGCTCCGTTCTTCCCGCGCTTTTGAAGTGGCGAGCTGTTTAGATAGTAGTAAGCCTCTGAAGAAAGAGATAAATTGGACGGTAATCCTTATAGCTGTGCCAGAGATGGCAGCTGGAGGGTCAGGTGCCAGCGCAATCCCTGCTATTCCTCTGTAGCCTTTGTGAGTTCTGGTCAGCACGTTCGATAGCCAAGGCTCTTTCTTTCTTTCATTCTTTCTTTCTTTCTTTTTTTGAAAGAATTCCTTTTCCATGTGCCATAAAAAGAGTTGCGTATGATCCAATGAAAGGGCCAGGTGCTCTCTATTATTAGATGTTCTGATCCCGCTTGCACTTTGTATCACCTTTTCGGTTGTAGTCAGCTCTGTGGAAGCTCCTGGAAAGCCCGGAATGCACAGCTTCAAGGGAACTGCAGGGAGAATTCATTGTCGCTGTGGGAATCGATGTTTTAGTGGCTCAGTGAGCTCTGCGTGATTGGAGAGCCCTCAATCACATCTTGCCTCTCACATAGGCTACTGTCCTCCAACAGAGACCAAACTGATGGACCTTTTATCTAAACATGCGTAGGTACACTGGTTGTGGGCAACATGCTGAGAAGCCCTGCTGATTTCTGCTGAAAATGGACCAAACACTTGTACATGCTGATTAGCTTTCGAGTCTGAGGTAATTGGATCTGCTGGTGTGACAGAAAGCTTAATATGCACCTTTTTTGGATTGAATTAATAGTGGAACACATTTTGTAGACTGTTCTCACACGTTACTAGACACTTTTGTTTTCACCTTCATCTGCTGCCTGCAGTCTCCGAATTGCAAAAGCACAAAATATGTTTGGGTAAAATGCTGATATGTCTGAGCAGCTGTTACTAGATAGTTTGTAGTCTTTCTGAAGAATAGTTGTTTGAGTCACACTTGAGTATTTTTCTGCACATTAGAAAATGTTACAACCTAAAAAAAGTACCTAATGTGGAATGAAGGAGTTTCACTTGCTTTATTAAAGTCAAATTAATATCTGATTACAATACAAGTACAAGTACAGCATTATTCTCAGTCCACTTCAAATCAACCTCTGCCCATTTTCAATATTGGAACTGTACAAACTCTGAAACTGTAGTTGCGTTACAGAAGCAATGTTTGGACTTCATGTCATACATGTCGTACAGTCATTAAACAGTATTTTCCCAGGATGCACACTTTCATAGTTTCCATGAAAATTGCAGTTTAATTCAGATTTGATTCAAAATGATTTGTGACTGGCTTAAAATGTTGTACACATTGAACACTGAATAGTAATTTCAACATTCCAGCATCCCAATTCGGACAGAGTCATCACCAGCATGTGGGGTAGATGAAATTAGTAAGGATGGGTCAAAACTGGTCCATCAACTGTTTTTTAGCTTTTAGCCTCTATTAAATATCACTCACTGTCATAATTTAGCCTAAACGGCTGTACATTTCCTGTTGGAAATATGAGTGATTCTGTATCGAAAAGCCTTATAAAAGGAAGCAAACACTGATCTAAAAAACATCAAAGAAGCAGCATTTGTGGGAACATTGCAGTTCACAACCGCACCAGCACGTTGTTCAACTTCAAGAACCAATAGATTAGCCACTGATACAAGGGCTTTGAATTGTGAAAGCCCATGATCAAGGAGTACTCCTTGCATTTCAACACTGCATACGTTGTACATACGTGATAGTAATATGTGACATTGAATGGTAAGCAGTAAGAGGTCCTGGATTTGATTTATTTATTTGATGCTGGGTAAGTCATGAAAAGCCCTGGAATTTAATAGTGAGTGAAGTGCGAAAACCCTTCTCAACTGTGAAGCATGGTGGTGGGAGTTTGAGGACTTACAGTCTCCTTGCTGCCTTTGAAGAAAGCTTGTGATCATTGAGAGCTCAGTGAATTTAAAGTGGTATCAGAAAGGTTCACAGCAGAACGCCTGAGCATCTGTCTGTGATCTAAAACTTAAAAGAAGTTGGGTCATGCAACATGATAATGATCCAAAATAATGCAAATCAACAACAGAGTGGATCAAAAAAGAGGGAATTCCGTATTTCAGCCAAAGGAACTTAAATTCCATTGAAACAGAGGCATGATCTGAAGCAGGCTGTTCAAGCTAGATAATCCAAAAATTAGAATACCAAGAACATTGGACCAAAACACCTCCAAACTACTGTTCAATATGGATCAGCATGCTTTTCCCTAGAGTGGCCTCAATTGTTTTAACCAGGGGTTATTACCCACCAAGTTTCCTTCCTGTCATTTGATTCCTTCTGGGTGCAACTGTTTATTTTTATTTGATGAGTCTATATACAGTATATATATATATTTGCAGTATTTTCTCAAACTGTAGGAACTTCTGAGGATGTCAACAATTCTTTTACCACCAGTGTTCTAAAATAAATTGATATTAATAAACTGATGTATGATCATGTATAATTTTGACTGGGTGTTAAGCTGGCTTGGTTACCAGGTAGCTCTGCTCAGGTTTAAAGTGATTTCCAGATTACCCCTAAAGTAGTGAGTCAGTGAAGATTTTGCTTCTGTAGTTTTGAACTGGTGCTAAAAGGTTAATGTAGTTCATCTAAACTATCACTACTACAGTCAGGAAATGCCTGACAGCTATGACTGCCTCCCGGCTTATTACTATATTCTTGGCACCTTAGCTCAACATATGGGAATTCTTAAATAGCATGGGAGTCATGCATGCATGCACGGTTCTTCCTCTGTCACTCACATGAACACTTTCAGACTGATGAGCTTTATTGAGACGGACATGCTGTCAGGGGACAGCATTGTGGTTGGTCTGTGTTAGTGAGTCGTGGTGTCTGCCCGAATGGTGGGGATGAGGTGGAAGTGAGTGAGTGAGTGGCAGCCTCATTATATTTGACAAGCTTCCTGTACAGATGCCAGCCACGAAGCAATGGAAAGACTTGGTAGTTGGTCTCATGTTGATGCATGACTGGCCAGTGTTGGGGTGCTGGGCGTATGGTACTTTTCTGAATGCTTGACTAGCCGTGACGATGATAGAGGAGTTCCTGTATTACAGGTGAGGAAAGGGAATGACTCCTGGATTCTCAGCTGGTTTTACGATGAGTTACATTGTTACAGTAATACAGTTATCCTTCTGTGCAGATCTGTCACACTGCAGATCTATCACACTGCAGATCTATCACTCTGGAACATCTGCAGATCTATCACACTGGAACATTCTGCGAGGTACACAGGTGCTAGGCACCTATTTAGGACTTTAAAAGCAAGAAACAAATGGTTCTCTGGCATGATTAGCACCTCGCTATCTGGCAGTCTGATGGATGAATCTTGGTTTGCTGGATGCCAGGAGGATGCCAGGAAGATGCCAGCACCTACCAGAATCCATAGCACTAACAGTAAAGTTGGAGAGGGATAATGGCCTGGGTCTGTTTTTCAGGATTTGGGCCCCTTAGTTCCAGTGAAAGATAATGTTAATGATACAGCATACAAAAAAACTACATGCCTTCAACTTTGTGGCAATAGTTTGGTGAAGGCCATTTCCTGTTCCAGCGACTACAAAAAGTGAGATCCATAAAGACTTGGTTTGATGAATTTGGCGTGGAGGAACTCCAGTGGCCTGCAGACAGCTCTGATTTCAACCCTACTGAACACCTTTGAGAAGGATTGGAACATAGTTTCGGAGGTTTTTCCATATTAAAGCCCATGGCATCCACATAGTGCCATATAGTGTATCTGGCGCACAACAGTAAATCAACACATCGCCATAGCTATAAAAACTGAACTCATGTTTTCTGCTAAAATAGGTAGCATGTACAAATAGAAAACGAAGAGCCCTGAAGTTGAACCCTGTGACAGTCTGCAAGAAATGTTAAAAAATATGAATGTTAAAAATCTGATAGCTGTACACTAAGAATAAAGATGCCAAAAAGGGGTCTTATGAGAGCTGCCATCAAATAAGTACTTTTAGTTACTTAAATAAGCTTTCTGTTGACAGTTCTTCTAAGAACCATTTTTATAAATGCACAAATGTGCACCGTTTAATAGTTGGAAAACCAACCTTTTTTTTTTATTTCCTAGAATAGTACATTCAAGCCAAGCGCGGTTGGTGCTTCATTCACTAGGCAGTACATTTATCTTGATTTCCATTGTGATCTTATTAACTTTAGAAAAAAATCAATTTTAGGTTTAATGAAATAAAGTAAATTGACATTGATATGACTCAAACATTTTATAGGCCCCAGGACACATTCAGTGAGGTAGACCCCTTAGTGACTGTAGGAATGCATTGGAATACATTCCCATAGCATTCCTGCTTAAAGCACATTGTGCGATTGTTACAAAGAATGCTTTTTCTCTTGTTTGTAAAGTGCCGATTAGCCGATAAAGACCTACTATAATAACCCTTTATGAATTATGAAGGGGCTTTTTTGTAAATTCTGTATTTATGATATGTTTGCCAAATTTGTTAATCTCTAGTAATTTTTGAATCATCTGTGCTTCATTAGACCTCAGTGGCTCCTATATTATAGTCTGAAGAATGGTCCTTAGTTCATCTAACGAGTCATTTACTCTTAATAATTCTGTCAGAAACCATCTTGGAAGGTCAAGATGAATAGTCATGGAAACAGGCTTCATGATAAGCCATTTGTTTCAGTCAAGAGGTCTGCCGCCACCGCTATGAAGATTAATGGAGTTCATTGTCTGTTTATGAATCATTAATGAAGGTATAAGGCTTCCCCAACTCTCGGCTTCACTTCGATACTTGACCGGTTGGTCGCTAAAGTGGAATAGCCATAGATTTCTGATTAAGGTGAACAAATCACCATCGCTCGCTCCTTTGAGTGGGAATGTGGAACTTCACAAGTAATAAAGAACCAAGCGTTTAACCTGTGATATGTTTAACCTTCAAAAGCACAGACCTTGCAAAACCTAACCGAGTCCAAATTGGGCTGCATTAATAGTCTTTAACCACCAGCTTGCCTTCAAAATGCACAAGTTGCATTGCATTTACATTTATTCATTTGGCAGATGTTTCCGAAGCAAGAACAACCTAAGCCCACGAATACAACGAGAAGGAGGTCTTGAGAAACTAGCAGAAAGTTGCAAAACGTGATTCTGATTCTTCTTCTGATTACAATTTCATCATCTTGTGGGTGGCACATCCACACATAAAAGAAGCATGTGTTACATGATTAGTGCTATACAAACATAGTTTGTTACGTACAACATACTATTCACAGTTTTCCACTGGCGTCACACAATCGCACTGCCATCTGATTAAACCTCTGCTGTGCATCTCATTAGCTGATCACTTCCAAGTGGAAGTTTAAGGTTTGTCTTGTTTATGGATCTTTTTTGAGGTTAATTAATGCCTTTAAGCTGCTGTTGGCTTCATGTTTACCAGTTTCTTGTTGGAAATGTGTTCTATATTTACATCACCTGAATGTAACTGCATCGCCATTTCTGGTCTGTTTTCCTTAAAAGGCAAGTTGCTGCTTGCCTTGCAAATTGGCAACAGGATCTTCTTAATGATGCAGTCGAATACTATGAATACTAAAGCACAGATAATCATGGAAGCTAAGAGAGGAGGCTGTGTTGCAAGGGAAAGGCTATAAGGTACAGAAAATGCAGATTAAATAGGTGCAAATTACAATTCAAAGAGATACAATGAGAAGAAGATCCCTGTGGAATCCAATGAGAAACTGAATTAGGGCCAAATCATGAAGTGTTCATGGAAGAGCAGGGTCTTAACAAGCTTCTGGAATTGATTTGGATTGATTGCAAGAGATTCTGCAAGATGAATTGTTGTGGCACATCCACGCTTGACCAGCTCTCTACATCTTATGGTGCTTTTCTTCTTCCTCTCTTCTTCTGACAGCTATTTCTTCTACTTCTGAATGGCACATCACCACTCCACCACATCACACGGTGCCCTTTTCTCCCTGGTTCTTCTTCTGAGTGGTGCTACATGTGCTGTATGACTACTTCTATACAGACTGTGTATGTTTCAATTTCAGCCAGAGATCCTGCAATTCCGATTATTGAGGCCCATCCACTGTTGAACATCTCTCCACATCACAGGATGCCTTTTTCTCCTTCTTTCATCTCCCGAGTGCCATTTTCAGTGCTGGCTGTGGTACAGTTGGCCCAGCTGCTGAAAGAAAGGAAGGCTATTGGACTGGGTTCACTCTGGGTGACGATAGGGCATGCTGAATAGAATGCAGGGCCTCAGCCTCTTTGCCTGATGTGCTTTGGAGGAATTTAAGGCTTGGTGGAAAAAAGGACAGCGGATTAAAACACATGGATGCAGCAGGTGCGTGCATTGTGGGGAGGCAAAGCAGATATGTCAGCGCTCTCTCACTCTCTCCGTCTCCGTCTCTGTCTCTCCTGTGTGTTTAGATGACAGTCCTCTTTAAAGGCATTCTTTGCGATCCCTCTTACTGGAAGGACTTTGCTGTACACACACGCCAGCGCTTTTTCAGCGCTGATCCAGTATTTGTAGAGCACACAGCGGCGCACATTCTCATTCGGGCACCCACACACACGCTCCTCTGATGACTGCCCTTCTTCATCCTTTTCTCAACTCGCCCACGGATACGCACCTCTGACACAACAGCATTAGCTGCTCAGACGCAAAACTGACATTCTCTGCTTAATCCACAGTAGGCGAATGCTGTGGTTTGGTGGCTGGAAGGCACTTCAGGGGTTTGAAGAATATATTGTACTGTGCAGATGTTTTAGGCACCTGAGATAATTAGGTTTTAAATACTGATGTGACAATACCGATTGTAAAACTGACATTACAGTACGTACAAAGTGAATAAATATACACAGTGTTTAAGCCTTTAGCAGTGAGGTTGCAGATAGCAACCGATACCCCCCACCCCTCCTTGTCTTGAGCTTATGGTCCTTGAGCTTATGGTGGGTGCCAAATTTTGTTTTGCTTCTTCATGTTTTCACTTCTTTGACTTTTTCTTTTTTGGGGGGCTAAACAATAGCTATGAAACTCCATTTGTCAATATTACTCAGTTCTTAGACTGCTCAAATTTCATCATCTTCTTGTTCAGATTGGCTTGTTCCGCCTTAAATGGTGCAGCAATTATTATTGTAATGCCTCTGGCACCAGAATGTAACAGCCCCGTTTAATTGGCTTGTTCCACCTTAAATGGTGCAGCAATTATTACTGTAATGCCTCTGGCACCAGAATGTAACAGCCCCATTTTAGGTGGAACAGGACAATGCGAACAAGAAGCTGCCGAATAGGAAGCTGCATGCCAGAGGCAGAATGTAACTGCCGCAGCCTTTAAGGTGGAACCGGACAATGCGAACAGGAAGCTGCCGAATAGGAGGCTGCATGTCAGTGGCGGAATGTACCTGCTGAACCATTTAAGGTGGAATGGACAAAATTTGAACAAGAAGCTGACAAACAAAAATTTGTAATGTTTGTGGTATTTGTGATAAAGAGATATTAAACTGTCCTACCTAGAGTTTCATGCATGGAGCTACCTATAAATATGCTCTACAATTGGGCATTTTCAACAAGGACTGTTCTTCAACTTTCAACCAGTGCTATAGTGGCACCAAATTCAAGCTGCTGCTTTAGCGTAAAAATGAGAAAGGCAATCTCTAGAGTCAGGGTGTGGTTTGTCCATTCTGGCCTGCTCCTATGTAGATATGAAGGGTTCATTTTAAGCTAACAAAGACACACCGATTTGTAGTTACAGGTAATTATACACTAATGAAAACAAAATTCTGTACAAGACATGCTATTTCTGTTAATAGATCTCCTTAAAACTAACCTACAGCTCCTTTACATACATCAGTATGTTTGTGTAACCAGATCCAAACTAGTATTAATTGTTGTTAGCATCCAATGCCTGGTTTGGCTCATCAGAGCATCATTAAGTTAAATCACCAGTGTGCTGGTGATGGAATTTACCAAAATTTATTTCAAGGTGTTCTGGAGAAATGGCAGTAACTTCTTCAGACCAGATCTCAGGATATTTACCCAAGACATCTACTTTTCATAATACCCATTTTTTTAACTTTATGTATGTTTATTTGCATCTTTTCTAATATTACATGGTGTAATATTGCATTCACAAAACAGAAGACTTTTTGCCCAGATAAATGGTTTTAAAGAATTCACATTGATTGATAAACTGTCTATATTTCAATCATATTTTCTAAAACATCTCAGGGGGGGCAGTGACTACCCATCTTGTTTGTGTAAATTCTGTATTTTGTGGCTGCATCTACTAAATGATTTGTTAGGAATGTGATCTTTTCTGCTTAGCTCAACCTGAAATCAAAACTGGCCTTTGTTTCAACTACAGTGCAGCACCAAAGTCACTCCTTAGATTATTAAATTTCTAGTCAGAACAGCCAAATTATTCATTTTCAGTGTCAAAATACACTAAGGCCTCAATAAGTCCACTTGCCCATTATTACAGATTGCATTAGAGTAAATTGCAGTTTTATGAGTCTTGCTTTCAGAAATCTGGAGGGATATTTTCACCTCCAAAGTTCAGTCTTAGGTCACAACACAAGTATTCCAAAATACTTCCAATGCTTTTCAGGTCTGAGCTCTGGGGAGGCCAGTCCATTGCACCGAGAACACCAGCTATAGGCATGTCTTGCTCTTCTCAGCAGTGTTCTTAGAGTTGATATCTCGCTGTAGAATGAGGTTCTTCCTAATGAAACGTTTTTTCCAGAGGGTGTGACGTGATGTATTCATGATGGCTTCAATCAAAACAAATAACCAACTCCAGATGTTGTTATACATCTGCAAACTTGCACACCTCTGACAAAACTGCAACACAGATGCAAATCATCAAAACAACCCTATACCGCTACCCTGGTCCTGGAGGCCCACTGCCCTGCCGAATTTAGTACTCTCTGAACTAAATACTCTCCCACTTCAACTCTGTAAGGGGTTGTTAATGGGCTGATTAGTTGGATCAGGTGTGTTAGGAGCAGGGATAATCACATAAATGCAGAACACTGGGCATCCAGGACCAGGGTAGAGAAACATTTGTGTGCATTCGTCAACAACATTTGTATGCATTCGTCAACAACTCGTACCCCCAGCTGTTTTCAGATCAGGGAGGCTCTGGCAACTCATGGGTTTGTTTTGACTGGCACATGGACCCAAAACACCCAAATTGATCTCGTTTTTCAGCGCACCTTGATGGGTGGAGAAAAACAAATGCATCTATAATGCTTTATTGACTTTGACAAACAGCTTTAGTCATGGAAATATCCACGCTCTGCAGTCTATTAAATTACACTTCAGCAAGAGCCAGTCTGTAGAGGGAGATTGAGAGGAATTTGATTTTTTAAACTATTCCTCCCCTAAAAGACTTCCATCTGTGGTAATATTACAGTTCCCCACTATAAACTGTCAGCTCCAGAGTTTTGAGCTGAAAGTGAAAGATAACATCTAAGCCATAGGGAAATGGTCAAATGTCGAGATACCTTCTAACTAAGAAGGCAGATAGCTCTTAAAGCTGGCAAGAAGTGGAGAATTCTAGAGATGGAGATGAAGTGTTCTCCTAATGTCTGAGACGTGGTATGAAATTTTAATTATATACGAAAATCTGAATAATCGGAGTCCATTGGCCTAAATGAGTCAGTTTTTCAATTACGATATGCAGTGAGATCTGTTGTACAAAACAAACAAAAAGGCTTTGAGCATTTGGTCAGTATTAGATGTGTTGCTAAAACTTTCGATTTCTTTCTCAGGCCTTTTCAGACCTCCGTGCTTTACCTGAGCAGGGCTAAAGAGAGATCACGTTGGAGAATGGAGAGCAAGATAAAGGTCAATGATATCCTTCTAGCAATGGTATCCCTCTAGCCTTTTCTTTGTGTTATGATGTCAGGGCTGTTTCTTGCTGTAAGAGGTGTAAGCAGTCACTAAAGGCCCCCAAGTCACCAGGGGTCCTCAAGCATGTACTTTTATAAATGTGTTTAATAGTGGTAGTAGAAAAAGTGCAGATGATCTCCTTGTTTCCTATTGCTGTTATTTAATGAACTGCTTTTGCTTTATTTCTATGACTGGGCTTGGCAGAGGCTGCTTAGGGCCTCCAGATGCTTAGAAATGGATCTGTGTGATATCAAGGAAACTTTCTTTGAAAGCAGGATATAAAATACCACCTTGTGTTTTTGGGGGTCCCATGTTGGCTGACTACTACAATAGTGGTTGACTGTTGACTCACTCATACCATCACTGGGTGGCTTCAGTGGCAGCAATATATAACAATTCTTCTGGAAATGCTCTTTTCTCATTTGTTAAATTGGTCTTCCATACAGTAATAGTATAGGAAATGAATAACAGTTCATTCTTTCCAACTAGCTATTGGGAAACTGGCTGAGTTTACAAATGTGCTACAACATATTCTAATGTTTTTCCAGAAGTATCCTGAGTAATTGCTGGGCTATGAAGGACCAACTGGGTGAAGCAGTATGCTACAGCGCCATCCTCAGGCAGATCAGATCTCTATCCTTATGAAATACAAGGGTCCTTTCCCTGAATTTGGACAGTATTTGAGCACATATGTTAACTGACAGCAGAATTTCATAATATGTTTATTTTCAGGGACCCCCCACTACCTCCCACCCACCCACTACCACACCAGAGTTTTTTTTATTTTGAGACATTCAGAGGCTCTGAGAGGATAATTGTCCTGCACCACCCCACCCCCTACCAGGATCCCATGTCTTCACACCTTATTTAAACACCAGTAAGATAAGTACAGACATGTTGTGTAAAAGGAATGTTTCATCCATATCAGTCTTAAAGATTTCATTTTATTTTCAAGCCTTTTTTTCAGACCTTTAAAGATAAAAAAAGAACTGCAAAACCTTTATTTCCTGTAGTCAGTCAAAGCTTTGTCACTTGCCGTGAAGTATTTGTTCTACAGAGCAGACGTGACAGCACAACCCTTAATGAAAGACATAAAAAGAGGTGAAAAGCTTTTGAAGAAAAGGAACAGTTGATGAGCATTAGCTGTCCTCAGTCATTAATTCCAGACATATTAACTGAAAAGAATGTAGATTGTTTAGTTCATCAGTATTAGTTGCCTTATTGGTGCCATAAAATGCATTTATTTAGAATATTAAATTGTTGGTATGTGACTTTGGTCAGGGTGAAAAATGACCAGATGCGGTTTTACACGCACTACAATTTGGCCCTAGAATGAAACAAGCTGTTTTCCCTTGTTTGGTGACCTCATGAATCATTTAATGAGCTTGGTTCTGATTGGTTGGTCTACACTAAGACATCACAATGATCACACTGAGACAAGAGGTTGAAACAGACACTGGCATTAAAATAGAAGCTAATGTTATTTATACTAGCTACCTGCTTTTAATCTCAACATCAACACAAAGTTGTTACTCACTATGAAACTCTCAATTTACGATAGTCTGCTTAAACCAGGAAAAGTGGACAAAGTCACACAGCATGGCTGCTACTTACAGGTTGCTATTGGGTTTGTGATGCTAATAAAGGTGGAACTGCTCCTCCTTCTTCAGTCTCTTCAGTGCCATATGCTACACGAAGCTGCTTGACATTGACCAAGGTTTGAGAAACAAGAGTCTGAAGTGAAATGTGCAGAGCAAACTAACAACTTTGAATTAAAGACATCCAGCATCTTGTTAGATGTGAGAGCCGAAAAAGCCTTCCTGTTCACCAGCTTGTTTTAAACAGCTTTTCCCATTCCACCTTAAATGGTACTGCAGTTATTTAGGGGTAAAGACTATTAGGTTCTTGTTGGAGCTGGAATTCTTGTGGTCAGTCAAGGATTTTCCAATTGCTGTGATGTATTTGTGCTATAGCAGCAACATTACTACACTGCCTTCAAAGAAAGCAGTTAGAAAAGACATGTAGAATACACATAGAATGAACATGTCATCCATTTTTAAGCCTGTTCACACATTAAAGCATTAAATTTCCTTCATACTCTTGTCTCATTGCTAGCGCTAATTGTTTGGATGGTTTCATTCTGTTTACTATTTATTAAGCAATTAATAAATTGCCTCAAGAGTAATAAGGCTGATCTTAAAATGCCACTAGTAATGGTGAACCCAGAGTTTTTGTGGTCTATTGAGGTTTTTCCAGTTGCTGTGATGTACAGTATTTGTACTAAAGAGGAGATGTTGCTGCACTAAAGCAGTTAGAGAAGTAAAAAAGGATTTGAATGGAGTGAACAGTATATCAGTATTAGTCATCTTAAATGGATCATCACATGAACAGAGCTGCTCAAACTTAATAGCTGTTTTTGCACTACTCTTGTCCCATTGCTGGTGTCAGTTCCCTTGTTATAATGGTTCCACTACTCTGTTTACTATTAGCAATTGTCAGCAAACACAATTTCCTGCATGAGTAATAGAGTTTTATCTTATAATAAAATACAGGTCAGTCGTGTCCTTTAAAGAAATGGTGGGTTCTGTGTGGAACTCTGTTCAAATTATTTTGGAATTTTTCTTCTGCCTCTCTTTTATTTCAGTAATGTGTGGGGGGAAAGTGGAGGAAATGCCCCCCAAAGACCCCCCCCCCCCCCTTAACAACATGCCTATTTACAGTCAAGCTAAAAGAGATCTGGGCAGAATTAGTATTTATGTGTGTTTTAAAAATTCCCTTCTAGGGCATCCAGGGTCCTTCCAATGGGGAGTATGCATGTTCTCCGCGTTTCTGCGTAGGTTTCTGCGGGTGCTCCAGTTTCTTCTCATGGCCCAAAGAAATGAAATTAGGTGAATTGGAGATGCTAAATTGCCCCTAGATGTGTGTGTGTGTGTGTGTGTATGTCTGTGAGTGTTGTTTAAAATGAAATTAAACTTGTATTAATTTATGTATTAACTATTCCACTTTATTTTATTTAACTTGAACAAAAGTTAAACTTAAAATGCTGATTTTGTTCGCAAATTTGAAATTAATCATGATTACACCCACCAGTCACTATTAGGTTCACCTTATGGGCTTGTCCATTGTCCATTTTATCAGCTCTACTATATACTGTATATAGGTGCACTTTGTGGTTCTACAATTACAGACTGTAGTTCATCTGATTCTCTGCAAACTCACTTGAACACTGTTCATCGATGGTCAGGACCTCCACAGGACCACCACAGGGCAGGAATTATGTGGGTGGAGGATCATTCTCAGCACTGCAGTGACACTGATGTTGTGGTGGTGTATTAGTGTGTGTTGTGCTGGTGTGAGTGGATCAGACAGCAGTGCTGCTGGAGCGTTTAAATACCTCAGTGTCACTGCTGGACTGAGAATAGTCCACCAACCAAGGATTAGAGGATGACCAACACAAACTGTGCAGTAACAATTAAGTTATTGTCACTAATACGTGTTCTGTGGTTGTCCTGTGGGGGTCCTGAACATTAAAGAACAGGGTGAAAAGTGGATAACAAAGTATGCAGAGAATCAGATAGACTACAGTCTGTAACTGTAGAACTACAAGGTGCTCTATACGATAAGTGGAGCTGATAAAAAAAGACAAGGAGTGTAGATACAAGGAAGTGTACCTAGTGATGTGGCTGGTGGGTGTATATTATTTACATTAATGATAATATGCCAATTATTTAGACCATAGCCATTCAGTAAATATGTCGCGATTACATGTGGCTTCATCATTTGATCAGGAGAGAAAATAAGATGGAAGGGGTGTCTCTCTTTTTCGTCCCCCAAGTTACTCTCTGTGTGGTATTTTATTTAGAGCAAGGTCATATGGTCTCCTGTAATTCCACATAAAACCCAGAACACGTTGCTATTTGCACTGAGTGTGCTAGGTGCAGTTGTGAAAGTGCTGTATTGCATTTGAGCTGCGATTATTCTAAAGCAGATGTGAGCAAAGGAGGAGTGGACGGCCGTCTCAGTGTTCTGAGCGATCCTTACATCTGAGGCTCTGGAGTAGATTAAAGACAAGCTTTGTGATTGATTTAAAAGCCACATTTTTTCGACTCCTTTGCCTGAGTGGACAGGAAGCGATGACTCACTCGGTCCGCTGATGCTTTCAGGCATTCTGTGAATGTTTCTTGCTCCTGAAGACGGGTGAAAGTGGTGTGCGGGGCTCCAGCTCCAGGCTGCACGACTATTGATTCATGAATAGTACTGAACAGTGATAAACGCTGTAATAATTATTTTAAAGGAGAAAAAAAATCAAACTCATGAAAGTGCCAGCAAAATCTCGTTATTCCAGCAAGATCGTCTCAAGTCATAATTGAAATCGAAAATGATGTACAAAGGGGGAGACAGCACAAGATGAAAATGGGCAACTTTTTGTGACTCAAATGAAAGGTTACTTAAAAGAGGTACACACATTGTTCAAATGTATGACAGCATAACCATCATACATACAAGGAACATTGAAAACAGTGGAACAAAGAAAATCAACAACAACATCAACAACAACAACGACACCAACAACTCTTCACCATTTGTGTATTTAAAATAAAATAACCTGACATAAAAGAACCAAACCAAACTTTACACCATCAAGAAATAACCACTGATCCAGGAGTGTACAGTAAGTACATTTACTTGAGCACTGTACTTGACATGTCAAGGTTTATTTATATGCGCCTTTTACAAAAGATGTCGTCACAAAGTAGCTTTACAGGGAATCCAGGTCCAAGCCCCCAGTGAGCAAGCCAAGGGCAACAATGGCAAGGAAAAACTCCCTCAGAACAAGAGGAAGAAACCTCGAGAGGAACCAGGGCTTCAAGGAGAACCCATCCTCCTTAGGTCGACCCCGGATAACAAGACAAGCACATAAATGGATAAGAATTTACAATGATATGCAATACTGAACAGAATAACTTATAACTGTTAGAGTGAAAGTGACAGTGAGAAACAGAGTTGAAAGTCTGAATGAAACTCAGTCACTGTTACCAGTGAAACCAGTGACTGCTGTAAGCAGTTTAAAACCTTGAACATCAACTGCTGTTAGAAGCGTACAGTGATAGTCTATTAGAAAGGATAAGAAGCGATTAGTGTTTCGTGAGGCAGAGGAAGAAATGTCTGATTAGTCTGTGATTAAATAGCAGGATCATCAGATGGGTTAGCGCGATGCAGGCGAAACTTCCACATAGTACACGACAGCAAGAAGCTCCACAGTCAACGCAGATGAAGCAGCTGCATCAGACCCTACAGAATGTACTTAAGTACATTTTTCCAATATCTGTACCCAGGAGAAAAGAAGTACTGCATTGTTGTGCGGTATTGTCTAAACGATCCATCTTGAAATGATCAATGATGAAATGATGGCTACTAGTCCAGCAGATATAGATATATATATATCGATACAGGTTTCTCACTAGTGCACCCATGACCATATTGGAAGACCAAGTTTGAGATTTTTTAATGTTTTAAATATTTGCCCCACACCAACTTTAAAAATTCACAGTGCAACCTGAGAAAAGCATGTTAAACGTGTTTAATTCCCTGTAAACAAAGTTGTCTCAGACTAGAGTAGTGGCTGTTTTCATGCTGTGGTCGGTCAAATGGCTTTTTATGGCTTTTTATGGATTTGCCCGCCAAGTTGTATTGGGACCGTTATTGTATCTCAATTTGTTTTCAAGCAAACCGGTTCCTGCACATGCTCACGCTGTGTTCACCCTGTGTTTCATAGGTGTTCATAATGTAGCGTTCACTGCTCATTTATACAATCACATTTGTGGCAGTAGCTCTGAGATGCAAAATGGAAATTATGAGTAATATGTCTGTGAATGTGTGATCTCGAGATTCATCACAGGCAGACCACAGCTTGAATGCATATGGGAACCAGGTAGCTTGCAAACAAGTTGGTTCTTTATGCTGGGTCCGGTACAAATCCACTACTGACATACACTAATAGTTAGGTAGTGGAATGCTGAGTTAACGTTACTGACTAAAGTCCCTTGAGAAATATATCTTTTAATCTTATCTTAACCGTATGACCTGGTCCCAAAAATACAAGGAGTGGATCAAGTGGTGATGAGGTTCATCTAGCTTGAAAATGTTCTTTTGAATACTTAAGTATTTTTACAGTACTTTAACTCAAGTACATTTTGAACAATTTTCACTTGTACTGGAGTACTTTTTGACCAGGAGTATCTATATATTTACTCAAGTAATGGAGTTGTACTTGAGATGTATTTTGTTCGCCTCTGGTATTTAGCCTTTTTTCCTTTTTGTACATTCATCGTTCATCATTTGTAAATGCCACTGAGCTGCTCTTTACATTGTGTTAGGAACAGACAAATAGAAATGGTCCAGAATGACTTGAAATAAAATCTTACTTTAGGAAAAAAAGTTATTTCTGTGATAGTGCTTGGTCAGAAAACCACTAATTACATAAATACTACCATAAGTAGTGATTTTATGTGACTGGGCGCACATTAACGATGCACTTTGTAATGAACAGTGTTGTATTAAACTAGTAAGCTCAGATTTTTGCAGCCCTCTGTACATCACAAAAAATACTGGATATGACACCATCCCAGGAAGGTCATAAACAGTCCAAGTCTTAATTACATCCAAACTGCTGGGTGGTTCTGTTATCAGGTCTAAGTCCCCCCACCAGTGAAAACGTGTAGCAGAAATTGAAGGAAACAGTTTGTATACAAAAACTTATTTTAGGATCTGTATAGATGTTGTTGTTTTGCTGGAGGACTTCAAGGCTGGGTCATTGAACACTGTTAGACTGGTAAACAGACACATAACAGGTAGGCTTAAAAGAAGCTGTTTTAAACAGCAGGGTCACTTTGAAATGAAAATAAAAAACTGAATACAATTTGAAGAAAAAGTCTTTCTGATCTATGTGGGATTTTTGCATCTAAAAATTTCAGTCTGTTTGTGTCAACCTGTATAAGCTTGCCAGACAAAAAAATAGTCACTTTGCATGTTTAATGTAGTAGTAACTACATTCTACTGATGGCTTTGCCCTAGGATCCTTGGGCTATAAATACCAGCGGGGTGTATGGCGGGGTGTACAGTGCAGTGAATGTCTGGTTCGATGTGTGGAAAATGGGTCCAAAGCAGATGTTAATGATTGGCTAAAAGGAGTGACTGCATTTGCGCATATTAAAGAGCACAATGTGAAGGAAGTAGCTGAATCTGTAGGTGTATGGAAGCATACAGTCATACGGGTCTACCAGCAGTGGCTAAAATCCCAGTCTACAGGAAACTCTCCTCAGAATTGCGCCAGGGAAGACATCCAACAAATGTGGCCGAATTGAGCAATTCTTTGACGTAAGAGTGGCTGAACATTTATGTGGCCTACGTCCAGAAACTTGTCCAGTCCATACCAAATCCAATCACAGCTGGTATTCGTGCTCGTGAAGATATTACATGCTATTAGGTACTTTCAGTGACATATGACTAATGTTTTGTCTGGTGAGCTTTTGTCCGGGAGACGCTCCACTCATTGATCCAGGCATATATGTATATGTGTAGACCCACAAAAAAAACCCCACAGTGTTTCTTACATTTACTTTGATGTTTATTTCATTGCAGACAGTGAGAACTCAAGATATTTCATGACAAACTGGAAATCTTCGGCCTATCTTTGCTCCTCAAAGACTTCTGTGGATCTTGCTTTTGTACCAAATCATGATTACAATCACCTGTTGACATCACTTGTTTAAAATCACATGATTATTTAGTTTTTTTATCTCATTACCAGCCTTAAATTACTTTTTTGGAATGTGGGGCTGGCCTGAAATGCAGGAGTGGATGTACGAACAAACAAAGTTGATCAAAGTAAATGTAAAAAACACTGCTTTTTTATTTGCATTTATTTGCATCCATGAATCCATCCATCCATCCATCCATCCATCAATCAATCCATCCATCTCCCTCTCTAAGCAATGCATAGCATCTAATATAACTGCTACTGGAATAAAACCTACAGACGTTCCTCCAAGTAATTTTGGACCATTTATTTTGTCAAAAATTGAAAAATGGATATTTGTTCTGACAGCAGTGGTATATACACATGCACATAGCACTGTGTACCGTGCAAAAGGCCACTGTATCTGTGTGTAATTTAATGATGAAAGCTTTAATGACACACTGACAATACATCACAAAGCGTTCACTTGTTTTCAAGGACCATTGTTGCACAGATTAGCTCATTGAGTTGTCTACAGAAAGGAAAATAATTATCCAGCTAATGACATCTCTAGAGACGTCTGCATGGGCTTAGAGTCAAACGAAAGCTTTTCTTCACAAAGAAAAATGTTCAACACTGCCAGCGTTCAAACATCGTGTTTTTTTTCTTCCCCTCGTTTATTTTCTTTAAAAATGAATAAACAATTTCTGTTTAGCCTTTTAGTAGGCTTTGCCGATGTTTCGTTACACAAACAATAGGGGCAAATAAAACGCTGTTTCTCATGGAGAGCATTTTTCTTTTCCAAGTGTGATTGGAGAAGTGCCCTGATTTACTACAATGACTTTGTGACTGCTAGTTTTCCTCCCTGAGTTGCGTCTGCTGAGCAGAAACAATGCGGTTTACGAGATCGTAAGGTGATAAGAGGTCTGGCCCAAACAATATGTTCCTCTTTTCTCCTTTTGGAACATTTTCTTGTACTGTAATTTTCGTCCCATTAGCAGTACGACTTTCAGCTGCTGCATGCTTGCCATGTTGTTTCATTTTTGCCCACCACAACAGCCTTGACACCACAACAAGACATTTGTATGCATCAATTTTATGCTGTGGCACAGTTCAACTGCCATTTCAGGCCTTTTCTGAAATACCCTTTCATTATTTACATAACACAACAGATTGGCTATGCTGAGGCACACAAAATCCATGAGATCAGCAGAAGAGTGCCGTTATGTATACCAGTATTTGTACATCTTTTTTGTGATCAGTTTTTTGTGATTAGTTTTAATACTTAACATTGTATATTCCACACACCTCTGCAATGGAGACACACACAAGCAAGGGCAGTCCAGAATCATTCTCATATAACCTAATCACAGTCACAATCATTTGAACAACTCCAACACAGGGTAATATCCATGGATTTATGCATCATACACATGATTATGTGGTCCATTGTGGTGCCAAAGAAGGACTCAGGAAATAGACACAACCTTTCAAAATTAGATGTGTAGGTGTTGGACCTATTATATTTATTTCCAATGTTCATAATTTTAATTTGGGGTCTAGTAGAATAGATTTACATGTTACAATGTGTACAATGTGTTCCCAAAACACAATATTTTTCTCTTACTGTACATTTCCATTCACTCTCTATCTGAAACGCTGTTAGAGCTCCTGTGTCTTTAAGACCTGTCTCCCCTACCGTGTGCTCTAATTGGGAAGACTGCAGATGATACTGGTGAAGGACTTTTCAGGTGAAATTCATTTATTTCTCAAATCAGATGTTTTGAGACGACCGTCCACACTGTTATTTATAAGTGACCAGATTGGATTTAAGTGTCCAGACATCACCAACCCAGGAGAGATACTTGAGTGAAGATATACTTGACATTCGCTCTCTCAAGCTGCGGTTCAAAACATGTTGGTGCCCTTCTTGAATCCCAGCAATTCCATGTTATATTTTAAGTTGTCGTTTGTTGCATTGCAAGTGTGATGCAAAAGACACTTTGAAATCCAATTTGAGTGTCCAGTGCATCTAGACTGAGACAGATCTGTAAAAAATCACGTAATCACATTTTAAAAAGCGTATTTCATGTGTTTTATGTGTTTAGTCGTCGAGACTTCTATGTAATTTTCTGATATATATGTTTTCTGCTTTGTTTCCCCTGATGCTAATTACTGACCTAAATTAACTGGGAAAAAAAACAAGACTTAAGCACAGTACTACATTTTTAAGAATAGGTCCACATTTGTTGGCAAGTATTTAATGTCATCTTTGCAGTCTTTTTACATAGTTTTACCAGTTCTAGCATACAAAATTGTGTATCAAACCAGTAAAAGTTCAGGCGACAATGTTTTCAGTCATTCCTACCGTTGCCTCAGCAGTTCTATACAGCCACACACTCAGATGCAGAAGCTGGTCACCTTGTGCATCCATGTCCAGCAGTATGGAGCCTGGGCCAGCATGCTTGTGTAGGGAATTTGCTCTGGCGGGACCTGAAAGAAAGCACCTGCACAGAACTCAGGGCTGGCAGGAAGCCCTTTCATGCACTCTAATTTCTTCACCTAGGATTAGGATTGCATTTCAAGGGGAAGATTGCCGAGCTAATATCGGCTGCTACTGACTGGGGCCATGGGAACCGACATCTTGATGACTCAGAGTCAGGATGCATGTTCAGTAACAGCTGCCATTCTGTGCTTAGTGAGAACTTCAGTCACAACATTTAATGGCAGCTGCATGTGTAATGTGATTGTACACAGCTGGTAAGTTGGTATACTGTAATGAAGGTGCCAAGAAAGATTTTTTCATAGAATAGCCTACCATTCCAATAGCTCTGCTGTGCTGCAGCTCCATTCCTAATCAGCCCTATTTGAAGCATCTAATTACTGGTTTCAGATGTCTATGATTAGCTGAAGGAGGTGTTTTGGATTTGGCTTTGAGATGAAACCTTCAGGAAGGTAGGTCTCCAGAAGGAGGGCTGGTGATCACTGTCATAGAAGATCCATTTTTGGTTCTCCAAATGGACCATTTTTGTAAATGAGATGGGCAAGTGTGAGAAGCCTTTTAAAAGTGGAAAGAATTTCTACACAATGCAGATTTGTATGCCAAGGTTCTATGCCAGATTTCAATTCGTTCATCCAAGCCAAAAATATTCAGAAAAGATTAAAAATATTGCTGTGAAACAATGATCCTCTAGACCCAGTTGCCAAATTTTTCTGACATTTCTTTACAGAAGCTATTTTGCAACCTGTCAAATCCATACCTTAAACGATAGGGGACAACATGTGCAACCAAAAAGTCCAGACCTATCATAACAAATAAGGAAATGCACAGCCCCTCCTTCTCAATGTTGGCATTAAAAGCTGCTTACTTACCAGTCTAGAAGAAACCTCACCAGTTCAGCATTAAACTATGTCCCAACAGTGTCTCCAGCTGTGGAAAGAAATGCCAATGTTAGCCCTTGTTTTGTTTATTTTCATATCATGTCTTTTGGTTGCTGCTGAGTGAGTTTTTTTTTTACCTGGGAGCAGAATCTTTAACATGATTGACAAGATGTTAGAAAACACCGTCAGGGCAACAGTGCTCCTTCTTCATCTTCTGTCCATTTTGGGGTGATGGAACATGACACTACAGTGACTCACTGTTGCCTCTTGAGGTACAAAGTGGTATTACGAGACAGGACAGGCCAGGGCTAGCTGGTTAGCATGCTAACTCCTTTGACTTAGCATCAAAACTTTTATTTCTTTACATCCTGCTGATAACTTGAATTAATCTTGGAATATTTTGAAATAAAAATCTTTAAAAATTGCCCCATTAAGACTAGGACTTTAAAAATGTACAAAAAGAGGGGTAGGTGGTCAACGTTAAGGGGGGCATGGATCGAGATCTTAAAACAGCAACTACAGCGTAAACTGCTATTCAAACATAACAAACCACATCACTGAAATATCAGACTGGGATTTATCAAAATGTAATGCAATCATTTCAATATATCATCATTCAGTCTTATCGATAATGTTACCATCAAGCCAGAATTTCCTGTTATTTGCAGCAATCGTGACTAAGGGGCAGCAATAATGAAGACAAATAAATAATTAAGTCAGCAGCACTGGAACTAGTGATGGTAGGAACTTTGGTTGCAACTTTTGTGTTTAAAGCAGAAGTTTCAAAAGAGTTTAAAAAACATGTTTTCTATGTTATCGTCTATTCAGTTTGAATGCTGTGGTCTCCAACATTCATTATTTCATTCCCTACTGCTTTTGCATTATATAGTACTGATTTCCCATGTCTGATTCTTGTGTGTAATAAAAGGCTGGGATATTAAAACTTTAAAAAGTTTCATGTTTTTGTAGAAAAATGTTTTGCTTGTGCTAGAGGGCACAGAGAGAGATTTGTGGTTTTTCCTTTCTATGTCGCTTTTTTCTTAACCCTACTGCTTCTTAGGACAGATTCCTGAATGTAAATAAATAGACTAAGCTTGATAGAACACAGCAGTTATATTGCTCTAAAAAGAGTATAAATATTGGTCTTATGAAGGGTTATATTAAGGCTACCCTCTGAAAGTCGACATGTGGAATCATATGTTATCGTATGTTTTGGTCAGTCAGTGTGGATTATAGTAACAGGATAAAACAAAAATAAGTGTACAAAAATGAACAGGGATCACATTTCAATGATGAATTATGAATAAAAAGAAACATAATTAGATTTTTATATTCTAGACTTCCTGATGGTTAGCTGATGAGAGAAGCTGAAGCCTGAGGTGAAGTAGTTGGCAAGTTAGACTTATAACCAGGTCTCAGAAGAGTCTGGCAAACTTTTGAAGAACTCCACAATACAACAGAGGCAGGCGTTCTGCAATTATCTGGGCAGATTTACTATAAATATAAAGCAGGCAGTAAATCTTTTTACAAGGCAATCTCATGCACAGCTTGATCACGTTCTCTAGCTGGTGGGAGAGCCGCTGCTTAGACAGCAGCAAGCCCTGTCCTGACTCAGAGAAGCTTACAAGCAGCTTACAAATCGCTAGTCTACTTTGTTTATTCTTTTACATTTTAGATTTATTTGTCATGTTTAAGGAGAAATTCGGTAACCTAATAAGTTCATCCTGTTTAAGACGAGAAGTTCAAAATGGACAATGCTGTGAATATATACTCATTATCAAAAGAATAGCTGCATCCAGAAGGAAGTGTGGGATTGCAATGCTATTCGGAAGGAAGATAAAGGTTACCAGGAATTTAACTGATGATAAATTTAGACTGATATAGGCAATATTTATTGAGCTAAACATAGAGAAGTAGTGTCTCTCAGTATGGCATCAGGCCGCCATGTTTGCTAATACTACATGACCAAATGTCTTGGCACGGAGTTGTAGCAGTTCCTAATGGTGTCCTGTGATAATCCATCCCATGCAGCTTAAATATTCTCACACAGTTCCTGCAGATTTTGCGGTAAGGGTGGAGGTTGACATAGTGGTACGGGTCATCGTAACCGCCTGCGTGCATGTAGTCTTGCGTCGTGCAGCCAACTGCCAATGATGCTGGCGCTAACAGGATGACTTATGCTGTGAGCTTAATTTAAACTGTCTCATTTGTTTATTCCTAATTCATGTCATTTTTAATTTTTCAACTTTAATACAAAATAGGCTATAATGTCTTGATTTAAATAGCAGTGCATGTGTGCTGTCTGTCTCATTATTCCACAAATCCATATTTTAGCCCAGCATTACATGTTGCCTATTTGAACAGGCTGCAATTCAAATCGTGCCTTGTACGCATAGGCTTTCTTAATGTGGACAAAACCATCACTGAAACCCAGACAATTTTCCAATTGCTAGATAATCTACAGTATATGGAAAAAAAGAACAAACAGTCGAATCTTCGTACTCAACAGTCAAATCCCATACGACTGAATTCAGGTACAGCCCTAGGCTCTGTCCTGGGGCATATACATGCAGGAGTGAAACTGAACAGTATTTTGCTTTCAGCTGAGATGAATATGCACTAGATGGTCAAAAGTATGTGGACACGAAGTATTAGACCCCCCAAACGCACAGAGCAGGGACACTGAGTGCTAAAACTTTGCATCATTTGTTAGCTTACTCACTACACTCACGTTTCACACTGCCTCTGGAAGCAACACCAGCAGAAGAACAATGTGTTCATATCTTCATGATATGGGACTCCATGATCGAGCAGCTGCACACAAGTCTATGACTGCTATGTGCCACTGCAAGCGTCAGCGTAAGGCATGCCGCCACCGGACTCTGAAGCAGTGGAAACTTGTTTTTTTTGGAGTGAAGTGAGTGAATCACATCATCCTCTGGCAGTCTGATGGGTGAATCTGGATTTGGTGAATGGCAGGAGAACGCTATCTCCAGGAATGTGTAGTGCCAACAGTAAACTTTGGTGGACGAGGATAACGGTCTGGGGCTAATTTCCAGGGTTTGGGCCCAAGTGAAGGGTAACGTTAATGCTACAGTATACAATGACGTTTTAAACAATTACATGCTTGCAAGCTCACAGCAGTTTGGAGAAGATCCTTTCCTGTTCCAGCATGACTCTGTCCCAGTGGGCAAAGTGAGGTCCATAAAGACATTACCTCAACCCCATTGAAAACCTTTGGGATGAATTAGAGCATCGATTGCAAGCCTGACCTCACAAATACTCTTTTGACTGAATGGGCAAAGATTTCCACAGGCATACTCCAAAATCTTGTGTAAAGCCTTCCAGAAGAATGGAGGCTGTTATAGCTGCAAAGAAGGGGGTGGGGGTGGTTGGTGGGGGTGTTCATATTAATGCACATAAATTTGGAATGGGATGTTCAACAAACTCATGATGATGGTCATGTGTCCACATACTTTTGGCCATACAGTGTTAAAGCATTTCTGATACTTCTACCTAACACCTGTGCCTCAAACTTTGAATTGGATCAGACCAAGAGATTTTGTTTGAACGTTTCGAATGATTCAGGATGTGCATCACCCACAGAAACTGGTGAACACAAATAAGGAACCTGGCTCAGAAACAAGTGACCTTGTGAACAGCAAGGCCAAACAATGGAGTATATATGTGTGAGCTAATGAGTCCAAGGAATAACCTGGCAGTGTGTGAGGTTTAGAGTGGGTGGATCCAGGTACGACATAGAGCTGGAGTCTATCCAGACTGGGCAAGTCTCATCTGAGACAACAGTGACAGTAGTTAACAAGCAACAGTTCCACTGGAAACTTTAATTCTTAATTACAACACTGTGTTTCACTGGCTATATGTCTGAATTTACTGATTGGTAAGTGACATTCTCTCTAGAGGGTTTGCAAAACAAACAAACAAACATACAAACAAACAAACAAACAAACAAACAAGCAAATCAATCAAAATGGGCTCCAAGGAGAAAAGTCCAGGGGTCTCATTTATCTACCATGCACATGCAACATTTTGTATGCACACTGAACATAACTGAGCTTTTTTTTTGCTTGAGATAACTGGCAGAATGATTGCTGATAGTGGCGCTCAAATAAACGAGGTGTGGCCGAGTGACACAGCTGAAGTAATAATAAATATAAATAGTAAATGTAAAGTAAAATCATTTTAAAGATATATATGAACGGTTTCATAGCCGTGTGCCCAAGGGCCTGAGCCACCCGAGGGTGCCTGCAAACAATTATGAGAAAATGTAACCATCCATTGTGTCCATTGTGATGTTCTCAATGTCTTTCTTAAAGGCCTGCTTCATTTTCTTGTTCAATCACTGCTGGGGGCGGGTATTGACTGATACGGATTTTCTGTAATGATGATTCCCTTGGGATTTTGTTATTTTTAGATCTTTTTTGGCATCTCCAAAGCGGCACACACCTCCGAGGCATCCATGAAGTCATACTTTTAGTTGGATATGATTACAATTTAAGGGCGAGGTCATGTATCTACCTACTTTTGGCCATATTTTTTAACCTAACCTGTGTTTCAAACTCTGAATCAGATCAGAGCAGTTGATTCATTTTGTTTGAACATTTCAAATGATTCAGGATGAGCATCACTAACAGAAACCTGGCTCAGAACTAGCTAGAAAACCAAAGACCTTGCAAACAACAAGGCCAATTGAATTGTTATTAAATGAACATCTTTCACAGTCCTCATAGCTCATTTAAGTGATCTGACTGGAAGGGCATAGTTGAATGCACACCACTCTCATTGGTTATGTAAGCATGTCCAAGATTGTTTTCAAATGTCACTATCATTTTTACAGTATTAGATGGACAGAGGCCAAAATCTTTCTGGAAGAATTCCAAACAAATTATTAAACATCTGGAAGGAACCTCTCTGAAAGCTAAATTACCTCAGTCGTCCTACTTGGTACAGTGTCTATTCATCTGCTGTACATCTTGAATCAATTTCCTTTGCACTAATGATTTTGCTTCAGTTTTTTAAAGAAACAGGTTGTTGGATTGGAACATTCTACATCATATTTGATGTATCTTGAAGAAAAATGATGCAACCTCTGCATTATTTTCAAAAGCTTAAATGTCTCAGTATAAAACATTGTGTGCTTAGTGAAATTAGCCAAATGTTATTCTAAGTGTTCATCTCCAATGAGCTAATGTCTACAGCAGCCAGGTGGTACAGCCAAAAGAGAAATGGGGCAAGGTAATAGGCCAATGTTTAATAAAAACATAAAACAATTCAGATGTTTTCAGGTTTTATGCATTCATCCAACAAGTGGTTATCATTAACCAGACCTGAACAGTACATAATGTAGAGTTACTAGAGTATTGTCATTGATACTCCTATATGAAACTCCTAGAGAGTTTTCAGGACTTTGTACTCTAAGTAGTATCGAGTTATCAGCTGTAGTACTGGCAATAAACAAATGTGACCATAACACAAAGTTTTCAAGATAAGAGTAATGATGGATAACAAAAACTGTGCAAACTGCAAAATATTTACAGTACTGTGCTTAAGCCGGAGACCCTTCATTTGTTTTATTTCCCGTCAAAACAACCATTCAAGTTATTCATTTTCAGCAGATATTTCTCAGGAGATTAGATTTAAGATAATCCACTTGCATAAAGGAAGGAGAAAGTCAAGGAAAATAAGCATAAAAACAGAGCTTTCATAACTGGGGAAACTGGGACTCCGTACAACAGTGCAAGGCCTGGTAGAAACCCAAAACTATAACCAGCAGATAAGCAAAAGCTTTCATCTTTGGGAGCAAAGCAAAATTCACTCTTGCTCTTCCTTTACGTTTACCAGGTTTTGGGCATTTTTTAATTTGGCTATGTTAGACAGTCCGGTGCCAAAGAAGGACTGATGATGTAGAAGAACCCTAAACAATGTTTCAAATTGGACGTGTAGGTGTTCAGAACTTCTTTAAAGCTGTTTATCAAAAAAACAGCTTATATCTAAATCCAAAAAAAAAAAAAAAGCTCCAAGGGATGGGAGGAAAATAGTTTAAAGTTTATTAGTGATTAAATGACTACAGACAACTTACTAATTGGAGTTAGTTCTCGAGAAGTAACTGAATCACACAAAGAATTGCATACATCTTTAAACCTTCGGGGCGATATGCGGGTTTTTCTAACTCCGCCTTAGCTCCTTCCTGCATAACCAGCTTTTTGTCTGAGGAAATGCTATTTTCCAAATTTTAGTTCAAAAAGTTGCCATATTTTTCCAATTTAGGAGTGAGCTCATAAATAAAATATAACTGTAAATTGAGAACATTTTATTAGCCATGATTATAATGGTCATCTATTACTGTGATTTCTCACTAGGGCAGAGTTACCATATATTTCATAACAAGTGGTTATCACTAGCCAGACCTAAACACTACATAGCATAGAGTTATTATTACAGTATTGCCATTGATATTCCTATATGAAACTTTTTGACACTGCAAGTGGTATTGAGTGATCAGCTCAGTGTTATGGACCATAATACAAAGTTTTAGTAGTGATGAATAACAAAAACTTGCAAACCGCAATATATTTCTTCATATGCCACAACTGTCTACAACTGCTACATTATGTGGGATATAAAAGTCAACACCCTGTTCATTACCCTGTTGTTACAGCTGGGTTTAACGGTTCACCATTCGGTTTTATAGGGTTGCAAGAGTTTTCTTTATAGTAGATACAAAAAATCCTACAAATCCTACAAATCCACCCTCCATATAATGTAAATGTTCTAGATCAGTTTTCTAGAACAGTATGTCTAGCCAAGAACCTTGCAGGAACATTGCAAAATCCAACTGCTCTCTTTCCTGTCCATCCTTCCAATTGGGGAAGACTCTATAGACTCTACTTTAGATCTGAAAAGATGTGTTGCTGTCAAAAAGAGAGTTCAGACTTTAAAATCACTAGAAGTGTTCAGGATTATTTGAATAGTTAGAAACAGAAAATGCAGCTGTTAACACTGAACTATGGAGGTATGGAAAAACATTCCTGCAGACTTCTTTGAAAAATTGGAAAGCAAGTCTCCCAAAAAGAATGGTAGTGGAAATACAGGGAAAGAGTGGAGACAACAAATGCTGAAATAAATTATATATACATTATATATAAATATTATGGTGTGATTTTAAGAGAAGCAGAATGAAAGAAAACAGTCCAATCAAAGTCATATTTGTCTTTTATCATAGATTACCATGAGCTCGTTATTTTAGTTAACGCTAATTATGTCATTTAATGCCTTGATCTAAAATATTGTGGTATTAAAAATAATCAGTATCCTATCAATTTGTCTAAGCCACTTTTTGTCTCCCGAAACTGGGTTGACCTAAAATCCAAAAAGAGTTTCAACACTAAATTCATCCCATATATTCAGGTCCACTGAGGGCTGCTGAAAATATTGCATAACTGGGTCAAGTAATTCCAATCTAGCACTAAATTTTATGGGATTTTGCACATCCATTCGCAGCAAATGGCAGGTCCGAGCCGGGCCGTGGCAAACCCTGCTGCGGTTATTTTCACAGTCTGGTTGTCATCTCTTTGAGAAAGCTGGACCTTTTCAGGGTTCGCAGCCGAAACAGGAGTGAAAAGTTCAAATATTGGACTTTCCTGTGGGGCTGGGGCTCCGTGACAACTTACTCCACGCCAACATCAACAGGCCAGGCCGGTGGAGGAGTGCACCTCTGTCTCGTCTGCGGTGAGCTGCTGAGATGCCGTTATGTTTGAGTGAGACAGCTGGAGAGAAGGAGCGAGTGGCCCTGCCCATCCTCCTTCTGACCAGGCGTGGGTACGAGTATTCCACCTGCATAATATCCCTCCTCATACACACACTGAATGGTTTGATGCTTCACCTTCTTCCACCATGCCCTGCATGTTGATGGGCGCAGATCGTCATGCAACCATGGTACTCGGGCATGCCTTGCTTTCCACTGTTATGAACTAGTCCCTTTATTCATTTGCAGTTTCAAGCAAAAAAGCCATTCTGACCCAAGTTGTACAATTGTCAGTGTTTTTGCAGTATGAGAGATATCGCATTATAGATTGTTTAAGTTTATCAAAAACAGTACAAGTCAAAAATTGTACTGATGTCCACATATTTGAAATTCTTTCCCAAAAAAAAGCCGTTGTTTACCATGCCAGGCTCAAATGTCAGTTTATAATCCTTTCGAGATCCCTCCTAAACAGTTAACAATAAATAGGCCTTTTCTACCTGGTGAATATAGCCCATAGGTCCTTGGACTCCAGTGACTGCCACTTGTTACGCAATTTGCAGACAATATCTTAAGCCTGGTACACACTACAGGATTTTGAAAATCATAACAGATTTGAAAACTGGAGCACATCTCACACTCAACATTAGGTCTCCACAGACACACGTGATGCTGTTAAGGACACACTACAGGGTTTTAAAAATCATAACAGATATAAAAATCAGTCTGGTCCCCTATGTTGGAATGATGCACACATGAAACAATCTCCCACATCCCTAACTCTTGGAGTGATCTTGCACGTATTTCTCAGAGATGATGCTCGAGTCTCCAGCTCGTCAAGTGGACGAACATAAAAAAGCAATAATTAACTTTATAAGCACTACATATCTAAAATGTATTATACACAAGGATGTAAATTAACATCTGTCTCTACGCATATGCACAAACAACACTACCAATACTTATTTGCTAGCTCACTGCTCACCTGGTTGAATCATGGCATGGCAGTCTCTGCCCAGCTTCTCTCTTTGTCTGACCTATTATGGTAGCTTTTGGATGGCACGTTGTAGAGACACTCATGTCTTTCCCAAGAGCTCTACAAGTATAGCTTCCATTTTTGGAATCCATGGCAGGTTTGCTTTCTTCACCATTTGTTGGCTGAAGTGCATCCAATCATGGATAGTTTTGGAGATAATCTCAGACTAGAGGACTCGCTCATGGTGCTAGTCACAAAAATCAAACATGTTTGAAAACATCGGAGGGCAACCAATTACTGGAACAACAAAACACTCTTTGTTTGATCAAGGTGATACAATGTGTGTGTTCAACTCATTCCAAAACTTCTGGCAATAAATTATGACTTTCCTTAAATATCAAGCACCATAAACGGTTCAGAAGTGCTCTTAAGAAAGAGAGGGCAGGGTATTGCATCATAAAGAAGACCCCAAGTGACATTCATGGTGCAATGCTGAGGTCAGTAGCCATGAAAAAAAAAGCATTTTTGAGTTTACTGAGTCAGGCGGTGTAACCAAAGAAGAATGTGTTATCATTGTATTAATATTTACTCATCTGAAAAAAGATCCATATTGTTGTTGTCCAAAGAAAAACATCTATTTTTTTTACTTTTTATACATCATTATAGCATAGCATCGGTCCTTCACATCGTATTAAAGTTTAATGATGCTTGAAAAAAAATTCTCTACATTAACTTACCGTAAAAGTAAAATATGTTTTTGTCCTCTTCTGTAAATCTAATGTTTTGGAGATTCTAATTGTTCTTTAAACGGTAACGGCATTGATTTATACATGTGTCCAAGTACAAAGACAAGCTTATACACTGCTTCAGTAGTCATACATAACTTAAATATATATATATATATTTTTTTTTATTTATGTGTGGTCGTAAAACTGATGATTGCTTTATTAATACTACTATACTAAGCTTTTTCAATGTGGACAAGTCTCCTGTGAGATATCATCCCAGAACAGCGTACGCTTACCAGGTGTCAAATCATCATTAGGTGATACAGTATCTGCCTGTAGACTTTGAGTGCACTGAGAAACTTTGGTACTAGAGTAAGCAGGCCTTATTTACCTAGTGCCAAACTTGAATGGATTACCTACTACAAACAGCAGTAATGAATGGAATTTATGCAGCGTAATCCAGTTCTCCATGTGTGAAGCAGCCAAATAGCAGTGTGTCTGCATTCAAGTCATTTCCCCACAACCGTAGTACAGGCTGAAGCTTTAGCTGAAAGATAAGATCAGGTCATCCTAACTAAGGTGGGATCAGATCAGCTGACTGAGTAGGCCATTCTGGGCTTTGGCACAGATGCCTCGGCTAAGACATGAGGATTACTGAGAGGAACCAGAGGCTTGAGCGAATGAGACACTTCTTTGCCTTTTATCTCTGCTCTCTTTCTGCACATCTGACTATGTTAACAATACTTTTGGTGGTGTCTCGGCAGTAGCAGGTAACTTGCAGAAAGCCCCCTGCTGGCCTGCAGGTGCAATCTTCGCTTAAGCTTTTCTCAAACAAGTACCAATCAAGCTTTCGCAAATCTCTCAGTTGAGCAAACTGGCATACACAATTTCATGGGTGGTGCTCTGCTGTGAAACTGCTAACCGCCCATGACAGTGCTAAAATAAGAAGTGTGGCTTAAAACTGAATCACTTCAGACATCCTGCTTGCTTAAATAAAAGCCCTGCTCTGCCTTTCAACATAGATTTCAGTTCAAAGTGAAATGGCAAAAGAGAAATGACACAGCTATCGTACTGCATAATCAGCCGAACAAAACCACAAAGCGGTTGTGGTCTAATTTATACATGTGCTTCGAAATAGGCAAAGTTTCTGTGTAATATGACAAATGACAAACTATGTCATTATATACTTTTCTGAGAATATAACGAATATTTTCAGCATGTCTAGAACAATGACCAACTGCATGTATCATAAAAAAGACAGATTTAGACCAATTATAGAGAGCCTGTAAGCAGCCAACAGTCTATAGTAACTGCATAAACTACACACCAGCAGGTAGTTGATTTTATGTCAGGCCATTATACTATTATCTTATTAGGACTACTTTATTATAGTGTCACATTTCCGGGTTTCCCCTCTGCCTCCGATCCCCGGAACTCCATCTCCCAGAATCCCCTACCTGGTGACATCACAGTCTCACCCACCAATCCTGTCCCGTTTCCTAGATCGGATTCTCCCGAGTATTGATCACACCTGTTGTTAATTTAGTCTGTTTGTATAAATACTCCTCTCTCACACTGACCCATTGTGAAGTATTGCCACATTTTTTGTAGCGTACCTAGCGTTTGTTCTCTGTTGACCCTGTTCTGACTTTCTGACCCTGTTCTGATCTCTGGCTTTCTCTTCTCTGGTTTTCCTCTGCTCTTGTCTTGCCCTCGCTTATTGTCTTTTTGGTATTTCGACTCTCGCCTGTCTCCTGTTATTTGACTTTGCCTGTCCCTTGCACTTTGATTGCCTGGATTCAGTTGTTGAACCTCACTGCCAATCTGTTAAATAAACCCAGCCTTGATTTTAGCTCAGCGTGCGTCAGTCAGACTGTCTGGCGTGAGAGTGTTTTTTTCTCCCGTTTCTTAGTTAAAAATAGTTCTGTTTTTGTGAAACATTGAATAAAATTCAATGTACCACTGTTTCGTTTAAGCGTTTTTACTGTCTGGTGACTTTTGTCAATTCTTTTCGTCCATTCAAGTATCATGATTTAATAAACACCTGACATATATTATTCAACAATGCCTCCGTTATGTAAGTACATTTCAGTGCATCAAAATAACATTTGTTTTCCAAGGTTTGAGAATGTGAGCTGGTACAAGCCCAACCATATATGCAGATTAAGTGAACTATTACAAATAATGAGTTAATTATATAAAATTATAATCTGGCATGATTGTCTCTTCTTTTAGCCCTTTAAAATCATAGCATGCTTCAACATAACTTTTAAAGCCATGCTTTTAAGAAATAGTGAGCAGCATATTGCATCACAAAGAAATCCCCAAGTGACCCTTCATGGTCATTTCTGAGTCATGGTTAGGCTGGTTCTGTTGACGTAGTCAGGAAAAGCATGAACGTGTGTTATTATAGTAAGAATTTTTATTTATTTAATAAAAAAGTATACTGTTGAGTTAATGGACAAGTGTTTTCACAGGTGTCAAAATGCAAAGACTATTTTCTACATGTCTTCAGTGATGTGTGACTGCGACTCCTGACATCTTCATTATTTTGTTTAAACACGACTGTATATCAATATAAAAGCTACACACATTTAACGGTTTGTTGTAGATATGTACATCATATAGTTTCTAACAAGAATTCGGTAAAATTATCATGTTGAAAGCCTTATTTGTTACTAACCAACGTACATTACATTTACTGCATAATACCAAGCCATATATCAACAGTGGCATCTATGGAGAAATGTATATTTCCAGGTAACGGTCACAGCAATCATCAGCAATTCTTTAGCGTGGAACATTCTTAATCCATAACTTGAATCGCTGCCATTCACTGTTGCAAAGGTGCATAAATAATGATGTGTACCTTGCCATGCTTAATATATGCATCCGCATGTGTCTAAACACAGGCTAGCTTTGGTGGCTTTCTATCTGCAATGTTCCTGGCTTCTGTCACGGCTGCTTGGGCTGGAAAGTGGGCATTCCTCCTAGAAGTGGTTGTTTCAAAAGGTTAACTGTCTGGAACCTGCCTGTATATATATATATATATATATATATATATATATAAATATAAATATATAAATGACCTGATGATGCCGTTTTTAAGTGGACAGTATGAATGGTTCTGTGACCAAACGCTGAAGATCGCTTCTAAGTACAAGCCTGGTGTCCGCAGAAACGGCAGAGAAAATCATCCACAGGTTCAAATCTTTCTTTCTGTTAATGAAGTTATTCAAGAGACTGAGATCAATCATCAAATTATCCAGTCCACCACTTCACAAGTCGAATCAAAGAGTCTGTGCAAATGGAAGCTTTTTGTTGTGTGGTGTTCACATGCACATTGCGTTGCAAGAGCAAGCACATTGCTGGGAATTGGGGAAATAGAGTAAACTAATGATCATCTATCACACTGTGTACTTTCATTCATGACAATGGTTACACAGAACATAGTTAGAAAAAATGGCCTATAGTCATTCAAATGTCAACGAGTAAAAGCATTGGACCAGTGTGTAGTGGAATTTCATGTAAGTAGGTCACTTTCTCCTCCTTCTCTCTGTACTGCCCTTTACTGTTTCCTTTGGTGAAAAAAGAAAGAAAGAAAGAAGAAAAAAAAGACGAAAAACACCATCACCCAAGCTTTTTTTTTTGACTGCTACGATTTTTAGAACACCCATTGAGCTCCTGTGTGGCTGGAAGGCATACTATTAACACATTAGTAGATGAGAGGTTCTGGTTTTGGTCAAGTTCCAAATGAGTCATGAAAATGGTGTTCCTGCTGACTCTGCAAGGACTTCTCAGGAAAATTCCATGTATGACAATTGCCAGAAGTGTTGCAATTAAAGCTGGCTCCTCCTGTACCGTATTTAAAGTGAAGAAAACACAGTCAGGTGATGATAAGAAAATCACACCCTTTTTTAAAGTGAATTATTTCTCATCAGAAGTTCATTGAAGCAATCTTTGAAAGTGCAGATCCTAAACTTTCAACAGATGTCATGCATGTGTCTGTAAGTGGTAACAATGATATTTTATTATGATTTGAATTTGGTGAAAAGTTATTGTTATGCAGAGCCTTGTTTGTTACAGACAGACAAAAACATCTTTTCACATATTTGCCATTTGGTTGTCATTTGGGGACTGAAACTAGGTGACCATTTTTTCTGTGTGAAATCGTTAAAACTCTCTTAACTTATCCTAACTTGCCTTTACACCCCTCCTTTTGTCTGAATAACACCATTCATGCTTAACCAGCCTTGTGCAATGATCCCAGATTAAACCACTGAATAAATTCCAAAGTCTCAGAAAGGTGGTCAAAAAGTGCCTCTTTCATTATGCGACAATAATGTGTTAAATTATGTCAAACTCTTCCATTCCCTCACCCCTTTAAGAATACTCCCTCTTGCTCCCCACAGATTTTTATTGCTGTACCTCTTTTCTCCTAGTGACGTCCGTAGACAAACCCATTCAACCTCTGGCAGGGTGGTCACACCACCAGCAAGATGCACATTGTGACTTTGGCATGCCTTTGGTCCCTATTGTAGTCGTCTTTTTTTGTCCTGAAACAAAGGTGGAACCGTAGCAAGTGAACATTCATCCGCCGGTTTCACATCCATCGGCTTGCCCTCTCTGATGTCAGCAAGGTCAGCCGCGTTGCAAATTGCCATTAAGTGTGGTCTGACCAGCACCTTCACGTACCACACGTCACTCCAAACAAAAGGAATAAGCTTCTGGATTGTAAGAACTTCACACATATTTTAGTATGAGTCTTGGTTAACTCATACAGCGGTATGGAAAAGTTTGACTTCCTAGGTGAAAATATGTTTAATCTCTATAGGGGACAAATGTAAATGCAGAAAACAGAATAGTAAACCCAAACTACAGTAAAAACATGACTTTTTTTCTATAATTTCTATTTTTTTCTATTATTTATATTTGTTTTTGTTGCCTTTTTATTTCTTCTTCTTCTGTTTAACATACTGGAAAAAATAAAATAACTTTTGCACAGGCCACATTTTGTTTCTTTTTATGTCAACTTCAACAATAAAAAGCAATTGTCCACAAAAAGGAAAAAAAAAAAAAAACATTTTCACTTAGAAAACCAACAAAATATGTCATTTGACCAGGGGTGCCACCGTAGATGGCATAGATTTGTATTTCCTTGGCTAAAAATATACTGAATTTAGAAAGAGTGACATTCTTTATTGGATTGGACCTGATGTCTCAAGATAGGCATTCTTAAAAGTATATGAGCCACAGAAGAATCCTAATGAAGGACCTTTCAATATATGTCTCTCAGAGTAATCATTTTCATTAATTAGATGTACGGGTGTAAAGGACCTGTTTAAAGTTTAAAGGCTCTCCATATAATGTACAAGCATCCTGGGACCATAAGCCCAGGCCAAGAACTATTTAAGAACAATCATTTTAAGGGCACAGCTATATTTCTAGCTGTAGAGGAATTTATGTTACAAAGAAAAACAAAATATGAATACATTCGAGTAAGCAACAGCCCGTACTGGATATTAACAACATAGCTCTTAATGTCAACACTCTTGCAAACAGTTTTTCATTGTTTTATTGTCCTCTTTACAGCCTTATTAAAGTGTAGAAGGAACGTGGGGGGGCTGTTTTGAAGGAATCACAGACAGGAAACAAAGGAGGTGCTGACATTCAATTTTAGCCCCCCAATAAAAACCTCTAGGGTCACGCTGACCTGAAGGGAGAGTGATTCTCAGGACCCCCAAGCGCCCCTTTTAATCAACGATAACAATACTGCTGGAATTTCATCCCTACATCTCAGCGAAAGACCAGTAAGAGCTTGGAGGGCAGCCAGGACCAGGAGTGAGAAAAAAATCATTGACTTTCTGCCCCTATCCATTTCTTCTGTGGAGAACTGTATTTTTAGAAACTCTCCAGTGAGAGACCCACAAGACACGAGACAGTATTTCTTCTATGACAATAATAATAAAAAAACCTTGAGAACGGTTTGTTTTTTGTTCCTCTGCCTTGATGGTAGGGTAGATGGAGGGAGCTTGGGGTATTTTGCTGGGATCACCAACTCTATAAGATAAGGCCTTTCAGTAGTTTTGTGATCATTCGACCATTCAATGTATTGCATGGCCTTTTTCAAAGCTCACCTGTAAACCAACAGAAGAGGCATTACCACTGGGATTTAAAGGCATCTTAGAGCAAAAATAGGCAACAAAGCTGATATCATTCCTAACCATACCCAGTGTTAACTGGACTCTACACACCAAAATACTCAAACTGGTATGCCTTAACATCTCTAAATTTCAATTGTAATTTCTTACAAAGACTTACAATAGAGCAAAATATTCATCACACTGTGTTTAAAACGGATATGTTGCTGTTTTACTGAATAACTGACTGTTCACCTGTATGTTTCAGGTGCTCCAATAGTTCATTTGAAACAAACAAGCGTGCAATTTGATTTGCCTATAGGTAAAATACGCCACAGATGTTATTTAAAGTACTGAACTGATCTTGAATTTTTATGGAAGAATCCAGTCTTACTTTTTTATAGCCAAACTGGCTGATGGATTATTTTATTAAATGAACACATGCTACACACATACCACACATACTACACTTCTAGTACTTTCTCTTAGCCAAGCCACAACATCATGGGTTCTTTAATTAGCCAAATGGGCTATTACCACATTAAGTAATCTTTTTGGTTGAAATGACAGTTTTTTACAGTGTATTTAAATAACATGAATCAAATAATGGGCAAGGTCAAAATTAAGTGTCTACTAGCTATTTAGCACAACGAGGCACATACAATTATGCTCACAGTGTGAGTGTGCTTACCTGCACAAGTTATTTACTATGTTATATTACAATTACAACACATCAGCCAAAATAAAAATAATAAATTGTATGACTGCTGACTGCATGTTTGGCCCCAAATTTGCTCATTCCGATCTTGGTTGATTCTGATTGTACATTCCTACCTGAAAGTTAGACTATTAAATAGCTTATTGTGTTGTATTTTTAAAGAATTGCTGAATTTGCAACATTACTGCAGTATTACAGTTAAAATAAAGAGTTTATTTACTTACAGTATGGTGAGTTAAGTTGATTCCCGCTGGTACATTAAAGTCATGGCATTATACACATACATATATCTCTTAATACCCGTAAAAAGGCTATGGCATGAAAAGTCTGAGACACTAATGCTGCAATAGCTAATGCCTCAAACTGCTGGAAAAAAAAGACTGAAAGGTTCAAACGTTGTCACAATCAGCATCAAAAACAATCGTGTTTGAAGGAACATGAAATATCTAACCTAGTTTTCAAGAAAGTATATTTCACAGATAAAAAAATGGACCAACATAGCCATGAGTCGGACACCAGCGTGGAAAACATCAGTCAGACGTATCCATGCCTCGGCTGATCTGGCTTATCCGGAATAATAAATCGTAGCCACAAAATCTGTCAAGATCACATATTTTCCCTAAAATTCAGCTCAGGCAGAAAAGTAAATAAATAAATGAACACATAAACAAAGGTTCACAAACATGGTGAACAAAATTCACATCATATCTGGGTCAGAGTCAGTCTGTGCAAAACTCACATCTGCCAAAGACGTCTTGGCTCCACTCACCGGGTGGTCTTCCGCTGACATCAGATGGACTTCAGTCACTGTAAGAGAAGAACCTGAAAGGAGCTAAGAGTATGACAAAAATATAAAATCACAATACTTTAAGACACTTTTATAATATATAATAAACAGGGCAATAATACGTTTTTATAGGTTTTATAAGTTGAAACAGCCAAAACAATATACAAATACGTAAGTACAACGCCTTTTTCAATTAAGAGTGTACTTAAGTACAATGCCTAGTTTCATAATATATTAAATAAAACATTCTACTTTATTAAAACGTTTTACTGATAATGCTATCCAGGAAAAGCTATTTTAGGATAAACATCGACATATTAGCCATCCCAGATATACTGGGTACATCTACAGATAGCTAGCAAAGCTAACTTGGTGTTACTAACATCATGTAGCTAGTAGCTAACAATTACAAGAAGCTACGTTTATAAAGAGGCTGTCATTATCCCTAAAAGCCAGTGTTACACAAAATACATACAGTAATTACACGTTTGTAATAAATCTGTAAAACTACCAAACAGTAAACCAGCAGTGTATTTAGTAACGTTTGAGCTGGCTAGCAGGATGTATCTTCATGCTGCAGGCTAGCTTTATACTCACTGGCTAGCTAACACTTTACCTCCTTAAATTACACGTACAGCTCCAATGGAACAACCAGACCAGATAGTTAGTTAGTTAGTTAGTTGGTTAGTTAGTTAGTTGGTTAGTTAGTGAGACAGATAGATAGATAGATAGATAGATAGATAGATNTGAACTGCATTCCACAGTCACTCACTGTAGAGCCACTAGACCTTCAGACTGATCTGTTATATTACTGTATATTCATATAGACAGAAAGATAGATAGACAAACAGATAGATAGATAGATACTTAGATAGATAAATAGATAATTACACAGATAGATAGACGGATAGACAGACAGACAGATAGATAGATAGATAGATATGTAAATAGATAATTACACAGATAGACAGACAGATAGACAGATAGATAGATAGATAGATAGATAGATAGATAGATAGATAGATAGATAGATAGATAGATAGATAGATTCTAGCCTAAATTTTAGGACATATCTAACTTGGCCCACAGCAGAAGACGACCGAAACAGACATGCGAATTAGCTACCAGACCGAGGCCGAACCTTCACAGTTCACTTCGAGAAAAGTACTACCATGTGTTTTCCTTCCATATTCCTCCTCCTTCCTTTCATGTGTTTGGCCAGGTCCAGGCAGAGGGGCTGACGTCACGCCAGGGCTGGTCTGTAGTTTATTAAGCGGGAGTGGAGGAACAGCGGGCAGCAAAGAGAGCTCACTCACGGCTCTGTCCGGCCAGCAGAAACCTCAGCTAGGCTACCGGTCGGTCTGCCAGGAAATGTTCTTCTAAAAGTTTTTTGAAACAAGAACAAAAAGAAAGAAAGAAAGAGAAATCCCACTGACCCAAGTGCTGCAACTCTCAACTTACGTAATTTGCTCCTTGAGTTACTCCTGTGAGCTGGAGCGGTTGCAGATTCACTGCCGTTGAAAGCTGCTGTGACACCGGAGAGAGACAGATGTCTGCTTCTCCTTCAGAGACACACTGAGCGGCTCTGCTGTAGTAGCGGATACACACTGTAGGCTGCTCGTCGCTTTCCAGGCGATACAAAAAACCCCAAAACGAGCCCGTAGTGAAACTTCAGAGCTGGACTAAAGTTTCTGTTCTTCGCCCTGAAGCTGAGAGAGGGTAGAGCTGGACTCCGTGATGGTTGCGCTGCTGTCACTCAGGTTACTGCTTGTAGGAGTTGTAGTAGGTTTGACTTCAGCCGCTCTGGTAAGTGACACACAGACTTCTAACAGATTCCTGTTTCTTGCGTGAAAGAGTAAAAAGGAGCAAAGGCTTGGCGAGGTGGAGAGGGAGAGAGAGAGAGAGAGTCAGGAGCAGAGTTTGTAGCCCTGTTTGGCTGATCCTCCCTCAGGGGTTTGGTAGATTAGCCTCATTAACTTGCGATAAAATCCGCGCTGTGTAGCCGCTATCGCAGCCTCGGGTGAATGAACACGGGCATTGCTGAACTGGCCTCTAGTAAAGATACTTCATGTCTGTTTGCTTCACTGTTATTGAAGGCTGGTTAGTTTGTGTCAGACCCCTAGCAGCCCCTCATATCGATTATATGTCATGGGCAGATGTTATTGTTATTTTTACTCACGTGAAATCGAAAGTTGAACACCTGCTAGAGTCCCATCATAGCTGGATCCACAGTCATGAATTGGGTTTTGTGTGCTATTTGGGAAGGTTCAGTCTGAGATGTGCCTTTTTTATAGCTTTGTAATCATTTAAAGACCTTATTTCTCCTCTGTTTCAGGCTGGTGACACAAATAAAGAAGGTAAGGCATCATTTTATTACCCCATGTGCTACTTCCATGAGACTTTCATTGAGTTTTGAGCTGCTTTGGTGTGGAGGTGAGCGATATGGCAACAATACAGTATTGCGATACTTTGAGTAGGGCTGAGTGATTTGGGAAGAATATCTATTTGGGACTTTTCTGATCAGTATTATGACTGCGATTTAAATTGCAATTATTTTATGGGATCTCTGGGAAAGTTCAGGCCTGTTATCTGGTCAGTAACACCAGAGCATCCCCTACTACTGCTACATTAAAAATGTGAATATAATGAATAATAAACTTGATTCAATATTTGGCATGCATACAGATAGCAAGCATATATATATATATATATATATATCGGTCCACTGGCTTGATCAGGTTGGCACCCTACTGACTGCTTGCCACTGTTGGTCCACCCTCGGACCACCAAGATAACTGTCCTACGCGCAAGCTCTAACTATTTTTTAATCTCCTCAAAGTGACTTGAAATGGACACAGGCTTTTATTTCGGAGAATAAACTAAGACAAATATTGCATACACCTTAGAGGGAAAAAAACAAAGGGTCAAGACCTGATATAAAATGATTTAGTTGAAAATGTTGCTCACACTAAAAATGATGTGCTAAACACATTAATAAAGGGTAATGAACATAAGAAAGAAGGGAAAATAAATGAATTGAACTGTGAGTGGAAAACAAGCGATGAAATGTGGCATTTTGTCTAAGAGTCTGCTAAACCACTGGCAGGGCTCCCAAAAAACATTGAGCAAAACAGTAGGGGACCGCCAGCTTTGCTGTTAGTGGGCCAACGGTGGTCCGCCATTCTCTTGCTATCAGGGGTGTTGTGGGGTGGGGCAACATTTATACAGCATAGTATTGCAATATTGTGCGTGGCGATATTTTATCGATACACAATCGGCAAAAGTATTCTGTATTTTATTACATAAATTTAACATACAGTTTTTATGACGGTCATGTCTGCTTGTTTCATTTTGCTGCAATAAAGATAACTGATCTGTTATGAACAGAAAGACTATATGTCATTAGATAAAACAAAATATGCAGTTGAAAAAAAATAGTAAATTACAGTATATGTCATTGCAATGCTCAGCATATTATAATATTTCTAAAATGTCTGTAATATTGTGTTGTGACAAGTATTGTGACAGAGTGTTGTATCATAGGGCCTTTGGTGATTCCCACCACTGCCGTTTTGCACTAAATCCAGTTGAGCAGGCCTAACTTTGCTCTCTTGCAGTTGGTCTGTGTTCTACTATTACTGACAATATCCACCACATGTTGAGAAAAAGCATATTGCATTGTACCATGACATAATTTACCATGATGCTGATATATTTTGTCATGTTGTCCAGCCCTACCTTGGTATTCAGACATTGCTTAGTTTGAGAAGGAAATGCTTTTGCCTCTTGATGTAGAAGTCAGATTAAAAAGAGTAGTGTGAAGTGTGAATGCCAGGAGGAAAAGGAGACAGTGTGCCACTGTATGAGACTGGAAAAAAGTTGTGAACAGGCTAGATTATATCATTGGGACCCACATAAGTATAATAAGCCAGTTCTTTTTTGGAAAAGGTTCAGTTTCCAGATGCACAATAATGTCGGCATCGGACAGATGTTAATATTTGACTAACTGGTACTTTATTTTACAACAGTATGCTAAAATGTGTGTGGTTTATTCGTCTTGCTGTGGTTGTAACCATCTGGAAATAAATCCTTCGTTTCCCTGTAATGCTATTCCAGGTAGATGTAGCCCCAGTTTATACATTTTAGTCATGTTTTTGCATTGGTATCAGCAAATAAGCTCATGAAAACCAGTCCACCCACTTTATAGTTCTGCCTAAGTTCATCTAGGCTTCTTCATACAGATTGTTTTGTAGAGCATTTCGCTGTGTTTAGTGGTGTTTAGACCCCTCCATGACTTTTAACTGTTACTAAAGTTACTGTTACTAAAAAAGCCTAAATTCATGTTCCTTGCATGCATGTAATTCACTTCTGCAACGTACGTCATACTGTTTATTTTTACAGTATAAAAGTATAAAGCCAGTTGAATTGTTTCTAGATAATGCATGACCTGTAAAGTGAGTTCCTTATGAAGACTAACACTACCTACCTGGCAGACTACTAATTTGAAACGAAATGACTAGATAATCAGACATAGAGGAACAGCTGGGACTTTGCAGAAAGCTATGCAGAACTTAACTATAGACTTAGTTGGCGTAACTGGAGGTGCAGAGATGTTCAATAGATTTTGTCCATTAGTGTACAGACATGTTTCCCGTGACCTTCTTGAGCTTTAAGGGAAAGCTGGAAATAACATTGACTGCACATTGCGCTAAGACCTGTACCTAAGCATGGTGAAGTACTATGCAAAGTTTCTGTGGACATTGGCTACATTGTTATTGTTGTTTTTTAAACAGTTACCAAATTATTCCATTAAAAATGAGTGGAAGTGCCACTACAGCAACAAGAAAATTGTTTAAAACTATTTATTTTGGCACTTTGTTTTACCAGTAACACATAAAACTGAGGGAAAACTTTAAAGTAATTCATATCTGCTTCAGTTATAACAAGAGTACAGTTAGAAGAACACAGGTTACAGGTTTGGTTTTCCGTTTCACATTAAACTCTCGAGTGACTTTGTTTATGTCTCAACCTCTGAGTTACGTAGACATTTTAAACAATCAAGTGAATTCTCTTTTAGATTTGACCTGATTTTACCAAGTGAAGAAGATATTGGATAGTAGTTATAAATATTGGGCATCCTGGATGAGACATTTGGAAATTCCCAAACAGAATAGAATAACAATGTTTTGTTTATTTGTATTATTTTTATTGTTTGTGATTTTGTTAAATAATAATATTGACATGTTGCTCTCCCTTAATTACTACCCAGATAAATAGCTTTACTTTACTTTTTGTAGTAAGGTATTTATACATTGTTTTAGTTAAACTAACAATATGTTAAAATACTGTTGAAGAAAAATACCATATTTAAGAGTGCTCTCTGTAGCAGAAGTCTGAATGTATGTTCACCTAGACATTTGAAAGGGGTGGTCAATTATTTGGATGTTGTCACTTTCCAAAGAAATACATGTATCTCCATTTAATCATTTAAGCACAGCAGCTGCCATTTACATTGTATTAAATTTAATGATTAATAGGCCAACAATAGAAATGGCCCATAATTGCTTAGAAAAAAAGTCTAGTTCCATAGAAATTAGTTGTTTTAGTGGAGTATCCTCTAAAGCAGCAGGTTATGTGATTCATACTGACTTTGACAGTCAGTCTCTTGGCACTCACAAACTTGCAAAGCATTCATTGTAGTGACCTTGTGAGTTTTCTTTGTAGTTGTATGCGAGCATCCTAAAGAATACTGCGTGGGAAAATTCCCAGATATCCTGAGAGAACACAGTTCTGATGGCTGACATTTTTTCCCTGTTGTTCCAACCTGTTTCTACCAGCCAATAAATGGATATGTATTCTGTTGACCTATGACTCATTCATATTCCAGTAAATAGTCCACTGTAATCAAAGACAATCATAGTACTTGACAGGAATGAGGATATCCTTCTGGAAGTCTTTTTTGCTCAGAATTTGACAGCCGGGCTCAAAGCCTGAGACCAAGGAGCTCCGATACATTTTTTTTGTTCATGCTCCTAAAACCAGACTGTGCTGGGAAGCAAAGCATGCAATTTCACCAAACTTACAACATGTGTCAACAATAACAACTGCTTTTATTTCGCACATTGCCAAAAGTACCGCAGGCAAATTACAAGGCGCACAGTCCTTGGCTCCAGGAGCTTTTTTTCTATTTCAGATGCTTACCTGCATGCAAGCCATCATTCATGTGTCCATGAGGCAGCCAAGTGTTGGAAAAGTTGCTTTGAAAAGAGAGTTTTGGAGGCCCCTAAACTTCACTAAGAGTTGAAAACTTCACCTTAAGAACTGACCGTGTCATGGTAGAACAGACAAAGCTGATTCTCCTGTGTAGAAAACAAACAGACTTAGTAGCAAATCCTTGGTGTATAATATAGATTGCACCAGTTTGATACCAGGTATCAGTATTGGGCCAGTAATGCTGACACTGTGTATAATATTGTCAGCTTTGTATTTCTCCCTGTGCGCTATAAAACATGATATCTAGTAAATATATTAAATAGTTCTCATTTTGAGGCCATTGTAAGAATAGTATACAGTTGTAAGTAAATGTTTGAAGACCTTCTGTCAAATTTGATGTTTATAACATGATCTGCATCAATTCTCAAAACAAGCAAAATTATCTGCCAATACAACAATAATAAACATAATTTATTTAAAAACACTGACTTAAAATGTCTATAAATAAGTTGAATAATCTTAGAGTATTCTTACAAGTTAAAAGCAATTAGACATCATCTACATTTACAGCATTTACATTTACAGCATTTACATTTACAGCATTTGGCAGCCGCTCCAGTTCAATCATATTACAGTGATAAGTGAATGCAGTGTTGTGAATGCAGAGTTTTGACCACGGACTCATACATCTGGTTCATTAAATACGTTTCCAACAGTAAATGCAATAACAATAAATAAGTGGGACAGTATGAGAAAAATATGAGGTCTAAGAATCAGCCAAGAAGTACATTTTACTGTACTACATAACATTGACATAACCATGCCATAAACATGTTATGTGATGAGATGAGTTAGCATAGCAGATTATGTTCAGTAATATGTGTTACGTTACCATTACAAGTTATTGTCTTGATGTTTGATGTCATGACAGCTGACTAGAGTACATTAAGCAGTCTGCCATGACATCTAAGTAAGCATAAAATGAAACAACTCATGAAAGCACTTGGCATCTGCCATGACATGTGTATGGCATGGTCATGTGGATGTTATATAGCAGGGTTCAAGCGTTACCAAATGAGGTATACACCATAACAGCAGCATAGTGCAAATAACACTATACCATAACAACTACATGATTCAAGAAGCAGTCTAACCACCCAAAATGCTCTTTCTCTCTCTCTCTACTGACCCCTCAGAGTTCTTGAAGAGCCGTTTGAAGGAGTATGGCCTCATCACACCCATCAGCACAGATTCCGAGGGCCACTTCCTGTCACACTACCTCTCAGCCAATCACAAGCAACGTGTCAAGCGAGACGTGCCAGCCGGCTCGGAGTCTGGAGAAGAGAAGCTGTTCTTTAACGTCACTGCCTTTGGCAAAGAGTTCCACCTGCGCCTGCACCCCAACAAGAGGCTGGTGGCTCCAGGAGCCATGGTGGAGTGGCACGACGAGGTGGAAGCTTCTGACAACAGCACCGAGAATGGCACGCGCGCCGAGAGAATTCTGAGGAGAGAGCTGCTGAAGACGGACTGTACGTTCATCGGTGACATCACAGACGTTCCTGGAGCCTCTGTGGCCATTAATAACTGTGACGGCCTGGTGAGTTTGCTTTTCCTAAAACACACAAAGTGAAGTTCATTCTGAGCTTCAACCTCCCTCTTCTAGTGGCTTGAATGAAACTTGTTCTCTGTATGAGGAAACACTAAAGTGAAAAAAACCCTAGAGAGTCAATGTAGCATCACATCCAACATGAGAGAATGAATATGTACCACTCCCCCAGTGACGTTTTCTAACCTCTTGTCAATCATGTTGAAGGTCCTGCTCCTGGTTAGATCGTTGAAGGACAGATGATGAGCCAGTGATAGGATCAAAAGATGTAACCATGGCTGAACTTCTTGGCATTGCGCTTCAATAAACACAATTCCAGTGACATTAAATGGGTAGGACAGCATGAGACAAATAAAAGGTCCAAGAATGAACACGGAGCCAAAAAGTACAGACATAAGTCATAAAACTGTGCAAATTATGGGTAACATTTTGCTGAAGTTCTTGGCTAGTTCTTGCCAAGCAACCATTATAACAACCACCACCACCGCCTGCTCTTGGCAAGAAACAACGTTTAGCAGCAAAAGAAGTGATGTAAATAGAAGCAGAGCAAGAATTAACATCAGTGTAGCTTTCCACCACTGGAGACACTCTTGGAAAATAAAGGAACGAAGAATTGAAGAGGGAGGAGGAGGGACTGTACATTTTTTGGTATGAATTTGACAGGTTGTGTCATCTTTAAAGTTCGGATGATGTTGAAGGTGGGAGATGTTTAGAGTGGGACTGTATTGTTATCCTTCAGCTGCTGAATGCATAAAGAAGGCAGATAAGTAATGTTACTTCTAGGAAGCTGATTGTCTTGTTGCAGCTGTACAGCTGTAATAACTGTCTTCACATTTTCATTGCAGTCAAATGAATGGGTTACTCAAACAACAGAAATGGCTCATAGGATGAGGGTGATAACAGGCTAAAATCTACAGTCAGCTACCTATGTAGATACCTAACATTACATCTGTTCTAGAAAGAGTAAAACAACTGTAGAATCTTCTTTGCTGAATAAAGACAGAATCACTGAGTTCTTTACGATTATGCTTACTGACTGAAGTGAGAGCTATTTCAGTACTAGATTGGTTGTGTTTATTAGATTACAGATCAGTGGACATCAATGATAAGGTAACCACTCCAAGGTCTGGTAACCACTCCAGTTCCTCACTCTCATTAATAGATCTTTTTATATCGCTTTTATAGCAGCTACTAAATAATTCATAGCAGTTACTGAGTAATAGGCCTAGGGACCAAAAGGTTAAATTGATGATGATAAAACAGGCGTTATGACCTGCTGAGTCTTTATTCTTATTAATTTATAAAACAAAGGAGTGGACTGGCATTCATTTTGGCCTCTTTTGAGCAATGTTGTACCATACATCTTATCACTCAGTTAAATGGCGAATGTTTGTGGTCCCATACTTATGAACTAATATGGGTGGATTTCTTTTATAGGTATGGTTTCCAGAATTTGTCATCCCTAGTATGCTGTAAACCTACAAGAAACCTCCTGCCTGTCAGCCACGCTCCCCCACAAAATATGCAGACTGCAGACTTAACTTCCTCTTTACGCAACATATACCCTGCTCGTAAACTTTTTTTTTTCCTGTGGGGTAGTATGTTGTTCAGCTCATGGAGGCATGTTCTCGGCTCGTAGAGCTTACAGATTTTTACTGTGTGGTTAGCAATATGGGAAATGTGCCACATCTACACCTCAATTGCTCCACGTGGTTACTTTGAGTTCAGATAGGAACTTGAAATTGAGAAAAGCAACCACAGTTTTGGTTTGACTGAAGAAGTCTCAAACTTTTCTTTAACAAAGTCCTTCTGTCTCATTGAGTGGCAGCTGACAACATCGAATTTAGCCCCCAAATTGTTGCAGGGCATGGTGGCTAGCGTACATCAAATGTGAGAATGAAAGACATATCGAACACTACAAAATGTGCTGGTACGTGAATGCAGAAAAATACAGCTTTCTCAGCTCTCCCCTGCTGAGACAGTTCAGGCTAGTATGTAATACTGCTGCTCGCTACTAGAATTAAGAAGTAGACTGGGTTCACATCAGTTTACTTATGGAGAGGGAAGATTGTAAGCTGTAGCCCCTTCCAGCCCTTTGACTCCCTTTACAACAGAGCATGCACGCCTGGGGCAAGTGTCCAAATTGATAGCAGAGTTGAGTGAACCTCGGGTGGCTCCAGGATGCTGACAAGTGAGCTGTAGCCCTCAATCCTCAGGGGTTCAGCCAACACTGGGGTGAGAGAGCGCTCTGTTCTGCAGCGAAAAACCAGCCAGAGGCTTGGAGCTGAGGGGGAGGGAGGTTGGAGGAGGGCTGGATTAACTGTGGATTGTCAGAGACTCTGAGAATTTACAGAGAGCCAGGATGCGTTAGATTAGCAGCAAAACTCTAGGTTAGCCCGGATGCCTTCTCAAGTGCTGCTTACGCTTTATGGTAAGCAGGCTTGCTCAAAAAGCCACAACTTCTAATTAAGGGGCCTGTCTCTAACAGACCAGGAATTTGACGACATTGCTTCAATATTTGTAATTTTGTACTTAGTTCATACAGTCCACACATCAAGTGCTTTAATGTTAGTGCCAATCCAATATAGGGAAGATATTCTAGGCATGCTTTAATTTTAAATGTTACAGTAAAATGACTCAGTTCTTCAGATATGCATAGTGTGATGCATAGTTTTGTTTTTTTGTAATACTGATCTCTGCTTGGCTGACTAACCAGATGCCTTTCACTTGAAAATGCTTCATTTTTGATATTTGCATATTAAACTGTGATCTGATATCTTTAGTTTTTTTGTGGTGTGTTAATGTAAAATAACCATTCTATAGTATATCAGCCCTTAAAACAGTAAACAAGCAAAACTAAATGCTGCTCTATGCTTTCCACATCAAAGTGTCAGTATAAACCAGGCTTAACATTGCTATGATGTCAAAAATTGATGATTGTCATCATTTATATTAAAGGTACAATCACATTATAGCTATCTGGGGAACTTAAGCAACATAGTGCGTTTGTTTATGTTCTTGCTCAATTGTTTGAATTCCCAACTTTTGCCACACACTCAGTGCAGAATGAGGTTTTTTTAAGCACAGACATGTTAACACAGCATTAAATTGCATGCAGGCTTGGACTGCAGCCAAATATGCATCAGTGTTTGAATTTCAGGGCACTGTTAAGTACATCAGCCATTTTTCTCCTAGTGACAAAATCATAAATTGAAATTCCAGAGTGATTTTGAGAGAGCTACGATCATCCACAATGCACTTGTTATTGAGCAATAGCTAGAGAAATGTTTGCTTGCTGTGTTTCTGAAAACAAAACTTATTAGACTTTCTTGGCTCCATATGGAGATGTTATAAAGAACGGTGGCTCCGTACAGTTAAAAATAAAGCCACTGTTAAGTAAATGCAGTAGTTCACCCTGATGTAGCACGATACTCATGAGGGAGATTGATTTCAGTAATAGCCTTGTTTTTTGGAAAGAGAAACAGTACTACTTTATTGGTCAAATTGCCCACTCTTAGTTATTGTTATGCAATCATAGTGAAAAAATGACACTAAAAAACCCTGAAATATCTTGAAGTATTAAGGCACATAGCTGTGAGTTTGAAACAGCTGATCTTGGACCAAGCCATCCTCTCCATAATTCAATACAAGGACTCTTTTTCAGTGATGTAATTGGTGGGAAAGGTTATGGTTTGGGATCAGTAGTGTTTGGGGTGGTTGCACTCTGGGCTTTGGCTTTCACATGTACAGAACATAATGATCTGCATATCTAATCAACTTACTTACATTTACATTTAAGGCGTTTAGCAGACGCTCTTATCCAGAGCGACTTACAACCGTGCTTGGTGTTACTAAAAAACAGAACTATCTTTCTCTCTCTCTCTCTCTGCTGAGAATCCAGTAGAGTGTTTTGGCTTTCCATGAAATAGGAAGTGATTTTTTGAACATGCCCTCACCCACTTCGCCTCGCCACTCGGATGTGTATCATACTTATGCTACATAAGTAGCCACTCTCAGCAGAAGTGGTTAGTCTCAGGGTGCTGATCAGCTAATCATGAAAACTTTGCAAGGCGAAACATCTTTTGGAGAAGTTGGAACGTAGCATGCATAAAATATATGAATAACTGCTTCAGAGCTGCAGTATAGGGCCTGTGTGTTTGTTCTCGTTAGCTTTGTAGCCTTTAGCATGTTGTGTGGTTTTAAAATGTTCGGTATTTTAAAGTAATTTAGTGCTATGGCTTATATAGCTTAGTTTATGATTTTTTGGGGGGGTTTGAAAGGGGAAATGTATGAAATTGTAATGATTTTTGGGAAAATTCTGCTGCTGAAGTATACACTTGGATTCACTCAAACCCTTACCCCTCCAAGTAATGGAACAGTCCCTAAGGCGACGCCTGTGATTGCCCTGAGGTGGTGAGGTCAAGTGGAATATGGCTTGTTGAAACCAGTACTGAAACAGGTGGTAAATACTGCAGTACTGGGATGCCACTCAGAATTCTTTTCATTTTTGACTTCTGTTAAATATCTGTATTATTTTATGTTTCAGCAGTTTTCTGGGTAAAAAGTTTTGTGTGTAATAGGTTTGTAATATGTTGTAATAGGTAATAGGTTTGAATATATGTTTAAGTATATTTAAGATATTGTAAAGAGGAATGCCACCATTTCAAAAATTCCGCATAATTTAGTGTTTAAGATGTAAACAAGCTCATTCAGAGTGGTTTCATTTGAAACAATTCACTGTAGGCTCTTTGCAGATTCATACCACTAGACTACAAGAACCTGTGGTCATAGCATCTATTATGCAGATAGACATTTTCTTCTATTCAAACCATATAATTTTTTTCTGGCTTTTGACTACACTCATTATTAAAAGAATAGTTACAGAAGGAAGTGTCAGACTGCAATGCTATTAAGAAGGAAGATAAAGGTTACCAGGATCAATAAATGATGATACATTTATACTGATATGGGCAATATTTATTAAGCTACACATACAGAAGTAGTGTCTCTCATTATGGTGTCGGGCCACCATGTTTGCTAATGCAATATGCCAGACGTCTCAGCATGCAGCTTGAATATTCTCACATAGTTCCTGGAGATTTTGTGGTAGGGGTGGAGGAGTGATGCCAGGCCTTCTGGACATGTGACGCATGACAACAAACCACTCTTCTTGGCGCTGACCACAGTGCCTCCACACATGGATTTGTTGGTTGTCTCCACCAAGACAAAAGCGGGACTCATCACTGAAGATGATCCGCTACCATTCTGAGTCATTCTATGACAGTCTGGCATGACACCATTGCAGTCTTTGGTGACATTGACGTGGTGTTAAGGGCAGTCGTTGTAACGGTCTGCGTTCATGTAGTTCTGCATCGTGCAGCTGTCTGCCAATGGTACTGGCAACTACCTACCAACTATTTGTGCAGCTGTTCTTTTAATGATGAGTGTATTTTACTTTACCATGCCCTTCATGTACCTCTCAACCATGAATGCATTTAGACCAGAACGAGGGTGTATTTGTAATATTTGCATGTAATAACTTTCTGTGAGGAAGCTTTTAGAGGCATTAAATTCTTTAAAAGACAGTAATGTTCTTGAACGTTGCATTTCACATTAAGTGGGATTATTTACAACTTGCAAATATTTATGGAATCCCAGTTCATCCATGATGTCTGTGATGGCAGTATTGCTGCGGATTGTCAATAAAACCATAGGCAATCAATATTGGTTCATATTACAGGCCATCCAATAAATCATTAGCAGCCTGCGTATAAAATGGCTTGCTTGTTGTGTTGTTGCATAATGCCATCATCAGAAAACCACCATTAAAAGCCTGCATGGCCCAAGTATCTGCACCACCACCATCTCAGATCAAACAGTGATGGCCTTTGATGTAAAGTGGTACTCTCTGTCCTCGTAGGTGTGTGTTTCACTGTTCTTAATTATAGCTGCTGCAGGTCTGGAAGTCTTTAGGTGTAGCCTTGGCCTATGAAGTGGATACTTCCTCTCGGGGCTGAGAACCCATGGGGGAACGTAGAGATGATTGGCGCCCCTGTGGAGGAGGAGCTGAGGGGGGAGCAGGCCAGTTCATATTAGAGAAGCTTGTTTCAAGGCTGTGAACATTCCTTTGAGAAGAGAGGGGAAAAGGAAGTCTTCAGAATGATGTAATACTTCTGTTCCTGCTATGCAAGTCTGCATAATCCCAGAATGCCAGCTGAAAACACTGGCAGAAATAAACATTGGAAAAATAAGCACATGACTAACGACGCAGTTTGCTGTGATAGACCCAATGAGACATAGCTATATTTAACCTATTGAAGTAAGCAGTAGGAAAAGCATGGTGAAATTTCACATGAACCGTTTCTTACTTGTAGTGTGACGGAGAGTAGGAGAGCATCAGTTTATTATGATTTAAATGTGAAGTTCTGATAAAGTTATACAAAAAGGCAGTTCAAAAATGACAAGTCAAACAGTCGTCATGTTAGCAGCTCGCTACTTGGGGCTGGAGGTGTGAGATGTGTACTGCAGAAGAGTTCTGCTCTGATTTAGTTTGAAGTCTGAGGTAAACTGCACGCTAAAATCACTACAACTCCACTTACTGCTGTTCATGCCTCTGTGCACCGGCTTTATCAGATCAATTGGAAACCGACTATTGTTTGTCATTTAAAATGCTGGTAGTGATATGAGCAGTGAGCCTGACTTATTTAGTACCTGAACTGAAAATGTTAAAGCTATCACATTTGTTATTTAGTATCTGTTAAGTTTTGTATATAGCTGCACATAGACACAAGATATCCTCAGGTTTGCTTACCGGTGTATTGTTGCAGATATGTCAAACTACACAGTCTACTAGGGCTTGTATGATTTCGGCATTTTAAAGTCATCAGTTATGTAATGAAAGTCAATGTTGACTAGACGCTGTGAATAAAAACACAGAAGAGAATTCTTTACAACAAGCGACTTTCAAACCAGAAAATCAAACTTTAAAAATGCATGACAAAGCCAAACTCCACAGGTCAGCAGAGTGTGATGTGCCCTTTCTAATTAGCCCTGGAAAGTATTTCTAACCTTGAGGGAATCGTAAAAACAGACCACGGAATCTTGAGAATTTGTATCTGACTTCAACGCGCCATAGACAACCTTGCTGAGATGCTCACCTGCAGTGGAGGACTGGAGAGCCAGAGACTTTAGAAAAGCCGTAACTCAGTGAAAGTAAGAATAACTGACTTCAGACTTTACAGGGTTATAGGGCAGTAAGCTGTTACTCTTCAACGACACATGACTTTTTACTGGTGTCATATCTTGTGTACACACACATATATATATATATATATATATATATATATATATATATATATATATATGTGATTTTTAAGGTGTTTAAGGTGTTTATGGCATAATCACTAACCAATAATTAATCACATCAATTAACACATACATTAACACATAAACCCTATGTAGCTTTATGGTAAAGTGGTACCAATCTTTCCTACCTAAAACTTTGACTTATGTAGGATATAATTAAAGTTGCACTCTTTCAAATTGTGATGTAGAATCGATTAATCGTTTCAACCATACCATACATAAAATACTGTTAAAATCTATTTCTGTCCTCTACTAGTTGACTGCTACCTGCACCACTTATTAAGGCATTGATAGGAATCGCAAGCCTATTGAATTAACAAACTAACTGATTAATTGCATAAATGCATAAATATATTATAATAGGATTGAATACTGACAGTATTAACTCCAGACTTCCATAATATCCATATTAATTGTAGTCCCAAGAAGTGTATTTGGACACATCATTAATCACAAGGAGACAAATCCCAGTTGTATTCTCTCAGTTGTGCTGCCTGGTGCAGACCCCATTGCCAGGGATCCATGCTTTGGGTTAATGTGTCGCTGTTGCTTGCGGCTCAGTCCCTTTCATGCTTTCTTCCGTGCTCAGGGGCCAGGGTGCTGAGGGATGCTGCTCTGTCTGAGCTGATGATCTGAGGCGTGTTTCTAGACTCCCTGGCAGGGCTTCACACAGACAACTGGCCTGCTGCCACAGCCCTCGTCCCCCACACCGCACCTTTTGTCCCGGGCTTAGCGCTGCTAATGACCGACAGAGGCGCAGCGGTCGTCAGCCGGCCGGCCAGACCCCAGAGCCATTTTACATGTCTGCGACTGTCGTCGTCGCTCTGATCCACGTGCTGATGCAGAGAAGTCTTTGAACTCTGCTGTTTCCCTTGCTCATTTCATGCCTCGCATTCCTCTAGAGGCACACAAGGAGCATAGTGTTAAAATTGATGCTGTTTGTAGAGTCTTTTGGCAGCTTCTGCAGATCTACTTTTGTGAAGTACAGCTGCCATTTTTATGATCATTGCTTGGTGTTTAGCAGGGTACTGTATATTTACATTTGAGCTCAGGTGGAACGTAAACGGAGTGCTTTGGAAGTCACCATTGACCCGTTATGCCACACCGGTTCCTTCTGCTAAGTTGTAACACAGATGTGGAACTATGGTCCATGTCAGACAAAGATGTGCAGAAAAGCAGGAAGGAACGCACGTTACCTGAAGTGTGGTACGCTGGTGTGCTCAGTTTTAAAAAGAATACTCTTTATTCTGTAACTTGCGGTATGGCTATGTGTGTCTAGCTATAGATTTGGCTCTGTGTATGAGGCAGTGCATTGTGGGCCTCAGTGGATTGGCAAATTAGTAACACTTAAAGTCAAGTTGAAATCAGACTTTTTTGCCATTTTAATTCTTATTAAACACGAGTCTCATCAAACAGATTTCCTGGTTTTCCATAATCTTCCACCAAAATGTAATGACCTTTGCTCGATTACATGTCTGTGCACAAACAGACATGAAAAAATCATTTTAAACAAGAATAATTTTATGTATCACCTCTTTCTTTGAGTAAAACGCTGATCTTGCTCAGAGACCCTCACTCACAGTTACAGTTCTGTGTTTTCACGATTCATTTAAGACCTCTATGTACCGTGTTGCAGAAATATCTTCTGCAGTTAGCATGCTAACAAGCTAATACTGGCCTGTTCCCTTGTGTAATACCACTTGTGCCTCTGTAGGCAATAGTAAACCAGTATAATGTTGTTTCTCAAGGCTAGATTATTTAAGGACAGGTAGCCAATGAAAGGAAGAGTAGATGCAGCGATGACTGAAGCTCTTGGCAAGCAACCATTATAACAACTGCTGCTGCCTGATCTTGCCATGAAAGCACAACTAAATTGACTTATTTGGAGAGAAAGCCATTTAATTGTGTGGAAATCCTTTCTGCAGTTCCCTTACATTAAAGAATGTTTCTTTTTGAGTGGGTAGAGAAAGTGTTAGCTTATTTTCACTTAGGACTTTTACATATAACTGTATTTTTTTATATATGGTTATATTAATGATCAGCCAAAGCCAAAAATGTGTAAATGTATGTCTTGAACAGCAGCAAGCAAACAAATTCATAGAAACATCCTGCAAGTTTTTGTCTTAAATTTGTTCTTATCAAAGTTCTTTGATGACGCAGGTGTTTTTACATACTTTTTGTGTGGTTGTGTGTACATTGTGTTCTTGTCTAGGAGCAAATTACAAAAGTAAAAAATGTAAACAAGTGAATAAAAGATAAAAAAGTAAAAGTTATAAGAAGAAGTTTGTTCTTAAAAACAGTTGCTGAATGGGACCCACTGTTACTGACTGAACAAGTGTTTGAGACATCTAGTATAAGCTGTGACTCTGCAACTCAGGCAGTATTATCACTGCTTTGTTATAACACGTTTGATGCATTCAGAACACGTTATAATACATTTAATAAGTTAATCATATAAGCAACCATTCACTCACTGGAACTGTCATTGGGAAATTGGGAGTTCAGTTCCACACAGTTAGAACAGAATTGGCAGAGTTCTCCTTCAATGGCATGGAGTTTGCATATGCAGCTGTTTGAAAAAGTGCAGTGGCACTTCACTTGTCTCGAAGGAAGCGTGCGTAGTACTGTACTGTGGCTTGTGCTGAAAAATAGAACTACACAGAACACCTGCACTCAAACGTACCTTTGCAAACAAGGCCAGTCAGTTAGTGGCGTGTAGAATTCAGTGTCTGAAATTGTTGGTGTTTATTCTACGTTCGCCATAGAGCAAGTTTCCCTACAGCTCTGCTGCATTTGCCAAGTGACTTTGTCCTGATTCTGCAGCTGATGCATGAGTTAGGCTTGTTGGTCTTTTAGCGGCAAATGCTGTCCACTTCACTTGCCATATACATCACCAAAAAAAGAAAAAGAAAAGTTTAAAGAAGTTTTAGAAAGAGATCAATTATAGACACGAAGGGTCAGCTCCAGAAAGAGAGAGAGAGAGTGAAAGCGCTGCTCAGGCTATGGTACACTGGTACTTACTGTATTTAGTGCAACTCAAATAAAATGTTTTAACTGGCCTAAGCCTGCAACCCTTACCAACGTACAAACTTTGTGAACTCTCGAGTTTTTTTATGTGAAGCAGAACCTCTGTGAACTCTAAAGCCAGCCATCTGGGGAGAACACATATTTTTCACCAAATATTGGCTTGACTCAATGACTCCTTTCAGCATCCGTGACTGAAATCAGGTAAGGGTTTGGATCCTGGGAGATGGTCCTGGCACTTGTAGCAGAGAAGAATAATTGACCTAAATCGAGACCCTTTGGAAGCGTGCCACGGTTAATGTTAACTGTTACCTCACTCAAGAGTTGCTAAGTACACAAAGTGCCTTCCACTTCGCTAAGCTCCTTTGACGAACAAGCTGTTTCAGCTAAATGCGTTTCTTTGCGCATCTCTTACGAGGCACCTGTGCTTTGAAGCGGCAGTCTTTGGCTCATACAATGGAGCTGTTTTTAGAGCCCAAAGTCACTGACTCTGCCCCAGCTCAGCAATACTTAAGGTTTACAGTACACAAAGCATTTGCATGCCGGGCAAACCATGCTCAAAGTGAAAATACGGGTCCTGAGCACTTGGCTTATAGTGTAATCCTCACCTACCGTACATCTAAAAGCTGCTCACCGTCTTCAGGTATGATATGCTGACATAAGTTATCATCAGTCCCTGGCCAGGAGTCCGAGTGTCCAGGAGTCTGAGTGTCCAGGAATCCGAGTGGCCAGGACTCTGAGGCAGCATAACTGGTCTTGCACTCCGATGCAACAGAATTGGCAGTTAGCATTGTCCTCCCAGTGTGTTGAGCTGTTGTTGTGTTAGGGCCATTATGAAAAGATCAAATGAGTTTCATATCACCTTCACAGCCTTCAAGCACTGTGTGATAGAAGGCGGCATAGCTAGTGGGTGTAATTGGCAATTAATAATTTCAACAGAAAATTTGGTTAAAAAATACATTTAAAAAATGAAATAACATAGAAAAATGTGGTAACCAGATTAGTTAGTAGCACAACAATTCTTTAAAATAAGGGTTTAATTTCTTCAAACCATCTATAGCACAGCTTCTCACATGCATTTCAAAGCTCACTCTCATCCAAATACAGCCTTTAAATGGAAAGTCCCAGTGGTGCATTCCTGATAAGAGTTATTTCCAGTTACTGCCAAGCTGTGAATTAGTTCATCACTGAAATACATCAAGTCTGAAATATCAGTTACAAGCCAAACGCAGCACTGATACTTGCAACATCAGTAACATGAGTAAGGTCAGCACCAGAGGATTCCTTTATAAGACTACACTAGGGAGTCCTCATGGGTGAACTCTGGATAAATCAACAATCTGCAAACTAATGAAAGCAAATAGCAAAATGGAGAGCTCCAGTTTCCCTCGAAACAAGACATAATGGAATGGCAAAAAAAACTATTCATTCTCAAATCACAAGAGCCACAAATGACATTAGTGCCTATAATCAGTTGTGCCGTCTAACGGTTTCAGTCCAACGTCATAACCAAGAGCTGTTGAACTGCCTATAGATTAATTCAATTAATCAGAACCTATTAAACATTCGTGTACAGCTAATCCTGCTCTAACTTTGGAAACTTGGAATTTTGGAAAATTTGTTCACCCTAGTTTTGTGTCGAATTTTTGCAGGTAATAAGTATGTTCTGATGAAGCTTATTTTGTCCTCTGAGTGGAAATAAAACTCTTTGTTAGAGCAAAAAAGACAAATGCAATTCAAAGTAATGCACTGAATCATGATTAATCATTTTAATCATTTGACCGTCCTAATGCTTACATATATTCAGAGCGATTAAACACATTCAAGAACCAGAAAAAAGGTTCTCCTGGATTGAAAACAAACTGGAGTCAGTTCCTTTCCCCCGTAAAGTGCAACCAAGCACAAAAGTTGTATTCACTAATAGTTATTGATGTTCCTTGTTGATTCAGCCGAGGAACTGGCCTGTTGCAGCGGCCTGACCCCTTGAGCTGTTTTGGTATACGGTTTTGAGGTCCAGCAGGGGAGGTGCCCGAGGATATGCAGAGGCAAGCTGCTTCTTTAAGTTTGCTTTAGCAGAAAACCAAAACGCAGAAGGTCTAGCCATGTGCGCCAGGCACTTTTTTATTGATATATTTATATGTTTATGCATTTTTAATCACGACCTGTCCAAACTTTAAGAACAGCCCACATTTTCGGTTGTTGTTGTTGTTGTTGCCTTGCACATTGGCCTTATTCACCAGCAGCACTTGGTTTTATTTTCGGTTGACCAGTAAAGGCTTACCAGCTCTCAGCTCAGTGGGTAAATGTTTACTCTTTTTACCTTTTTATTCCCCCTTTTTTTCTGACAACACGAAGAGAAATGAATGAGACTGACTTCATTCTCGTGTTGGCTTTTCAGCTGGAGATTAAAACGGGGTTCCGTGCTGTGGTGTTTTGTTTTTGCTACTTTGATTGGATTGTTTTGATAGAATATGTTGTCTGAGCAAAGATTTGCTCTGGTTGTTGGACGTGGGAGGTTTTCCAAATGGGACCTTATTTCAGACAGATTGAGGAGCCGCTTTGAAACTAATCCGAAAAGGAACCAAAAAGTGTGGTGCACGTGAGAGGGAAGCTTTATTATGTTGATTTCCCTAAGTGACATATTTGGCATGCCATCTTGTTTATTATGATTTTTTTTTCCTTCATCGAAACACAGAGATTCCTCTTTTTCCTCTCTGGGAAGAGTAGCATGCTGGTGTAATTTTTGCTTAAAGTTCTTTTTTTAAGGAGGGATGAAAATGGCAGGTAATGATGACGAAGGTTTGCACACATTTCTAAACCAAATACGCCTTTAAAGGTGGAGGGTGAAAGGTGGCAGTGTCTCGGGCTGAATCCGCACTTTTCTTTTTTTTTCCGAAGGTGGCAGAGCCTTTTTTTAAAGCGCGTTCATACCGGCTCCTTAAGAAGTTCAGTCTGGAGGGCCGTCTTAGAAAACTGGACCCCTTCAGCTGAATCCCATATGTTTGTCTTGGCCTGGCGTGGGTGTCTGCTTGGCTGGCCCTGATGCTGGGGGATATTAAACTGATGGAACACAGAACGCTTGATCCCTTTTTGAGGAACGCTGCTGTTTAGGGCTGCTGTTTAGGTAATGGCAAGGTTCTGTCCAGGCACCTGCTTTTGTCTGCCTCATAAAGCAAGCTCCTTAATGGCCTAAGTGCCATGTGAGTTGGCAACAGTGGCGACCACCTAGCGCTACAGACTTCTAGTTGAGGGTTTGTTACAGCTGGAGTTGGATGAGGAGGCGAAAAAGACGAAAACAAATTGTTGAAAGCACATGCTAAATTTTTACGTGAATTCGCTCGCCGCAATACCACAAGTGGCTCTTTGCAGAAAGTAGGTTGTATTCTAGACATTTCCGTAGCATGTGTTCTCTTTGGCCAGTATATGGTATGCTAGGCATGTGTGCTGTACGGACAGTTCTGAGCTCATCACTGTCTTGAAGTTGCAGTCTTAGAACCAATATTGCATATTGTACATTTATGCTAGTGATTTTGGCACAATGACATGGCACATGGACTGGAATGTTTCTCAGTGCAATAGCAATGGGACACTTGTTTTGATGATATACTGTGTAAAACTGTGTTTAACTGTGTAAAAAAACTTCTACATCTTGGAAGGCTGATATAGTCTGCAAACATCAAAGTTTCATGAAGTACTGTTGACTTCTCAGGCCATACAGCCCATGTGTATCGAAGCTAACTTCATTTTGAGATTGTGTCATGCTGATTGAAATTACATGTTGATTTTCTAAATGAAAATCTCACATTCTCTACAGTAAATACTCTTTTTTTTTTCAAACTATGACAGTTTGATGCTACATTTAGTGCATAATTTCCATTTATTTGCTAAGTTTAATACATTGGAATGCATTATTGAAATATTAATTGGAATAAATTAAACCAAGCTTATCTAACTTTTGTCCAGTTCACATTGTTTTTTTTCTTTTACCCCAATATGTTAAATTCAGCAAATGAACTGTAATATCCCATTAAAATGTTCAGAATTGTCTTCTCTCTAGAGAACGTATATTGTCACTGTCCAAACAAAAACAAGTATCTCCAAAATGGCAACTTTACAGGAGAGGGCAAAAACCTAATTTAATTGTAATGTAAGCCAATGGAACCAGACTTTTTTCCAAGCAATTCTGGGCCATTTCTGTCAGCCCATTCATCATGAAGTTTTCACACATTGTATATGGCAGCTCATGTGATCAAGTGATGCATAAAAGTAAAAATTGACAAAAATGGAAATTCATGTTTTTCATTGGACATCACTGATTTGTATTTTCACTTTCCAACAACAACAAAAATGTCATTGATCAGACATGCCCAAACTTTTGTACATGGCCATATAGCCACCAATTTAGCCTGTAGCAGTTTAGCTCCACCCATTCATGCTGAAGTTACTAAGACTGTGTTCAGACTGCAGGCAAATTGGATTTGTTTCTCTAATCCGATCTTGTTATAAGACTGTCCACACTGTTATTTGCAAGTGATCAGATCAGGTTTGCGTGTCCAGACATCACAAACCTATCTGCATAGGTTGCTGTAGTAGCGACAAAAGTGTCAAATGTGCTTTCAAATGTGGTTTGGATCGGATTTGCAGAAATCAGACTTCATGTGGTTTATCTGGATGCAATCCAAATATGCCAAAAATCAGATGTGGGTTGGCAGTCTGAACATAGCCAAAGAGTGTTTCAGCCTGGACTGCTTTTTGAATGAGGCTCCATAGAGGGCAGCCTATAAGAACAGAGCCCAGGAGTCATACAGGCATACAGGCCTGTTCAGTTCTAAGAGAGAGATTGAAAATGGTCTTGTAGAAATTAATTTTAGTACATAACTCAAATGTGATAACTGGACATTGGGGAGTAAAATGGGATACAAGAAATAACGCAAGGCTTTAAATAATAGTAATTGTGGAAATTGCAGAAATCTGATCTGGCTATCTGGGTAGTTGTGCTGGTCATAATTTCATATATGGCTCATTCTACCAAATCAGATGAAACTGCAGTCCCACAGAACACTATAAAATCAATTAAAAATTCAGATCATACACACACAATGACACACAATGACTATGATCTACTTAAACCCAAAGTATGATTAGCAAAAGTAAATTAAATATATACAAAATCATTGATTGGATACTTGCTATTGAGACTTCACTGTCATCGTAATATTGGGGCTGAAGCAGGTTGCATGGGCAGAGTGGTTTTACTACAGGCAGACCAATAATCAGAGTCCAGACAGGCAGTGGTCAAAATACAGGTAGGCAACTTCAGAGACAAATCCATAATCAAACAAGGAGACAAAGCAAGAACCAGGAAAACACACACACGCACACGCACACACACGCACACGCACACACACACACACACACACACACACACACACACACACACGCACACACAGGCTAAGACACACAGCTTAGCACTTAAATGTGAGACACAGAGACTTTGCAAACCAACAGAGTCCTAATGAGTCTGAGATGAACTGCAGATCAGCAGAGGAGAGTGGGCAGAGCCTGGGAGAGTCCAAATGGAGTCTCCCCAGAGTGGAGAAACGTCATAACAGAACACCCCTCAGGGCTCCTGAAGATCAAGACCGGCGGGCCTGGACCATGAGGAGGCACGGCCACAACCAGCAGAAGGTCCAGAAGGGAGGGCAGTCAATCAACCGGACCAACAGAGGGGATATGGACAGGACTAGCAATGTGAACTAACTGAGTGGGAAAAGCTAGCTGAGTGGTCATCTATTAGCCTTGAACAAAAGGAGCAGGAGGAGAAGTTCTGGGATCCATCACACATTAGGGAGTTGCACAGGAAACAATCACTGAACAACCAGCATCAGCTAAGGAAGCTTTTGCTTGATGAGCAGCATTTTGGGGAGTGTGAGACCCACACGTGAGCCGCCTGGTCTAAGACATCACAGCAACAATACCACGAAGGCCACTTTAGCCTCCTCAGAATGGAATGACATGTTATAGTGAGCCAAATAGCAGAGTCATTCACTCATAAAATCTCTCCACAGCTCAGGCTCCTCATGGAAGAAGCTGGGATATGTTGAAAATGTTGAGTCAAGTTTGATGGCACTTGGGCTTGTGAAACCACTCACTGCAACCTTCACTGGCAAAGTATTCTGTCATACTGGGGCTGAAGCAGGTTGCATGCGCAGAGTGGTTTTATTAAGGGCAGACCAAAAATCAGAGTCCAGACAGGCAGTGGTCAAATCACAGGTAGGCAACATCAGAGACAAATCCATAATCAAACAAGGAGACAAAGCAAGAACCAGGAAAACACACACACACCAAAGACACGCGGCTTAGCACTTTACAAACCAACAGAGCAAACAAAGAGGTATATACACTCATCATCAAATGAACAGTTGCACCCAGAAGGAAGTGTCTGATTGCAATGCTAATGGGTTACCAGGAACAATACATTTAGACTGATATGGGCAATATTTATTGAGCTACACATACAGATGTAGTGTCTTTTAGTATGGCATCAGGCCGCCATGTTTGCTAACACAGCATGTGTGCGTCTCGGTATGGAGCTGTAGAGGTTCCTAATGGTGTCCTGTGATAATCCATCCCATGCAACTTGGATATTCTCACGCAGTTCCTGCAGATAGCAGTCTTTGGCGACATTGACATGTTGATGATCTGGTGACGTGCATGTAGTCTGAGATAAGCTGAGGTGTGAAGAGAGAGTCCAAGTAGACTCACCTCACAGCAAGAAGGGCCTGGTTTTGATTTCCAGGTGGGTCGACGAGGGTCCTTTCTGTGTGGAGTTTGTGTGTTCTCGCTGTGTCTGCATAGGTTCCCTCCCGCAGTCCAAAGACATGCAGTCAGGTGAACTGGAGATGTTAAAATACCCCCCCCCCCCAGGTGTGAGTATGCGTGTGAATGTGTATGTCTTTCACTGTCCGCCCTGCGATGGACTGGTGGCCTGTCGAGGGTGTATCCTGTGTTCCGCCCTTTGAGAGCTACAGTAGGCTCCAGCACCCCCTGCAACCCAGTAGGGCTAAGTGGGTTAGACGATGAGTGAGTGAGTAATTAAGGCATAAGGGAAATGTGTTTTTAACACTGGTAGAATGGTCCATATGTTTAAGTGCTAGTTGATCTTTTAGTGAGGTTTTGAGTTTATTATATATTAGTACTTTTTACACATGTACTGTTTCCACATACTTTAACCCCGCATATTTTTTATAGGAAACTTTCATACCTTCCCCTCTGTAACATGGAAGCAGAAGCTTAAATATTATACATCAAGGTGATCCCTTGAACCCCTTTGGTGAAAATGGATTTCCTGAACCACATCATGTTGGGTTGAAAGGAAAAACCCTTCTGTGCAGTAATAATCAGAGCATAACTGTGGCATTTTTGCCTAGCTCTATTAACTGCCCTTTTCCAAGAGCACAAGACACATTCTTCCACAATATGTGCTTTTAAAAAAAAACACCTTCTTCCACCTAAGCCTGATGTCTCGGGCCTGAGAGTTACTATGATTAGCTCTTTGCATATTAGCTTTCTATTTTGGAGCAGGGAGCTTCCCGCCCCAGGCTTGGAGATAGTTAATTATGACAGACCAGCTCATTACTCACACCTCGCAAATTCAGAGTACTCGGTGAGGTTTTAAGAAAGACAGATTAATTATAATGCACGCTGAACAGCGAGTGTGGACTCCATGTAGTGATGTGAGAGACCTTAAATTACTGGCTTATCTCCACTTTATCCGGGTATGTACATTGAAGACCCCTAAATAGACGGTCGTTGCTCAAAGCCAGGTGACTGCTGATCAACACCGCTGAACAGAATTCATATAAAAGCAGGAAGAAAGAAAGCACTAATGAGTCCCTGTTAGAATCCCAATTGGATAATCTCAAATGGACAATAATAAATAGCACAGATAGCACGCTCCCAGAACAGCAGTACTGAACTGTCACTGCGGCAGTACCGCTCTAATCAGTACCTTTAGTTAGGGAACATAATTGTACCAAATTCCATTGCAGTTATATATTTTCTAATTATATTGTCTTTACACACTTTGTCACACGTTTTGTACTTTTGTAAAGCATTACCTTCTAAAAAGCTACTTAAAATTATTTCATGTATTTAAATGCCTACAATAGTATTTAAGGTACACAGTTGTTGTTCTTTTGAAGGTTCTTTGTACCTTGATGAACAACAAAGGCATCTGTCCTTGTTTCTGATAGTGAACAGCAAGATGCAAGTTTTGTTAAGGAACACCTCTCTGAATAGGATAACACAACCCACGCCAGTTAAGTGCTTACCCCTGTCTTGCTACTTTTATTGTATATTCTCTCATAAATGTATTCTACTTCAGTTTCTTAGATTAAACAGGTTTGGACTGAAGACCCAGAAATTTAAAAAAGTTATCTGATAAAGAGGGCTGGAGTTTAGCTCAGTAATCAGATTTCTCAGCTCACGTACACCCTTACTCTGATTTCTTTTGGTTTTGTTAGTCTGCACATGTGCAAAAACAGTGTAGAATCAGAAATAGCAAGCAGCATTTAACACAGATACTGCAGGATGGCACCAAAACATTGTTGTTATATTGAGTTATGCTGAAACCAACTACATACCTGATGATACTTGAGTTTGAGTTTTACATTACGTTTAGTGTCATGACTTTTGCAGTTATTGAACTACTGTATTACGTGCATGTAAATAAACTCTGTGTGTGTCTTTTTCTGTTTGTTTTGTAAGTTGCTGTTTTAAAATGTATGCTCATGTAGAGGTTTTTCTTACCTTAGGCCCAAATCTTGCACTATTACTATAAATATTAATATCCTGATATTACTACAAATCTGTATTACATTGGTTCAATGCAAATTACTTTGTCAAACTTTATAATTATTTATTACTAATGCCATAGTAGTCCAGGCAGAGACCCAGCAGTTTGCATGCTATATGTTAATGCATGATTGCAACCCTCACGTTCTAATAATAGGCTTTTCAAGCGACACTTTGAGCAGACTATGCTGGAAAGTGGATGTGGAAGACCGTTTGGATAAATTGGAAAGTGGACAGCTCTAGTTCCCCTCGAGATCCTCTTTGTACTAAGAAGTTGTATAGACCAGAGCAAGATGGTGAAGAGTTGGAACTATACAGTATATGATGTATATTCATCGGTTAGAACATGCAACCACTTTTGCTCTCAATGCATGTTGCTGATGAAAACTGGTAAATGGATTCCCAGTATAAAAATCACATGATTTTCATGGTCAGCTTCTTGTGAGCTCTGCATTCACATGACAAAAACATGTTATCTAATTGTTGAAAATAATAAATACATTCGGGTGAAACCATTTGGTCCACTATAACAACAGTCTCTGCTTTTTAGGAGGATCTTTCTTTAGGGTCAAATTTAAGCAAATAAGTCAAACGTGATAAATCATGATCAACTGCATCATATAATGTGCAATAGTCACTAACAGCCCTAATGATTACATGTAAATAATGTGTTATGAATAATGTGTAATGTAAATGAAATTTACATTAAATATAGCAAAACAATAGTAACTGTAGGCTTTTAAGGATTAAAGGCAAAGCGTGCTTGTTGAGCAAATGAGAAATGACATTTCAAGCAGTATCTCTGGTATCTCTGGACTGGGTATTGTCAGCTCCATTGGACCACTGAGGTGGAGATAAGCTCCACACTATGGAAGCCACAGATGCAGGCTCTTATCTGCCCATAGCTGTTTTGTCCAACCTGTGTGGAGCTATATGAGGGTTGGTGGCCTCTCGAGGCCACTCCGCTGCTTACGATTAGCGGAGCAAATGTGAAGCAGGCGTGGGTGAAAAAGGGCCCACAAAGCTGAGGATGGGAGGGATTAATTTTAACCCAGAAGCCTTTGACCATATCGCGCGCTCTTTATCTACGCTGATATGTTGCCCCAGTACAAAGCAGAGTTTTGAATGAATAGCTAATACACGGTGCAAGCAGTTGAATATGGAGGCAAGCTTTATCTGCAATGTCACTGAAGTTTCTTGAGCTGCAGGGTTTGATTATGCTTCAGAGTCTTCAAAATGTTTGCCTGAAGTGGTTTGGAAGCTAATTTCCATACACAGTACTTGATGTACGCATTGTTACAAGTCACCTGTACTAGTGTCACCTATTAAGACAGATCAGTTGAAAATTAAAATTGCACAAATTTCCCTGTAGCCCAAATGTAATTGATCAGCTACAACAATCAGCAATTAGTTGTATCGGCTGCCCTTGGTCAAATTACTTGTTCTGGTTCCTCTAGAACACACATCTGCATACTGTAATGCACAGTCCCTGTTTACTTGATGAATTTAACATGTTTGAAGTTTGAAGTTAAACATAAATGTGGCCTGTGTGAAAGTTATGGCACTCCTGCCAAAATCCACATTGTGCTGTAATGTACTGTCAACAACTTTGTTCAGACAAGCGGCGCAAATTCGATTTTTCATATCCCATTTAAGTAGGACTTTGTCTGCAGTGTGAATGGCCAGTCTTTTCCCATTGTACAGCTAGTGAAGTTCCCACCGTGAGCCAAAACAGATGTTTAGATTTTCTAACAATTGCTCACAGGGCCCCCAAGTGGCTTGGCCCTAGGCACATGCCTGTGAAACCCATGTAGTGATCTGGGCCTACATTTAGGTACCATATTTGTCATATTTTATGTTGCTGTTTTACAGTGACTTATTCTTAAAATCTTTGAAGTTTGAATATTACTGTTAATACTACAGTTTGAGCTAACTAATGCTAATATCATGTATTTTTTCGTGTAATTTCGTGGCATTCTCTGGGCCCACTAAGCCATGTGGAAGGCACTCTCAAACAATTTGCGTAAGAATCCATCCTTGCAGATCACGTACATCCATGCATGCTGATTGTCTTCCCTGGGGCAGATGGGATCTTGCAGAAAGACAACTTGACATGCCACATGGCTAGTTGGAAGAGTATGATCAAGACTTCCAAGTACTACCCTGGCCCTGTAACTCCCCAAATCAAGGGACCACCTTGATAGTTGTGTTCGCCCTATGGATCCTCCCACACGCACCCTCCAGCAGCTGTGGGATGCACTATAGTCAGCATGGCTCCAGATACCTGTGACAACTTACCAGGACCTTATTGAATCACTCCCAGTCCATCTAGCTGCTCTCCATGCTGCACAAGTTACTCTGAAAATTGATTTGACTGTGTAAAAAATACAGTTCTGTTGTGAAACATAGCTTGATCATTTTTGGTAGCTAGTTATAATCCTTAAGTAATTGTATGCATCAACATCTAAGCTTATAAAAGCAACCACTTAGTTAAGCATCGACTGCTTTGGCCAAGGGTAACGTTTTTAACAAGCACTAGAAGTCAATAGTCACCCAAATCTTTTTTGGAAATACAACCCCAAAGTTTTTCTCAACCAACTCAGACCACATTTAGCTCTTCATTCAGGTCATACAGACTTGTGGATGTGCTTTAGGGTGCCGTATGATTTACTGTGAAGTACAGAATTAAATAAAGCCTCACTACATAGCTGAAATCAGTGAATAACCGTTTTAGACAGTAGCCGTTGACTGCAATTCAACTGCCTGTTGTGTGCATGCACATCACACAGGCATAGGGACAGTTTACTGTAATAATTTCCGTAGTTCTGTTTTTTGTACAACTGTTAATCATGAATATTATAACTGAGGATGTATGTCAAAAGAAACAGAAATTGTAAGTTGCGTGTAACACTGGTTTTATGGTCCCCTATACAACAGTAGTCTGGAGCTTTGGACAAAACGTCAGAAACAACACAAGCAAGCGCAAGATTGACTTGGCTGATTGACTAAATTTGCGAAATGACGTTAATTGCACTGAACAATTGCTTTTGAAAATCCTATAAGCCTTTCAGTGACAAAAACAGTGATGCAGAAATGCACAGTGCTATTCTGGGCTCTCAGCAGAATGTCTTTGAAAGTGCTAATGAAGAAAAAAACACGTTCCAATAGAGGCATGCTGGAGTGGGTCAGAAAAGATGGTGCTTATTTGTGGGGTTGAGTGGAGAGCTACAGGCAGGAAGAGAGAGAGGAGCACACTGGATGGCAGTGAGAAGGGCCAGGCTATGATGAAGAGAGAGAGAGAGAGAGAGAGAGCTAGTCTTTTAGCACATTCCTAAGCACAGCTCTGAGAGGCTGGTCTGTGTACATGAGGCCGGTTCTGGGGCCGGAGGTTCTGGCTAAAAGAGCCGCTTTAAAAGAGCAAGGAGGTCAGTACGCACACACCCTTCACGTATACACACACACTGACGCATACATACCCACTCATGGTTCACACATACAGACACACACAGTCGCACTCAGTGACACATAACAGGTATGCGGAGGTGTAGATACACTTTCAAATCCTGTATATTACACTGATGTGAAATATATTAGCACCGCCGCACCCAGTTGAACAAACATTGACTTATTTAAACTTTTGCTGAACCGGGCTATTATCTGGTTCATTCATCTGACAACGTTTAAGCTTCAACTCACACTTTATTACTGTGTTTGCTTCCGCGTTAAGACCCGCCACAAAATGACTGAAAGAAAACATCTGTAAACACTATAACGGCAAAACAAACTGTAACTTTAGTTCATGGTGTTTTAGTCTATGTCTTAGCCTGTGCCAGTAGCCCAATAGTGTCCAATTGGTCTCTGTCTGGGTGGGATGGTCCTCCCTTTTCACCCATCAGTCAGTTTGATGCCCACCAACATGAGTGTCTATTAGCTAGAGTGACAGAATTGGCAGATAGCACGCTTGTTAAGTGTGTTGAACAGCCCAGTAATGTTGCGTCAGTGGCAGCTTGAAAAGATGCAGTGGCTGCTTTCACATGCTTGCCTTTACCCTTACAGCTTGGTAGCACAGTAGGTTGAGACCTAGCTAGTGGGTGGAATGAGACAAGACCCAACTGGTGAGAAAATAGGGTTAAAGTAGCAGAACAAATGATAAAAACGTGGCAAGAAACAGCCCTGTTCAGGCTGGATTGGTTTATCAGGGGGATGATTCCTCAGTGATAAAAGTCTTGCATCCGATGGCAATAAAATGACTAAATCACAGTGTGAGTTTCTGAGTTTCTAGTGAGTTGTATTTTATTTTATCAGAATTACATCTTTAAGTAACGACTACAACTAGGCATTAGTTATTGATATTGCACAGATGTAAATTATAAAGTATTAGACTTTGGATTTTACCTGTAGCCTTTATTAACAACCCATTAATGAACTTGTGGGATCTCGCTTTTCTCATTGATTGTATTTCCCTTGTCCTTCTGATGGTCTCCTAGGTGGCTTACGGAGTTCTACCACCTAGACCACGTAAATGTCTAAGTGATTCTTTGAAAGACATCTGTTTTTTCGTTTTGCGATTTTGGAAACTGTTTAAAGGAGCTCTGTTATGCTTTTCCGGATTTTCTTATTTCATTAGTGTGTTTTGTAGCTTGTTGTGCATGTAAAGGGTCTACAAAGTTATACTGTAAAGCGTAAAGTAAGCTGTTTCCCACAGAAACCACTTGCCTGAAATGCCTCGTTGAAATTCCAGCCTTTTTCACTGTTACAAAGGGGACGTCATCACATAACACGGTCCTCACTGGGCACCTGTAGGGGCAGAAGTTGTAGCAGGATGCCGCTCTGGCGGTTGACCAGACAGAACAGAGTGGGTGAGATGACCAATCTGAGCATAGTGGGTTCATCGGAAGAGGATCTTAAAGACACAGGAGCTCTAACAGAGCATTTCAGACAGAGGGTATATGAATATGAATACGAATGAATATGAATACAGATTTACAGTATGAAAAAATAAAGTGTTTGGAGGAAATTGAAGTAGACCCGCACATACAATTATGGGTAACATTTTACAATAAGTTTTGTCTAACTAACATGAAGTAACGAATTAGTTAACAGGAAGTAATACACAAGTTAATACGAAGTAGTACATTAACAATGACTAGGTGAAAATTTAGTTGTTGTGTGTTTGCTTAACATAAATTACCCATTGTAACCATTGTTGTGTATTAATTCAAGTTGGCTAATGCATTACTCTGTGTTAACACTTAATGTATACTGTTACCAGATTACGAATATAATAATAATGATTATTAATATCTAGGTGAGTTATATATATTGTTATGTTCGCTAGGAGAACCAATACAGCAAGTAGCAGCGTTCAAACATCTTTTTTTTCCCAGTGCAAGCCAGGAGACGTGTGTCCAGATGGGACTAAAATGATTAGAGCACTGATTAGTCTGGCAAAAAACTGAATGCAGTATGGCGTGTAATATCTGTAGAGGCGTAGACCTGGCCGATAAATAAAATCAAAATAATCACATAGTAGTTCCTGTAAAAGAGGAAATCACCTCGCCGTAAAAATACAGGTGCTTCTGTTCATCCTTCCACTAAGAGAGGACAACTTAACACTGAAAGGCTCAACACTGGTCAGATGACATATGTAGCTGTCTAGGTGTCAAGTCACTGAGTTACTAAGAAAAGACCAAAATGAAAAAAATAAAATAACTAAATAAAATAATAATTTTGCTTGTGCGACCCCCGCAAACTACATTATATTTTGTGGTTAGGCCTTTTTGCAGTACTTTTCTGTTGTATCAAAATGTATCTTTGCTGCTTCTTCCCTGAAAAATGAATAACTAGAGCTTTATAACAGTTTTGACTGAAAATTAAATATATTCAAGCTGGTGTTGAACAGTACTGTATCCACAAGAGGAATGGGATTTAATGGGTTACAACAATAATAATGTGAGACTGCTTGTTTGTATATGACGCATATGGCCGATTGCTTTTGAATTTAGGATGGTCTTAACCAGACAAACCTGCAGCTTTGCTCCGGTTGGGGAAATAGCTACACTCAGTCAAAAAGCACTCTGTACAGTAAGGAAAAGGCTGCATGAATTAAATTTATTTGCCTCTGATGCAAATGAAACTTTTGAAAGGAAGCAGAAACTAAACTTCCTTATGCAATGCTTTTCAGTTTTTCACAGCACTATAAATAAGCTGCCCTCTCATTCAGTCGCCATGTTTGGTGATATAGACGTAAGGTGTGATGCAAGTGTGTACAAATGGATGTTTACATGCGCCACACAAATGGAAGCATGCGGACCACGCAAACATTTCATTACTTCCGATAACAAAGGGACTCTTTACTTCAGAAAGACACCTGCGGCGTTGGAGAAACACGCCTACACAGTTTTTCACTCGTTTAGCTTCGTAATAATGCAGCATGCACGCAACTCGCACATCGTTCAAGGATTTGGTCTGCTTTGTGTGATGAAATAAAGCCTTCAGTTTAACTGAGGCACATCGCGATGGCACACTGAGCTGTCCATGAAAGGCCACTTTTACTGATGAAAAGATGTTCATTACATGGTAAGCATATGCACAATAATAGCTATTATTAATGAAGTTTAATCTCTGCTAATTAGATCGTTCAATTGAACATGAAAGCGTTTCTTTACTAGGCTTCACTGCAAAAAAAGTGATTTGCATTCTAACTACCATTTCCCAGAAACAGTTTCTGGTGCCTGGTGGAATTACATAGAACTATAATCTGAAAGAATAATAAGCTGACAATTAATTGCACAGTCATTAAAGGGCAGAGAAGACCTTCAAAAGCTTAAACCTCTGTTGTATACTTGTTCTGTATCTATGCCTCCAGAAAGAAAGGGGTTATTCTTACTCGTTTTACTCGATTTTTGCAAGCCTCTCCTCCTTGTCAAACCTTTGAAGTCTGCCGTTATCGCAGGTGTTTCACATTCATTACGTTCTCTTGTAGCTCGTGAAGACAAGTGTGGATTTTACACTTGCAATCAATATGCATGTGTGTTTGTTGGCAGAAGAGGAGCTCATTGGGAAAGTTATTCTGCAGACAGTCTCAGCAACATCAGAACAAAGTCAAAAGTTCAGATTGGATCTCCAGAATAATTCATTTCATTTCACTCCTTTTTGCCAATCATTAACATCTGCTTTTCCACCCATCAAATGAGACAATAACTGCACTGTACCACCTCTTCTCTATCTATGAATCCCGCCACACATCCAGCAGGTATATAGAGCTTGATCATTCATGTGCAACAGCATCTGCAGTTACTACAGTTTACTGCAGTTTAAGTTACTATCGCCTTAAAATAGCACCACATTCAAATAGCATACCAAAACAGTAGATATGGTTAAAGTGCATTGTGTAGATCTTGGTGGCAAGACTGTCTGGAACAGGTCGAATGATTTGTATTTTTTCTGGAATACCGATGGCAATTATTGGTAGACAAGGACACTGATATATTAGGCGGAAATGAAGCCAAAGTTTGAATAGTGTAATAAATGTATAGCAGTACAGTTCCTACATAAAATAAGCATTAATTGAACATAGTGTATAATTGAATATCTGAACAAATAACCTGAACATTTGAAAATAATGTATGCAGAGCTTCAGGACAGCATGCATTGTAACATTCCAAAAGAAACTTCATTATGTTAAAACCAACAATATCCATTTTTTGTGCATAGAACTAAATAAATGTTATAAGGAGACCCTTTAAAGGAGAGGCTTTAAGTCCAGCTGTAAATTGTGATACACATGTATTTAGCTTGCATCAAAGCCTATCTATGTTTCTCTAATTATGTTTATTTGTTATTTTGCCAGAGGTTTTTTTTTGCTCTGACCGTAAACCCCAGATTAAGTCTACAGCTCATTTCTCTTTAATGTGATTAGTTATAAAACAAATGCACAGGATGTCGTTCCAAAGATGGAAAACTACTCTACAGATGGTGGAATACAAAATGATTTGTTCTCATGAAATAAACTTACTCTACTGATAAAGCTGTGTGTGCAAGAATGAGGGAGTGAAGTTATGTTGCTGAACGAGTTGGGCTTCTTGCCAAATGACTGCACAGTTCAGCCTCAGCATGTCTTTATTGCTCCACTCAGATACATGAGAAGCTTCGACTGACCCTTAGTATTTGTAATTATGTCCTAACATATGCTATCTGAAGTGAAAAGATACATGCAGGTTGAGTTGCTTTTAGCAGAAACTAATGAACATTTTGTGGCTATCAGCACTGCTAACAGTTGTTTAGAGTAGGGCTGTGCACAAGCACTCAAGAACTTGGTAAACCATTCAAGGTACCAGAACTCCAATATTGAATTCACTTTTTGAGTACTCAGTTAGTTTAATTACAGGAAGATGAAGAAAATATAGACTAACCATTCAATAAAATGCTGTTTGTATGTTTTAACAAGACTGTATATTTATGTATTAGTGAGTAAGTATGAATATTACACAGTGCCCCTGTGATATGATTGAGAAGGCAGATGTAGCATGACTTCGTTGCTAGGCTGACTACTCTACACTGTAAAAACTGCAAACTATAAAGATTCCTTTAGTTTGTCACGAGCAATTGAATAAGTTTTACTCAACTCAAGATGACCAATGAAACACTTTTTACAGGGTAACTGATGCTAGCTAGGTCAAGGAAATCTATTTTCCAGACAAGCTAACATGGGGAATACTTCATTTGAAATGACGAGGCTTTCCTTTCCTTCCCTTCCCTTCCCTTTCCTTTCCTTTCCTTCCCTTCCCTTTCCTTTCCTTTCCTTTCCTTTCCTTTCCTTTCCTTTCCTTTCCTTTCCTTTCCTTTCCTGTCCTGTCCTGTCCTGTCCTGTCCTGTCCTGTCCTGTCCTGTCCTGTCTTTTCTTTTCTTTTCCTTTCGTTGGTCTGCTTTTTTCTTCTTCTTCTTTTTTAAATCAAATTTTAAAATATAACATTTTTGTGCTTCTGATTTGTTAGCCTCCTAACACCAGAGGCATCACCTAAATGACTAAGCCTTTAAATATCTGCTGTTATAGCTGTTAGAACGCACATCCGTAGTTCTGACAAGAAGCCTCACTGTTATCTAACCATTGGAAATACAGCCATAGTCGAACTTCCGGGTAAAAAATGCTGAAAACTTTGTACAGGATTCAGTTAAAATCAATCTACAAGTTTGCAATGTTATGCCTGACTTTTTTCTCAAGAGGGAAAATTGTCTATTTAGATCTCTGCACCTAGCTCATACTCTAACATACTCTAACTAACACCTGGTCTTGTTTTGTTTTCCCAAGGCCGGCATGATCCGTACTGACTCTGATGAATACTTCATCGAGCCTCTGGAGCGTGGCACGCAGGAGCACGAAGAGAACGGGCGAGTGCACGTGGTCTACAGAAGATCTGCTCTACTTCAAGCTCCTTCGGACGTCTCGGTGGACTTCCAGCCTCTTGGTATGTGCTTTGGCTTTCTCTATAGAATGCCTACCTCTTTTTCATCCTTGCAGTAATCTTTAACCAAGGGCTGTGGAGGTTGGGCCAATTCTGCAGCCAGCTCACTCATCAAGCCCTCTGGCTCTTTGCTTTGGAATCTCGTCCTCTTGCTTGTTCAGATGCTCATTGTTTCTTGACCTTGCCTTTAAATTGCTTGTCAGCTTTGTTTCCCCTCACCCTTTCCACAAGGCAAACAGTGATCTCTACCAATGATTAAAACCGCTGTTTGCTGGTATATATGAGTGCACTGGTATATATGAGTCGTGTTAAACCCTCTCTGCCGCTTCTGTCGGTCCCTTTTGCGCCTTCACGTTCCTGCACGGATTTCACCTTGTGGTGTCACAATCAGGTGCAATCAAGATGTACAATACCCCCTGTGGATTCCAGTTTTCCAGGTCATATCAATCTGAAAGCCTTTGTGCTGCAGACCCTTTTGGCAAGCAATCTGTTCTTCGGGGACTTTGTGTTATTACCTGCGTTCAATCAGGCGAAAAATACTTCCTCCCAAATCCAGCCTCTCGATCCCTATAATCAACAACCTTGCTCAATTGGCTGGATCAGAGCAGCGAGGTAATTAAATTATTACAGATGTGGCAGATGCATTAGATTCAAGTGGGTAAAACATGCACTCTTTGTACCTCAGCGATCCTCGCCTTCCTTTAACCACAAATAATTAAGTACGCAAACTGAAGAGTATAGAAGGTCTCTAAGGATGAGTCACCACCTACTCATCTCATCCTCATCCGCCTTTTAGGTGGAATTCTCCTCCATCGGAACTTCAGAATAGCGTGCCCCGTTCGTGAACCACGTTTTTATTGTTGTTTTGAGAATAATTGTGTAATTTCGTTGGAATAATGGGAATCTCCAGGCTTTCTTGCTCTACAACCCTTTTCAAGATTTCCTCTCATTCATTCGCCTCTAAAGGGAGAGTGCTTGTGTGGTTGTTCCAGTTGCCATAGCGATGTGACGGCATGCCATTGTTCCAGGTGGGAAGCATGCAGGAGTGAGAAATGATTACCCGCTCTGTCCTGGTTGCTTGGAAATCCCAGCCCGCTTGTGACAAGGGTTCTTTCCCTGACCAGCGGACTCTGCATATTCCCTCCACTGCTGGAGCCACTGTATCTAATTTCCGGATCCATATTTTTTTATTTTTCCATTCCACTGAAGAAGCAGGCGTAGTGCTCCACACAGCCAGAGGATGCAGATCAGCAGATTCTGGGCCAATTAGTCGTGGTGGGGCATATTCACGAACAATACTCTGTCCTGCTGGTTGGTTAGTCATAGCCATTCCTACCAATGTAATACATTACAGCAGCCCCTTAGGCTTTGTGTGTTGAAGGTGACTTAGACAGTAAGTATGTCCCATTCGTACTGCAGGCAGGGCTTTCAGGAATAACTCACCCGTTTTAGCCCGGCAGAATATGTCCATTGAGCGAGTGACACTGTCTTGGCCTTGGCTCTCAGTGGTGCGTCAGGTAAGTACAGTTAGTCAGCATACTAGTGAAAGAGGCTCTCAGATACGCTGCTGGCTGCTGTGCACCCTGGCCCTTCGGTGCTCTTCCCAGCTCTGTTATTTGAACACCTTCCATGAAGGTCAGGCCAGGGCCTCTCCTCGCCCACTAGCCTAAAACAGGCACTCTAGTTCCTTAAAGGGACATGCCACCTGAAACATGCTAACGTAGATAACAATGAATGGAATGTGTTGAGTACAAGGTAACATCGCCTCATGTGGACAATGCTAACTGGCCCCCTGCCAGCTTTGAATTACTATTAGCAACATTACCATTTTTTTTTCCTTCTAAGGGAGCGAAAAGCAACGGCTGTCAAATGATTAAAATAGGTAATTGTAATGAATCACGTTATGTTATGTAGTTAATCAAAATGAATCCCATTTGTCTTATTTGCTCAGATTTGACTCTATATATTCTGTTGCGATTAAACATTCGTGCATGTTGTTTTAGCTGTATTAATTTATTCAGAACTACTTCAATAATACAGTAAATAAAAGCAATGACATAATTTCCATATATTCATATTGTTGTCACATATTCAAAATTCTACTGAATTAGTTCCAACTCCAGGCCCACTGTAAAAAAAAAAAAAACAGAAAACAAAAAACATTAATATTCTGATCTCCAAGATATTTTCAAGATTATGTTTTAACTGTTTAAAACATTGAGATGTTAATACGATTAACATAATACAGTAGTATATAATAATATATAATAATATGATAATAAGGCCACTTTTTTAATATCAGTGTATTTTACTGGTTTCTTTTGAAGTCAAGTTGTATGATTTTAATTATTCATGGGTTTTATATCTTTAAAAAATACTTTATTTAAAAAAATACTACCCCACCTTTTCATGTCACAACCAAAACACGACTTTTTGTCCATAGGTGAAGCCTTGTTTTAGCCACCCCCCTGCATTTTAGAGCAGGACGTGAGACTACATCTCTGTGTGAAGTTAGATCCCATTGTTTTAGAAAGTAAATGTGTCCCAAAGTCTGAAAATCAGTGTGTAACATTAAGAATTGTCATTACTGAAACACATTTTCGGTGAATAAGTAAGATTACTTGTGTTTTAATGAAAATTATTATGATTTTATGTGCAAAGTGTGTTTGCTAGTCATGTACCAGCTAGCATTTGTGGGTTGCGCTCAAAATTGGCCAAAATTGTCAAAACCGAAACAGTCACTGCTGAAACATTTGGTAAAGTTTTATGTCATGACTGTTTAGGTAGTGACAAAATGAAATGTTCAGTCTTTCATTTTAATGAAATAAGCATAATTAGGGTACAGAGTCACTCAACGAACTTCAGTAGAATGATCTATACAATCAGCTGTATTGTAATTGCTATTGCAGCTCTCTCTTTTTCTCTTGCCGGTACAGCTCACAGTGCAGGCTCTTGAGGGTTATTGTAGCTTTCTGCTTAGCAGTTGTTTTGGTTAGTTTGCTAAGCGTTGATTTATACACAGGTCGCCCGCGAACACTGTTCAGTGTAGCCTACTGAAGGTGATGAAGGTATTGCTTTGTAAGCCGCTTAGAAGCTGTATTTTAACAAAAGCAATACAGTTGCAATTCTGTCACAGCAGTGAAGACCATGCATGCAGCTGGGATTCATACTTGACTATTACTTAATGATCTGAAGGATCAAACTGAATCAGTGCTGTTAATAATGCGACATTAACATGTTAAGTTGAACAATCCTAGTGCTTGTTTTTAACCAATGTTTAAAAGGGTGGTACAAAAGATAATCTCTAGGCTGAAGACAGAACACAGAACATGCTCTCTAGGAGAGAAGTGTTATTGCAAGGCGTGGAAAAGTTTGCTCAGTACTACCATATATTCGGCTCCTCCTATGGACCACGTAGTCCCTAGTGTTTAGATCAGCAAGTTTGTGAGCTGGATCCGAAAACAATCAATACCTTTTCACCCTGTGCTCCAGATAGTAATGAACAGAGCAGTAGGGCTGCCCCTCCCTTAACGTAAATAATCCGAGCCACGCTGTGTTATTCAGTCAAATGCTCCCTATGATGTTGAACTCTTCTTTAAACAAACACCACTGAGGGGATTACACAGGGGAGAGTGATAATAAACAGTCAAAACATTATTCCTCTTCAAAGTCATATAGTACAAACATAGCACTTGGTGTGAGTAATTGTGTCTAAATGTTCCCTGAAGTCCGGAAAGTCGATGCTCTTTATGCTCTTTTCCAATATGCAGACTCCATGCTGTATAAGTGCAGTAGGGACATGATGGATATTGTTTCTTAGCCATTAGAAGTTTGCCTTTTTTCTTTTTATCTTATTCCTACGCTCCATGCTTTGAGTGGGTTATGAACAGAACTTCTTGACAGAACAGAAGACCATATAGTGTATATTAAACCTGTTCAATGGTAATAGCATCTTAATGTAACAGAAACATGGGAATAAAAGAAAATGTAAATAATCTTTTTTGGCATAAAGCTTGAAGACTTGTGTACCGATGTTGGCAATTGGTTTGTCTACAGAAACCTGAACCTGCGTGAGAAGATTCTATATAGAGCTCATACAAATAATGTAGTAATAAAGTTATATAATAGTAATAAAGTAATTTAATATCAACTTTCTTAATTCTATTCACCATGTTGAGAACAGGCATAAAACCATGATGTAATGTCAATACAAAGCAATCTTTAGTTTAACAATCTGTTACGTTTTTTGGTGTGTTAACAGTTCTTATATGTTATGTTAGCACCAAGCTAGTTAAACAAAGCCATTTTAGCTCATAATAGGCATGCAATACTCGATACATTATATATCTATCGTTCTGAGTATTTGCTTCTAAGATGGCTTGAACTCAAACCTTTACTATTGGAGCATTGGCTAGTTAACTGGTTAACTTTCTGCTAGCTACAGCAACCTGACACTTCTTCTTCTGGTAAGATTTTTCAGGCTTGGGTTGTAATAATGGCAACTGGGCTTTTTCAGTAAACATTGATTTAGACACCTGTCATATGTCCTTTGAAGCACTGCACGTTCTTGGGGGGTTTAAGCTTATAACACTGTAGTTCTTACTATACTTTACCAAGCTGTAGTGACATCTGCAAACTACACATTGCACATTGAGACCTTTAATAATGCTAATAATAATATAATGATAACCGTAGTAAGCCTATATTCCTTGACTTAGCAAAACTACAATGAACACTTCTATTAGCCAATCAGAATTTTTGGCCATAATCTTAGGGAACAGTGGTCATGTGGAGAATACGGCAGTCTATTTTGCCATAAATAATTAGCATGTTGATAATTATTAGCATGTTGCAATTTTATAATTGCATTATAAATAAAAAGTCCTGTAATTAATTACTTTGAGATTTGTGTTCTGATCAACCTGAGTTTGCGCTGACCTTTCCAGGTTATGTTTAAAAACGAGAGAAGCATGGCAACTTTGTAAAGGATGGTCTGGAGGCCTGTCCAAGGTGTTTCCTGCCTTCCGCCCATGAAGATAGGCTCCACGACCCAGAAGGATAAAGGGGTTTAGTAGATGAGTGAGATGATGATGAGCAAATGTGGTATGGAGTGAAAGTTAAGAATCAGCATTTTCGACAGAGCTTGTTTTGTGTAGCTGCTAGTGAGAAATAATTAAGCAAAATGTAAGACGTGGCATTTCAAGGCTTTCAGGGACTTGGGAGGGTTAAACTGACCCATGTAATGATGCAGCTCTGACCAGTGGATTACAGAGAGGTTCTTAAATGAAATGTCAGTAGCTGGTCCCAAATGTTGTTGAAACAATTTGCTGAGTTCTGTCCTCTAATAATGATTCATAAATTGCCAATATAAACGAGATGGAGTTTCCCTCCACGGGCAGGGCCTTGTCCGAAAGGTCAGAAGGCCCGTCACAGTAGCGGGTAATATTAGCATGCTGACAGACCTTATTTAGTGTGAATTGCAGACCTTGCGGTAAGGTAAGTGCCTTGCCTTGCTACAACATTGTGTTTGCACTGTTGGCAATTTGTTATAGGTTCTGCAGATTGGCAGGCTGTCCAGACCAGCTGGGTAGGTGCAGTTAACAGGAGGGAATAACAATTACAAAGAATTGCAGAATCTACTCAGCCGCTCAGAGTGCTAGGACTTGCATTTTAGGAATGGCAGTCACAAAAACTTTTAGCAGGAGGGAGATTAAAGTTTTTATAGCCTTGAGACTGGAGCAGAACCAGGTTGCCACCTTTTGGAGTGCTTGTCTGACATGGTCAGAGAGGCACACAGCTGTAGAGGTCACTGGCTTTTGTTCCCATTCTGGCTTTTTGTTACCAGAAAGAAAGATCCAGATTTGACTGCTGGTAAAAAAAAGAGTAATTTATATTTGTCACACAGCTGTGTTAGACTGAGCCTGCGCTGCTGAGCTCGAAGGAATTTGGTGAGCTGGCAAGAATGAGAAATATTCAAGGCTGACGACAAGTAAAGAAAATGAAAGAAGTTGCCTAAACACAAAAGCAGGTGAATGAAGACAGAAATGGCAGGACCCAAAAATAATGGTCCAGGAGAAGCAGAGAGGGGAGATAAAACAAACTGTGAACTTAAGGCAGGCTTAAACCAGAGGCTAAGACATTAGGTTGACATTAAGCCACTTATCAGCCTTATGCATTGTAGCTGTAACAAGTTTTTTCTTCCCTGGCCAAATTCTGAAAGTGGAGAACGGGTGCTAATTGATTGAATATTGGACGGTAAACTATTCACTTAAGAGATGGTAAATGGGAGTCAAGTGATTGCTCAGCCAGGAATAATGTGGATAACAATTAACAGGATGTAGTATTACCATGCAAACTAGCCTTCATTCACAGTTAGCCTTCATTGTTCCTCAATGGTCTGGGCTGGTCTCAACACATTACAGGTGTACTGGTAGCCACACAGAGGTCACTGACCAGCATCTGTTCTCCTTTGATATGCTACGGTCCTGGAATCCAGTCAGTGACAACTCAACAACCGTGGACAATCACCAATTCTGGCACATTAGGGAATGACCGAGTAACAGTGCACAATTAGAAGGTGAGCCATTGTGATGGCCAGCGACTTGATTGTGAGTAATGGCATCTTCTTAAGGGCGGTCCCCTCCTCCTCTGGTGTACTGTCAGTCGACTCAACGTAAATATTTTTTCTACATTAGGAATAAAGGCTTTTGAAGTGCTCTTTATTCCAAGGGAATAAAGAAGACTGGCCACTTTCCCATTCCCTCATTACCATATTAGAAGGGGTTGCTGACGCATGAAGAAGGAATAAATCACAGTAGCACATGCCAGCAGGAAAGGGAAGACACTGTGAGCTTTATGTGGTGTAAACAAAAAGATGAGAGGCAAGTTTCATTGCGCTCCGAAAAAAAAGGGGGTGGGGGGGTGGGGGGGAGAGACTTCAGAAAATAGTCGAGCTTTATGAGCATCATAAAACCTTCAGCTGTGCAATCAGCTGCACCATTACAGTTGCATCAGGATCTGTTTTGGTGTTTATTGAAGTTTCCGCTTTGAAAAAGTCCCCCTAAACAAAAGAAGAAAATGATAGTTTGGTATCAGGAGAAGTTAATATTTATGCAAAACAGAGACCATTCCAATCTGCTGGTAATAAAGAAAGGAATGAAACATTTTCCTCGAGTGTCTTTGGAGAGATTGCTTGGCACTGACTGTAGAGAAAGCATGTCCTTTTTTCACCATGTGTTATCAGGTTAAGTATGGCAGGACAGACTTTAGCCTTCACTGCAGTAGACCTTGGCCAGCCTTGCTTGAGATACCTGGTGAGGCCTTATAGTATGTTCTTGCTCTCAAGCAAAATGAAATGACAGGCCTCTTGAGGGTCCCCCTAACAAAGTCTCAGAAGACGGAAGTGAATACAATGCATTACTTAACATTTTAGGTAAAGGGTATGTTTTCACTTCTGAGCCCTCACGGCTTGATCTGTGTGGATTCGGGACTGTGTTGAGAGTGCAAGACCCCTGGTGTCTGGTTTCCAGATAGGTCTTCTTATGCACCGTGACCTAACGGTGATCCGCAAGCCAGGGAGGAAAATCCCTGTCTTTCTTGTGTTATCCTATCAAGACCTCATTTGGAGATGAAATATTCATTGTTCTAATCCACACGTGGACTAATGAGTCAGTCCGTCCACGGGGTATACTCTGTGCAGTTCATTGCTATGTGCACCGCGTTGATGGTTTTGATTAACGGCTGTTTTGAGGATGAAAATCAGGGCAATGGATCTGCTTGTGCTCTCTTGGAGGAGGAGTTTGGGTATGATGCACATATTCCTGAGTTTTAATTGGAAACACTAGTCAGAGTAGTTTTGGCCTGTCACTCGCTTGCTGTCAGAAGAGCGCTGGAGGATTCCAAAGTATGCAATCCAGTTCTCTTCTCTACACAAAATTTCACCTCACTCATCAACGAGGGAACATTTGGCTGCATTGGGATTATCTAAGGAGAGTTTGCGCTTATACTCGTAAATTAGTCGAGCATAGGCCATCAATCATGACTCGTGGAGGCACTGTTCTTTCCATATTCTCCCTCAAATATAAAGCATAGTAGTTGAGGTCCTGCCTGATGAATTCTTTCCACCAAACCTTGTTATAATTATCCTCTGTAGCCCCGGCTTGAAAAACTGAGACTACCTTGGGAGCATTTTACATCACTTGAGCGTATCAGAGCTGGTCAGTTAAGCTGTGAGCGTTCGTTCCATTGAATCACCCCACAGCCATGCCATCTGGCAGCAAAATAGGAAGTGCTTTATTACCATCCCACAATACCCTTCTTCTTCTTCACTCTCTGTGCGAGGCCTGCCAGCGTTAGACGAGGGAAAAAAAAGGCATTCCTAGAATTTTTGGTCCAAAGGATGATGTCATTGACACGCTGCTTATTCTATGGCACAGATTGTTCATTAGCTGAAATTGTATGGCCATGGAGGGTTTTAGAGCCTGGACCTGGTGACCACTCGCCAACAATGTGCAAAATACCCACTGGCATTCAGGGGGTCCCGTGTTGGCTGGCTATTCCTGTGGCACTGAACCATGGCACCCCCATAGTTGGACAAGAATATCAGAGGCAGAAGCTTGCCAATGTGGGTGAAGCAGCTAAACAATGACCTTGTCAGGCGGAATGGTGGGTAGCGCTGTTGCGTCACAGCAAGGATGGGCTGGCCTTGATTTCCGGCTGGGGCGTCTGGGGTCCTTTCTCTGTGGAGTTTGCATGTTCTCCCTGTGTCTTCATGGCTTTCCTCCAGGTGCTCCGGTTTCCTTCCACAGTCCAGAGACATGCTGTCAGGTGAATTGGAGATGCTAAATTGCCCCCTAGGTGTATGTGCATGCGTGTCTGCCCTGTGATGGACTGGTGCCCTGTCCAGGGTGTTTACTGCCTGCTGCCCAGTAAGCGCTGGGATAGGCTCCAGTACCCCCCGTGACCCAGAGGGATGAAGTGGTTCAGAAGATGAGTGAGTGACTTTGTTTTCAATGGACAGCATAACGTCATAATATGTTTTTTCAGGGACCCCCCAGAATTTAGATTTTGAGACATTCAAATTTGTGAGATCCCCCCAGGACACCCTGTGTTTCACACCTTGCTCACCAAACATGTGACCCATGTTTTCATGTTGCATGTTATTGTTTCATGTTGCAAATATTCCTTTGCATTTATTCATTGGCAGCTTGGTTTTACTTATGCATCTTGCTTTATCAGTGGAATGGTCCAGGTCTTAGCTTAGCTAACAGCCAATCTTAGAGCATTGACAGTCTGCCTAATGCACCTGTGTGGCTTTGTCTTTGAGAAATTTGACATCATTTTAGGATATTTTAAGGGCTATGAAGACTAGTCCGGAGGTCGAGGGTTCTTCAGTGATGACTGGAGCTGACAGTCATTTGGGGGCATTTTCAGACAGTTAGTGCTTGCAGACCTTTTCTTATGTCAATGTAATCATCACCAGCGTTGCTCACAAATTGTCCCTGGGTTTCTCAGGGACTAGGATTTCCTCTGGACTTCTGGACTTTCTTTTGATGTGAGTATCTGTGTCGTATGTGAAGCGTAAGAAATTTCACATCCTCCCGGGATATCAGAACCAGATTCCTCTAATGCTGAATATCCTAAAGCATTTTGCTGGGGTTATGGTGAGGTTGTGTTTGCTTTTTAGCAAGGGCTTTTCTTCTTGCGGTGCACCTGGCTTCCCTTAGACAAAGCTTAATATTACGACTTTGTTGCATTTCCGTCAATGTGGCTACATCTGTTTTTGTTTTGTTAGACGGAGGATCTGGAGAACACCATGCCTCTGTGTGTGTGTGTTTGTGCCTTTGTTTGTCTGTCTGCCCGTGTGTCTGTGTCTGAATGTGTGTATGTGTGTGTGCCTTTGTTTGTCTGTCTGCCTGTGTGTCTGTGGGAGGGGATACATCTGGTCAGTTATGGAAGTCTTTCCCTAGGGTGCATCCCGGACTCCAGAGTAAAAGAAGAAACAGTCAACACAAGCTGCACAGGTTTTTTTAGTGTTGCTATCGAGATATGAGGTAGCAATTCACCTTGTAGACCCCTTGGAACTGTTGGGCAGCATGCGAAAAGCAGTTTGCCCAGCTTTCCACAGCAGTCCTGGATTTTTCTTCACTTTATACATTAATTCCGATGGCAGAAGAATCTGATGGCCAAACTTGATGATTTTTTGTTTTGGATGTAAATGTAAGCGAAAGGCCAGGAGGGTGGGATTACCTTCTGATTCCTCCACTTTCACTGGCTGGTGGTCTCTGTGGCTTTGCAGAGATTTAGCTGTCACCTCGCTGACAGCATGAATGACATCTGAAAGGGGAGCCAAGTGTCATGTCAGCTCGCAAGGAAAAGCCAAGAGCAAGCCTGACAGAGGTCCTTTACTGCCTGTTTGCTTTATACAGCATGATTTATTTATGACACGTCATTTACCACTTCAGATGGGAACTTTCCTCATGCCAATCCATGGAGGGGGTTGTCAAGAATCTAAGATGTGTATACTATGTGACCCGTTAATATGGCTCAAAATATTTCTTACATTAAAGTTTTAACATCTTGATTAAAACTGATTACTTTATGTACTTTATTTGTATAAAAAACAATGTTCTTTAAAGAAACAGTAGCCTTCTCAGTGAATTGCAGTGCTTATTTGGTTTTAGTTAAATTCATTTTAATTGATGATTGCATATGCATATTTCAAACCGTCCATCTATCTGTCTCACAGAAGGGAAAAGGTCATTTATGAGCATTTTTCCTATAGTTTATTATTTTTAATTAATTTTGTTCATTATTTTTGTCATTATTTTGGTCATTTTGAATGCTTCCTTGGTTATATTTTCTGTTAAAATACTGAAACAAATTTTCTTATATTGTTTAACACATTTTTTAATAGTTTTCATTCCAATTTTCATGACCCTTTGGGACTTACAATCAAAATAATCAGTCAATTGATCAATTTCTAAAGGAATAAACAATGACACCCATGTTTATTATGTGATAAGGTATATGAGGTTGCTGAACAAAACTTTTTTATCTCCAAAATGGTAACTTTACATGTGAAGGAAAAAACAGTTCTTAAATTGTAATGGAAATTGATATAAAAAGAATTTTCCAAGTCATTTTGAAGCATTTCTGTCAATTCCTTCCTCATGGAAATTTAGTGTAATGCAAAGGATAGTGGGAAATGTACAAAATGACAGAAATAAAGTTGCAAGGTTTTGGTGTGACTGTGTCAATATATAGACTACACAGTGAGGGGAAACAAGTATTTAGACACTTTAGATATTGTTGTTTAATATACATCCACTGCATACAGTATATCCACTTCAAATGTACACACATAATATCTTTGACTTTATTTGTACTTACAAACGTAAGCAAAAACTATACAAACATAAGCACAAAAGCTGGGTCTAAAGACACCACAAATTAACAACATTAGTACTTTGTTCTAAAACTACCAAAGCAATTCCAGGTTTGAGATGTCTACAGTGAGAAGTAATGAGGTTTTTGAGGCTTTGTCGTTCATTTTTACCTTTTTGCCGTTGGCAAACCATCTTCAATTCCTCAAGGTTATGAGGGTCCCTCTTATGGACTCGCAATTCTTCATACATTATAAACAGGATTCTAGATAAGAGATTGGCCATGCATGCAACTTCACCTTCTATTTTAGAAACCAATCTTGCCTGTAGTTATGTTAGAATGACAACAGGCACAATTTGCATGAGAACCTATTTTACTTTTGCTGTTGTACATTTTAATATAGTGTCTGTTTTCATGTCAATGCTAATGTAGTTTTAAAACATGTCTTTGTTTACGCTTTATGCTTTATGCTTTATGCTGTGTGAACCAGTGGAGGTCAGTAGCACCTGTGAAGCCATCAGAGATAATGAATCCGTGAAGCTTCATTTTAGGAATGCATGTGGGACATGCTTCCATCTCTAGCTATGACTGTTTTCAGGCAAAAATTGCAAGCTGCAATGTGTGAAAGGGCAGGATGTGTTTATTAGGCCTTGTACTAGATACATATGGAACAGAAACGTTTTACTATCGCTTTCTAAATTCTGTCAGCAGTTTTGAAATGCCAATATGATTGTTTACTACCACTGAGTACCTTGTTACCATTATACCGTTATAGTGCCCTACTTCTTTGTTACACCACCTAAATGAGACATTAAGACATTGCTCTTCTGCTGTCTTAATCAATGTCTCATTTAGTTCTAGTGCCCATAGGTAGTACCATCTAGCACAGACACTGTATACACACGCACACACACAGGTACACTGTCACATGCAAATTCTGTCAGGGCCTTTGATTACCTGCACAGAGGTGCAGATTATTGCACATTCTGCCACATGGAAATCATTGAAAATTCCATTTTTTTTTACTTGGCATAAGTGCTTGTGACAGCAGAAAACAAGCCTCCGAAAACATGCCTGTGCGAATAGAGATGATGAAAAACGTCCTCTCACTGGGCAGGTTGACACTGTCACTGTGGACAAGCATGCTAATCGTCTTCTATTATGAAAAGTGACAACCCTCAGCTTGAATATGAAAGGCTTCAAGAAACCTTTTGAATTATGCATAAGTGATTGAACAGTCGATTTGACCAAAGCCTCTGTGTGAGACCACTGACTGCTGCATAAAGTTTTGTTCTCTGTAGAACTTGCTATAGTGCAGAAAGAAATTCTGTGCAAGTGGATTTTTGCCTGCCTCTTAAAACTGTATCATCGGATGTGAACATAAATTGGTTTCAATGTGTTATAAGGCATTTTTAGACTTAATCAGAAGAGTAAGTCACGTTTATTGACCTCCAAAGCTATATGTGTATGGACATTTTTCTCCTGTTTCAGAGCTAGATGCTCAACATGTCATCGCTGTCCACAAAAGGCAAACCAGCTAGGTCCTTGTTTTGGCATTTTTATTTTTCTACTTCTTTTGAGCTCAGCAGATGTCATGTGGAAAAAAATAATACCACAAACATGCTCCAAATACAGAAGTAGCGTCTCTCAGTATGGCGTCAGGCTGCCATGTTCGCTAATACAACATGCCAGACGTCTCGGCGTGGAGGTGTAGAGGTTCCTAATGGGATATTCCATCCCATGCAGCTTGTATATTCTCACACAGTTCCTACAGATTTTGCGGTAGGGGTGTAGGTGGAGTGACACCAGGCCTCCTTCCACACGGATTCGTAGGTCATCTCCACCAAGACAAAAATGGGACTCATCACTGAAGATGACCCACTGCCATTCTGAAGCACTCCATGACAGCTTGGCACAACACAATTGCAGTTTTGGCGATGTTGATGTGATGTTAAGGGCAGTCATCACAACAGTCTGCATGCATGTAGTCCTGTATCGTGCAACGATGCTGCCACTAACTGGATGACTCATGGTGGGCATCACTGCTTACTAATTGTCTGCAATTATGGCTGCTGGGTCACTCCACGCATGTCGGACAATTTGTCACTTCTCTCTCTCTGTGGTTTGTGTAGGTCTTCCAGATCCTTAATGTCACGGGTGCATGCTTTCTATCCATTCTGCCACCAACAGCATGCTTTGGTATTATCTGCATAGCCACTATGGCGCACAATACATGGAAAAGACCATCCCACTTCCCAGAGCTCTACGATGCAATCCCTCTCAAACTCTTCCAACTGCTCAAATTGCTTTCAAACTTCTCCCTGAGGCATACTTCACCTGCAAGTGATGCTACCAACATGAGCACGAGTCAGAATGGAAAGCACACCCAACAGGACAACCTAATATAGTCAGTCAGGTACAGCAATAAGGCCCACCCTTGCTTACGTCACATGCACACCCGATCGTGAAACTCGATTCATTAGCATGTCTCATGATGTCAAACCTACCCACCAAGTTTCACTGCTGTCGAGTGATTTCTTCTTGGTGCAACTATTTTTTGATGATGATTGTACTTGTTTTTCTTTACCCAGAGGCGATAAATCTTCTATATATCTTGTGCACTTATGTGTAGGCTGTGTTTAAAAACAGGCATCTACATTTGAGGATCAAGACTGAAGTTTGGAGATGCGACTGTCAGAATGTAGGCGTAGCGAATCAAAGTGGGGGGAAAAAAAGAAATCAATTTAAGGCCATGCCAAAAGATACACAACCCAAAGCCTGGAATTAATACATGTTCACAAAGAATATTTCATTAGTATGCACTTATCCCCCCCACCACCCCCCCCCCCCCCCCACACATACACAGAAGTTGCTTCACTTCAGTTCAACTCCTGAAGCTTACAGTTTGCTAACTCAGCTTGTTATATCAGCTTGTTATATTTACAAGGGCCCACTCGCAGGCTTATAAAGTGTTTCAGCAGGTCCTGACACTTTAGAGCACCGCTGCAGCCTTTATTCTTCCGTGCCACGTGTAAGAAAGCTCCACGTAAACTGCCTCCTAAAGCATCTTTTGGCTCCCTCGCCGTGCTGTTAGTTATTAGCGGGCCGTTCAGTCTTAATTGTTAATTCTAGTAGGCAACGAAAAAGACCCACCTTCAGCCTTCAAAGAGAGGGCTGTTAATCTGGGGTTTTATGTGCGGGAAGCCGATCGACCCCCATTTTCCAAAGGTAAATAAAAGCAGGGCGAACAAAATTAAATCCAGTCACGCAGCCCCTCCCACACCTCCCCTTTTTTGACTCTCAATGCTGACCCACATTTTGCCACTTTGGTGTACTGTAAATAATATTGTGCTTTTTATTTTCTTACATTAATGATAAATAAGTTTCAACAAATGTTTTTTATGGACTGCCCACCGTTAGCTCCTTTTGGCTATGCAGGAATTAAGCTGCGTGAAAAATGTGTTCGGGAAGGCAGGCCTAGCATTCATACCTTAAGAAAATGTGAAGGAGGAAACAAGGCAAAATCGTGCTTCTATGGCCAAAGCTGACTTCTCCTGCAATAAAACCATAATACGTAAGCATAAGCTAATGCTAATGCACACTTGGTTTAGTTTGGGCCCTTTCTCCTGACAGGATACATGCTAGGCCTGTATATTTATGCAAGCTATAAGAAAGTCCCTTGCCTCCAAAATACAATCTCTGTAATGTAGTGAGAGGGAGGAATTAGCTTGGATTTATGCCCCACAGTGAGGCAAAAATAGAAGATTAACTGGTCAGTGGTGAGCGCACACACATCTCAAGACTTTGCAAACGCTGACCAGTTTTTCATGAACGGCCGCATTCTGTGTCGCAGGGCTGAAAAACCATTAGTGCTTGTGTGTTGGAGTGCGTCGCTTTGACGTAGCGATGAAACCCAACTCCTCTAGAGGCGTCCAGCTCAGGCACGGTAGATTTCCACTGGTGACCGTTTGGCCCATGCCAGTCACCATTGGTGGTCGTTTTTTCAGAAGTGATACTGGCTGGCTGGGCAGCTTTGCCACGTGTGTGCTATCTTTGCTTCACAGTTTCCCCAGCGGAGAAACCCCCAAGGGACTGAGGTGCAGAGCCACTGTGGGTCAGGCTATCCAAGCTGGGACACACACACATGCTCCGAGCCTTAAAGGAGTCTGAGGGGAAGCCCTGTATTTTTTGAAGTGGAACGATGTTTACCCTTCTGGGAACTGGGCAGCACAAGAATGCGTGTGTCATGACGGGACACGGGGGCAAAGGAATGTGCTTCACAATCCCCACACTGTAGACCTGAGCCAAACCCGGAGCAAAAGCTGCATGCAGTATTTACTGTAGCGTCCGTGCTAACGAAGGACAGAGGTGCATAGGCTGAACCAGTGAACTAGATGATTACATATGCACTCATCATCGGAAAATAGTTGCACCCAGAAGAAATCAACAGACAGGAATTAAACTTGGTGGGTTGGTTTGACATTGTGAGACATGCAAATGGTTCAGGTTTCACGCTCGGCCGCATATGACATATATGACATAAGCAAGGGCGGTCATTATCGCTGTACCTGACTGACTATATAAGGTCGTCCTGTTGTGTGTGTTTTCCATTCTGTGCTGTTGTGTTGTGAGAAGAGTTTGAAACAATTCAAGCAGTTGGAAGAGTTTGAGACGGGTCGCATCGTAGGGCTCCAGGAAGTGGGATGCTCTTATCGAAGTGTTGCGTCTGGCGTGTTGCATTAGCAAACGTGGCCCTACTTCATACTGAGAGACACTACTTCTGTATGTGTAGCTCATTAAATATTGCCCATATCAGTCTAAATTTATCATCATTTATTGTTCCTGGTAACCTTCATCTTCCTTTCAAATAGCATTGCAATCCCACACTTACTTCAGGAAGCAACTATTCTTTTGATGATACATCGTTGCATTGCTATGAATTGAACTGAAGGTGGCGATTCAACTGTATTGATGCTAGAACCACATATAACAGATAACACATTATAACAGCATTATTTATTATGTCATATGTGAACGGTGGAGGTTTATCAATATACATTCAACTAAATAAGTAGTAACTGATATACTATTATCTGATGCTGCCCAAATCCTACTATGTTCTACTTAGTCTGACCTTAACCTCTACCCACAACCTAAACCCAGTCCTAATTGTAATCTAACCCCAGCCTGAGTTCTGTTGATAATCAACCACAAGATGAACAATTAGAGCATCTGTAGAGCAGATTATATGTTCTCCTTTTTTACATTTATGGATATGTGCTTTTAAAAAAAAAAAATAATAATAATAATAATAATAATTAAAACACAATAATTTAAAAAATATATTTTAAAATCTGGCTTTATTCTGCCAGTGGTTCCTCACATTTGTGTATTCAGTTGTAAAAATGATCCTGAATAACATGAAAATAGTCCAATGGAATCATGGCATAAAACTTAAATTGGCACTGACTCTTTCTCTAAAGAACTGTAATTAAATCAGATTGTTGCTTGGTTTTTAAATGACTTATAAACTGTTAGGGGTACTCATAGGCACTGTTCCTGATGTTCTTGGCTCTGCTGTCCACTTGCATAATCCAAATTGCTTGTAAAAAAGTAATTTGGCCTTGATATTGTCACTGTGGACAAACATACAAATATTCTTCCATTATGAGAAGTGATAACCCTCTGCTTTGTGTGGAGCTTTAAAAAGCTTTCCTGAATTATGCATAAACAATCAGCATGACAAAAGCCTCTGGGTCAGGCTGGAGTATGAGCTAGCCAAGAAGAAAGATTCATGTTTGGTATGTAATGGTGTGTACAAGCCTGAGTACCAATAATGTGGAGAAACAATGTGAAATTCTGATAAAAATAGAAACAGCGAGTAGTATGCTAAATTAAAAACAGTACAAAATAGTACAAAAATGTGATATTTGATGGTTTACCTGATTTTTGGGGGGTTCATTCCAGATTGTGCACTCGCACTTTAAGTAGACTTCTTTATTTGAACATATGAGCTGTGTACTTTATATACTGAACATATATACTGACTGTATGCTGTGTGGCTGCTTTAGCTGTTTACCTGAACATTGCACACTATTGTACATTCATCTACTGTTTACAACCACATACTGATTACATACTTAATTACACATCTGGCTACCTCAACATACTGTACTTTCCCATATGTACACTAGCACTAAGCTGTATTTCGCTCTACTGCATGTGCACACTGCTGTTTACACCTCAGTTCTAGTATTCTAACATTCTGACACACAGTTACTGCCCTTGCGCATTTTATATCTTATATATCTTCCAGTTATGGGTACTTACACAACCCTATATAACAGACACTGGATTTTGAACGTGGTGAACGGGTAGTGGCGCAGCAGATAACCCCACTACCCGCCAGTGACCTACTACTCCATGTGGGAGACTGGGGTTCAGTTCCCAGTCTGGGTGACTATGCTGTGCTACACCAGTAAGAGGCCTTGGGCAAGACTCTTAACACTACGTTGGCCTGCCTGCAGTACAGTTAACCTTGTAAGTTGCTCTGAAGAAGAGCATCATGTAAATGTAAACTTTATGCTGGTATCAGTCTGGATAGCCCTTTACTTCTTTGATCCAGACATCCAGTATTTTTCTAAACAATCTGAAAGGCTGACTCATCAGAATACAATACGTTTCCACTCTAAGGAACTCTTGTTTTAAATGGGTCCAGAGACATCAGTGGTGTTTCTAGGCATTGGCATATGACTTCTGCTGTGCTCAGAACAGTCTTAACTGGCAGCGACAAGCAGTGTTTATTGACAGTGGTTTGTCAAAGTATTCCTGAGCCCTTGCAGTGATAAGATCACGGAAGTGTACCGGTTTTTAATGCAGTGGATTGAAAGTCACTGAAGGTTTTCAGGCACAGAGGTTTCTCTGTATTCTATGATATTCCGTGTTGATATTATGCACTGTAGAGGGCGAAATACCTTAAATGCTTGCAACAGGTAATTCAGGAGTGCTGTTCTTAAACCGTTGGGTTATCTGGCACATTTCTTTGGCAAAGAAGGTAGCCTCAACCCACCATTTCTCAAAAGGACTAGGTCTTTGTTGAATGCTCATGTTATCCTCAAGAATGATCACATCACCTGTTTAAGATGTTTTTTCTCAACATTCCTAGTTATAAATTGCCCATGTCCCAACTGTTTTGGAATGTATTGCAGGCATCAGTTTCAGAATAAGTGTACATTTACAAAAAACAATGAAGCCGAGAAGCATTAAATATTGTGTCTTTGGTAACACTTTAATGTACTGTTCAGAAGGCTACATGACACCTACATAAACTTGTCATGACGACTGACATAACCCTACGTAAAGGTTTATACAGTAAATAAATATTTCATTTGTACTTTACAGTAAAGTATCTTTGTACTGTTTTTGTTTTAATACAGGTCCAAGTGTATTTACAAATCGCTCAGTGTTCTGTTTCTGTTTGCACTTCACATTGTGTCCCAGCTTTTTTGGAAAGAATATGTTCTATAGTAAGAGAACACATTAACAAGAGAACACAACAAGAAGAACCACGTAATTTGATTTTAAAATATCAGGTTGTGGGCCGCCTATGATGTTTGATGTTAATTAGGTTTCACTGTTGCATATGATATTAGTAGCACTGATTGAATTACAATAGGACCTGTAGACCTGTGGATGTCTTTCCGAGTGATTCAGAAGATGACACAAAGCTAATTCTTTTTATTTTGTTTTGCAGAGCCAGAACTGGATGTGCCAGGAGTGCTGGACAACATCGCCAAACAAGTTAACCGCACGACTAGGAAAAAGAGACATGCTGGTGATGATGACTACAACATTGAGGTACTTCTTGGCGTCGATGATTCCGTTGTGCGCTTCCATGGAAAGGAACATGTACAGAACTACCTTCTTACACTGATGAACATTGTGAGTACCTTATTAACTCCCCTATAGAACCTAGAGCTGCTATCATTTTGATATACCAATTAAATACAATTACATAATTACTTACTTAGTACATAATGGACTGTATTTACATTTGATTTGCACTGTTTTTCATATGTTTCTGTGGCAGAAAATGACAAATGTGGTATTAAATAGGGATGCATTGATATCAGGTGATAGCACTATATGGTTCATATTCATATCTGGCAACCCCCGTGCACATTAACATTTAGATCTTATAAAAATTGGGATTAGAGACAACTGGAAGAACCTTACAGTGACATATAATATTTTTTTCTGTAGGGTTATCTATGTAGTAAAATTAATATATAATATAATTATAGTAAAAATTAGGATATTGTAGTACAGCAAGTTGGCACCTAAACATTTTGCTCTTCTGAAGTATACCTCAACAAACATCAGCAATGAAATAGCAGTCAAATCCAAACATCTCTTCGGTATCTGTTGATACTGCCATGATTCCAATATCTTTGTGCATCTGTTGTATTGACTTCTGGAATCAGCACTGCACTCAAAAGAATTACTCTGCTGTTTTCAGTTAGCTGTGACTGAGCCATAAATCATATCAAATTATTTCATCAGGGCAGTGCAGTTTGGAGCATGTAGAGTTTTGACCATGCAAAGTTAGTGCTAGGAAAGTTGCCAGTGTTAAAGCACTAAAATGAAACCTTGTAGCACTGTTTTAATGCTAATATATTCTTCTGTTTAAGGGCTAATAATAATAATTAGTACCAGGATTAAGTGTTAATACCAATTAGTGGAACAAGTGGAACAGGAGTAACAATTCCAACAAGCAGGGGGGGGTCGCTGTTAGCACTGTTAGCACTGGTAGCTTTCTTGTGCATCGTTAAATAACACACCAGCAGGATTTTGCATGTGATTGATGTCACAGATTTCAAAAAGGTAAGTGAAAGTGAAAATGGTAAGTTTATTTCCAAAGGGTACAGGCCAGTGTTACTTAATCTGAAAGCTTTAACTTAAAAGTGATATAGACTAAAGATAGCAAAGGCAGTAGGTACAGCAGGGGGAGCCCCAGCTTCTAATTTAAAAAGCTAATTTTAGGCTAATATCATTTCACTTAGGACCTACATAGGACTGCATATGACATTTCGCCCAGCTGGAAATGATTGATTCTAAAAACATTCTGAGAATAAGCAATGTAATGTTTCATTAATGTTTTTAGTAGGAAATTTTCTTTTGGTTCTCAGAAAGAAAAAAAAATTCTGTCATCTCAAGTCTCAGTAACATCTATGAAACATTTTCTGAATGTTGCGATGAGAATGAATTCTTCATTTGTTATCCTGTAACATAAACTATGGCCTTGACAGCATCCTCAAGACAGCCAGAATAACTTTAGAGCATTGGATTCAAATATTTTCTTTAAAACTTTATTAGAACTTGTAGGTAACATCAGCCAAAGGTCTGGGAGCTTTCCTGCTAGCTGGGTTAGCTCCAAACTTAATCATTTTTGGGAGGCTCTTAGTTTAGAGTCTGGATTTGTTCAAGCTACCTGATTGACTACAACTATCGTAAACACTAAAAGTGAGCCTGCTTTGCTGGCTGCACGCTTGTGAAGATAGCTTCCACACCATGTTTTCCATGTTTTGAGATCAGTTCACAAATTATATACACTCATCATTGAAGAAAAAATTTGCACCCAGAAGGAATCAGCTGACAGGAATGAAACTTGGTGGGTTTTACATCATGAGACATGCAAATGATTGAAGTTTCACACTTCGCTGCACATGTGACATAAGCAAGGACAGGCCTTATCGCTGCACCTGACTGACTATATAAGGTTGTCCTGTAGTTCATGCTTTCCATTCTGACTCGTGCTGTTGTGTTGGTAGCATCCTTTGCAAGCGAAGTATGCTTCAGAGAAGAGTTTGAAAGCAATTCCAGCAGTTAGAAGATTTGGAGAGGGGTCGCATCATAGGGCTCCGGGAAGTGGAATGATCTTATCAATGTATTGCGTGCCATACAGGTCATGCAGATATTACCATAGAACACTGTTGGTGGCGGATAGAAGAAGGCATGCACCAGTAACATGAAGGATCTGGGAGACTTACACAAACCACAGTGAAGGAGAACCGATGAATTGTCTGACATGTGCGTAGTGACCCAACAACCACGATTGCAGACATTCAGCAAGCAGGGATGCCCTCCAAGAGTCATCCTGTTAGTGCCAGGACCATTGGCAGACGGCTGCATGACGCAGGACTCCATGCATGCAGACCGTTACGACGACTGCCCTTAACACCATGTGTACGCCACCAGAGACTGCAACAATGTCATGCCAGACTGTCATGGAGTGACTCAGAATGGCAGCAAGCATGGCAGCATGACGCCATACTGAGAGACGCTACTTCTGTATCTATAGCTCAATAAATATTGTCCATATCAGTCTAAATTTGTCATCACTTATTGTTCCTTCCAATACCATTCCTTCTGACACTTCCTTTTGGGTGTTCTTTCGGTGATGAGTGTATTTGCCAGGGTGCCATATTCCCTATGTTTTCATGAAATTAATGGTAATTCATTTTCCAACCTCTGTGTATCCTGTACAGTTAAACAAGCTATGTTGGTTACTGTACCTTTAAGAGTGAAATATGTAAATGACTCTGATTAGCTGCACTCTGTTGTGCTAAAAAGCATTGCAGTCAAAAAGCAGTATGAGCTGTTTTTTGTGATATCAAGTAAAGAGTGAATTTAAAATAGGCTTTTTTTTGCAGCTTAGTTCCTTTATATGGACTGTATGAACTGGAGGATGAATGACATGTTTTGAAACCTTGGCAGCGTTTACATATGACATCAAACACTTTTGTTTTATATAATCCAGGGAAATTATAGGCCCTTTTAGCACAGCGCATGCCTTTGTGCATACCAGCAATAGCAGTGACTTGTAAGGGTTAATACACCAAACACACCAATACAAACACACAGTTACACATCACAAGTCCCTGTAATCTACCTCCAGGGTTAATTTGCTGTTGCTACTCTAGTCATTAATTTCAAGCTCACGATTAAATGGCAACTCACTCCTTTGAATGCCGATGCACGACGTGGGTGATAGTGTTCGATATTTTCCTGCTTCTTTTTTGCTAAATTGCCCCTGCTTATAGATTGCCCTTGCGTGTGGTGTGAAATTTCCCAGGTGTAGGCACTATTTGCCAGGAGCTGAGGCATGCCTCCCAACGATTCAGTTCAAACCTCTCAGAGGTGGAAGTAGAAGTTCACAGGCTCTATAGCGCTGTTTCCATCTGCTTAGAGAACAACAAACAAACTATGAAAACATCTATTAATCTCTTCTGTCGGGAATAGCTGGTTACTCTGGGGGGGAACGTTCAGGTCACGTAGGTCTTTTATGATGAATGGAATTAAAATGTGACCTTACATCAGCTTTGGAAAGAAAGGCTCTTGAGTTTTGTTTTACCAAATTCACCTTTGAGACTTCGGAAGTGCAATAAAGCGTTTTATAGGGGATAAATAAATTGTATCAGTTGAAGTTGATCAGTTGAGTGACTTACATCATTTCCACACAGTACTGGGTAAAAATTAGTTCATTTTTCAGTGTTAGGGGAAAAAGGAGAAGCCTCAAAAACCAAATATCACTTGCTTTTGTTTTTTCAGAGAAATTTGCAAGTATGTTTCTCCACATCTCCAAAGTTCAGTCTTAGATGTTGGTTGCGTTTTCTGCTTCTCATGATTCCGATTACAAATTTAGATGCATCAGTCCATAAATGCTTACTCCACACCTCAGATTCTGATGTTCTAGCAGAGGTTATCTTCTTTTTTGTCTGTTTCCTTTTCTCCGTAACGGCTTCTTGACAGCTTTACTTCCTTTCACACCTTCTGGCAGTGAAGGCATGGACAGAAACACTTGTGGCTGTTTTACTCATGTGGAAACAGAGTAAACATGCGATGCTTATTTTTTCAGTGTGGCTTACAACTTATCTGTGCTCCTTATTTCTAAGATGTATGTATTATGAGGCATTAAAGAAGGAGTTTTAAAAAACAAATATGGCTTTTTCAACCAAGCGTCTAAACCACCTCGTTTTTCAGTGGGGGGTAAATCACACTGGCCTGTTTTTAAAATGTATATTTAATTGGCACTGTCAGACGCCTTTCTTTGTTTTGCTCCCTTGCTGTTTAAGTAAAACATTACATTTCCATGGCTTTGAGCCACAAAAGGCATGTAAGGATGAGTTGGTGGTGGGGGGTAATTTAATTGGCTTGAAGTATTGATTCAGAAAAGCTGTTAATGCTATGAGTTGCCATTACAGTTCTCAAATTGGTTTCCTCCAGTAGATGTCTCTGCTGCTCTGTGCCTCCACAGTCTATTTTGCGGCTGCCTTTCAAATGAAGCAAACTGGGATGCTTAATTGGTTGTCTGCTAATGACTGGCTGTTAGCTTGCTAGCATGGCCACCAGTCTAGTTTCATATTTTCTTATGCTTAACCTACTGGCTTTTATTATTTTAATGACTTCTGAGAAGAAATTCGTGCCAGTGTGGGTTGGGGCAAAGTCAGCCACCATCTACCACTGCTAGTGCTCAAATGGACATGAGTCACTGCTCACATTTGATTACTAAGCTCTGGAAAGAAAAGAAGTTCTCGAGTATGAAAATCGAGTTGCTCTCCAATAAGCTGGAACGGATTGATCCTCACCGGGTATGACGTGTGGTCACTCCCTGAAGTCCTTTTTCTAATTACTGGAATTCCACCACAGTGTCCACACCAACCAACCTTACCATGATAAGCCCCAGTCAGCCTCACCCAACACCCCGCCTCCACCCCTTTAAGCCCCCAATGTCAGGTTAGTATGATTTTTTTTCCATATCAAAAGGAGTTGCTGTTTAGTTTTACAGGCAGGATAGTGAAGGGGAGGTGATAGATGAGGGATGGGTCATCCTGGTGGTCCTCAGCTGAGTTTATGAATAGTCGAGCCAATCTGTGCTCATATGCCAGTGAACAATTTAATCATCCGCCCGGGCACATCTTTCATTGAACCAAAAAATGAAAAATGAAATAAATAAAATGGGATGGAGCAAACCTAACTCCCCTGCGCCACTCTATATCTTAACAGCCACTTAAAAGACACTCATTATAAAGGCGCTCAAGGGGTTTTGTTTATTCAACAAATTAATTAATTAAATAAAAACATTCAGCTGACTAGATGTTGACATTATATTGAGAAAAAATTTAAACAAGTTCTCACACGTTCTGATATGAATTTGAATATACTGTACTTAGAAAACATAGTTATTAAACCCCATTACAGGAGTCCTGCAGCAAAAAGTCTTAGAAAGGCTTTGAATATTTCAACGGGGGTTCCAAACAGAGCAATCACTGAAGCACTGTCCCTGTTAACAGTTCGATGTCTACTGATGCTAGAGCCATCCATGGCTGGGAATCCCAAAGGTATCAATAGCCTCCCTATGTAGGCAGGCACTTACCCTCCTGCATCACTCAGTGCAGTGCTTGCCAATATGGGCATCTGATGTATCAGAATTGCCAGTTAGCATTCTCCTCCAAGTCTGTTGAGCTGTCTAGTGATCTAGCCAAAGGGTTGAACTGGTGATGTAAAACTCTGAATTGTCTTAGAGGTCTTAAATTAAGAAAGTCTAATCCCAGCACCTGAAATATGCTATGCTAAAATCCTGTATTAATCCTTTCTTTGTTTTTGCAGCACTTGTTACTGCACTGTAGTAGTGAGTTCAGTGAGGCACGTTTTCAGAAGGCACTAAAAGAGAACTGTCTGCAGTGTTAAAATAACTGGAAAATTAAAATGTAATATATGCAAGTCCACTGTTTCCACTGTGTGTTATCTCATCATGTTTTGGCGAAAGACGGGCACATAAAATGTGAGTATGTGGTTATTATACTTTAAGACTTTAAAACCTATACTAATAAATAGACAGTGAAAGACAGAAAGGTTCTGCCTTACTTGTCACTTCTAGTTTTGCAGAAACAGTACGTTTAGACAGTGTGTTCAACCATTGTTTTCATGGTATGGCATGAAACAATGTGATCAATATGATACCATAGCATTTGATATAACCAATAGCCAAGTAGACCAAAAACAAAAGCTATCCGTTCAGAGTGTATACATCTGTGCACAAATCAAACATGAAGAGATATCACTGCATGATATTAAATTTCCAAATCATTAGGTCAGTCAAATTGGATCATAAGCCAATGTTAAATACACTGTAAACTGAGAATGTTGGAAAAGTAGGCTTTGAAACAAATCAGTCCATACATATAACATTTTGCATGTACTAAAATGAACTGAAGAGGCATTAAATTTTGTGAATTGTGCGGCTGTATTATCTGTGAAAGTACAAAAATCAGTTTGGGTTTGGAATTAGTGGTCACTGTTCATTATTTAAAAAACTTGTATCAGGTTGTGGTGCAAAAAATCAGGATTTGCAAAATGATGCTCAAAGACCTAGTTAAAAAATGTCTTTGTGTATTTTACAGTAACCCGGAGTAAAAAAATCAGCTGTTCTGTGGTCTACACTTTAATCTCAAAATGCATACCTTGAATAACAATTTTTTTAACCAGAATAAAATACACATCGTATTTCTGAATGCCCCTTATTTAGTTATGGATATTGTATTATTTTCGTTTGTTTGGGTCTTAAAGGGTATTAAAAGCTAATAAAAAGCTAAATGTTATTATATATCTTATTTTATATATATATATATATATATATATATATATATATATATGTATATATTGCATTTATTAAATAAAGTAAAGCATCTGCTGGGCTGCACAGGTAATTTGTATAGCTGAACACAGATAAGCAGTTGATATCAGTATTTGAATTGCTGTGGACTCCAGTGAATGGAAGTGTTTAGTCTCTGGCTGATAACGTGGACGCAGACTGGCCATTGTGCTTGTTGATCTTGTCCATATGCTATTCAAAAGCTGTTTTGTTATCAGGAGTGAAACCAGTGCTGGAAAAGCAAGTGCTGGGCATTTCTAAAGTTTGACCAGCAATATCTATTCTTCAGATCGCTGCTGTGACATCAAAGCTTTCTTTGCTGCCTTTTGTGTGAACATTTCATGAGAAATGCAGCCAAACGGAGCTCCAAAATTAATTGAATTAATAATGTTTTGCTTTCTCTGTTTTAATTTCAGAGCTAAAATGTTTTGTTCCGACAATGAAGCCATACAGCGTGTCCAGTTTTTTCCAGAGAAACCGCAGGTGTTTCGTAACATGTATCCCTGGAAAACCCCCACTGATGCTGTTGTTGTTATGCAATGGCTTGTTGTCCATTTATCTAGCTACCTGTTTCATTTTGAAGGCACTGACTTTATGATCTATGTCAATTGCTTTGCCCAGAAGCTAGAGCGTTTTACAAGTCAAACACAGAGCAAGTCAAAGAGCAGCATGAGATGTTTCTCCCCCCTGTGGGTTCCATCTGAAGACAGGGACCGTACTGCACAGCTGTAATATGGCTTCAAGGACAATCACTGTGCTCTTCTTGACCGCCTGTTCTTCGTACAGCAGAAGTGTGCCGTGCATAAATTGTGCACAGATGCAAGTTCACAACCACGGTCACTGTGCTCCTCCTCTCTAGGCGCAAGAGCGCAATTACTTCTGAGTGGCGTACAGTAATATTAACCGGATGCGAATTGCCAGGGTCACCCACACCGCTGGCGTTATTGCAGCGACTGTAAATAAATGTACATCTGGAGCTTAAATGCCATTTAGTTCAATGAAAGGTGGCAATTAGAACTTTTTTCAGTGTTGTGCCTTCCCACACACTTCCTATAAGCTGCCATTATGCATTTGCACGTTCAGTTTGGCTCCACTTTCACCTGAATGATCTTTGAGGTCAATGTGCAATTTAACCACTTGGAATAAAAAATGCAAACGGGTAGTTACACTCATTCTGTATGAACGATAATTGCCCTTAATTAAAATATCTTGATCTGGACAATCTGAGTGATTTGTACAACATGAATGTCCAGTGAACTGACTACTTTCTCCAACCAAATCAGGTAAATGTTTAAACAAAACACTGATGCTGTTCTCTTTAGGACACGGGTCAATGTCAGATTAATAGTATTAGTAATACTGCATTTGTTAGATATACATTGTACATGAGTAAGTGACAGATGTGATGAATATGAGGACTGTATCAAAATATACTACTACAGTTGAAGCTAGAATCCTTTTTTCCATAATGTTTGTACTTTCCAAACATAATGACATAATAGTAAGTCGAGGTTTTGCTGCTTTCTGATTGGCATTACTGACTTTTCACAGGTTCATGATTAACAATTGTTATTCTAATTTCCTGCCAAAGTGGCCAATAAGTACAATATATATAATACAAGCTATTTATACAAGGTTTCCTTATTTTTAGCTTAATTTTTGGCTTTACAATAAAATAGCACTCATAGAATTTTGCAGTACCTTTACAAACCTCCAAATATGCAACTTCAGGAGGATAAAACAGCTTTCTTAACTTGCAATAGAGGTTGATAGAAGTTTTTTTTCAAAGCAATTTTGGATTATTTCTATTGGTCTGTCCATCATGAATATTCAAGTAATTGAAAGGGTAACTAGAGATTTTAAACTGTGCAAAAAAACAAAAAAAGATAAAAGTTTTCTGCACAACAAAATATGTATTAGAGGTGGCGATATGGCCAAAATATAATATTGTGTATATGTGGTATATCAGGATATTTATTATTCCACCAACTGGAACTGTTAAGTGTAAGCCTGTAGAGTCTTTAAGGTACTTTATATCATTCATACATGCAGTAATAATGTCAAATCCATCAGTATTTCATTTAATTTCATTCTAGTAATTAATTCTTTACTTTTGTGCACTCACACGCACAGCAGTGCCTGCATATCAGTATACCCTCAAAGGCACAAACAAGTTAAGGCTGAACGTGTATACTTAATGAGTTCTAAACATAAGATACCTTCACTTGCCCTAGGGAACAGGGCTCATTTGTCCTTTAATATTTTTTAAAATAGGAAAATTAAACAAAAAGCCTGGAGTCAAGACAGAGCGTGTGGAGTAAAGGTGACATAAAAAAGCAGAATTGCAACAGAACTGGGTACAGTTACGCTCCCTAACTAAAGATACTAAAGACCCTTCATGTTACCACCCTAGTGAATTGAGGGATACCACCCCAGTGAGCTATGCCTCAGTACTTTTTCTGACAGTGGCTGCCTTGTAACTTTTTTATGGCCATTTAAAATAGCTACTGGATTTGTTTAGATATAAGATAATCCACTTGGCTAAGGAAGGAAAGTCAAAGGAAAATAAACATGAATGAACAAAACAGGAGTTTACAAAACTGGAGCTCAGAAAATGATTAAAAGATATAGAGATAATTTGGGACCTACCCAGCTAGTAGGTAACGTTCCCCAAACTTTGGCTATGGTTCCCTACAAGTTCTAATAAAGTTTTACAGAAAATGTTTTAGTCTAATGTTCAAAAAATGTTTTAAAGGTGTTTATAAATTTAAATAATGTTCCTATAAGGTTACATACTAACCAAGACATAACCTTTTAACTGCAACGTTTAGAGGATGTTTTGAGGATGTTATCAGGGCCACAGACTATGTTACACAATATGAAAAGAAGAAGAATTCGTTCTCAGTGCAACATTCGGGAAAATGTTTTATGGATGATACTGAGATCTAAAATGACAGAATTTCTTCATAAAATGTCTTCCCCTAGCTTTAGTTAACTCTTTTAAATATATGTCTCCTGCTTTTTCCTGATGAAGACAAAGGAGTAACTTACATGACAAGTGGCACTATGGTAATGTTACGCTAGTAAGACAAAACCTTTGAAACCTTTAAATGGGAGTTAACAGAAGCAGATTTTTGGTTAGTTTTGGGCACATTTTTAATGAAATTGTAACAGATTATCAAGGGCAGGGTTTTCAAAATATGTCAGTAAATAAATAGTAATTTTAATACCCCCAGAGATATGAGGTTTTGCCCTGATGGTAAAGTTATTGGAATTTTGAATGTATACTACAACCTATCAGAGCTCTTTCAGCTCATATTACCATAACGTTACCATAGGTCCACTTGTCATATAAGTTATTCCTTTTTCTTCATATCCATTATTTAATTTCAACTTAATAATAATAATAATAATAATAATAATAATAACTTCATCAGTGTCCAAGTGTTTCAGTCATTGAAGTTTTGAAGAAAAATCTTTTGTATTTTTTCCATGTTAAAAAACTGTCAATACAGAACACAAATGCAATTCCATATCTAAGAAACTAATGATGTAACTACATGAAGAAAATCATATAATGCAGATCAAATGTACATAAAACTATCAATAATAACTCTACACTTCTAAGGGTTAATAAGTATATATAAACAGAGTACTGCTGTAAGGTTTTCGGCTGGGTTTCTGGGAAGTAGCAGTCAAGGGCATAGAAGCAGCATCACATCCTGCATTCATGGAGCCACACATCAGCCTCTTAGCTAGGTGAGAAAGGAAAAACAGCTGAGCCTTTAAAGGGCCCCTGTATAACTGGCTCAACACTGGGGTCTTTTCATTAGCTAGATGTTCGTTCAGTCTGTAGACACACCTAAAAAATGCCATCGATTTACTACCACCACCGTCACCACCTACCTCAACCCTTCATGCTTCCTTTTGGGAGTCTTGCGAGAAAGCCCTGAAACATCCAGTTTCCTTGCCTTTTCCCCGTCATTCATGCCAGGGCTTCTGTCGAGAGACCCACGCTGGCATGCATTATGCAGAGGAGTGTGGCTTTCAACACACACTCATTCTTGCTCACAGTATGGAGCCCGTCTGAAGGAGCCCACAGCCCCGTCCCTCTTTATCTCTTTGTTTACTGCGATTTTCCGATGTAGAATTGATTCTGATTCTCGAAACGTGCCGTGGCGCTAATGCAAGTGGGCCTTTAAAGCAGCCTGAGCAGGGAACTGCCTAAATTTGTTTGTCAAGCCTACAAGCAATATAACTACCACTCAGGTGTGGTTGTTCATTCCCTGTGAGTTATTTAGGTTTTAAATGAGTGGTTCCCTCAAAAACATGAATGCTAAGGACCTTGTGGTATCTGTCAAGAATTCACCTAGTCCAACTGATTTCAGTAAGAACGCCAGCGCATGGTAATGCACAGAAACAAACACTGTTGTCCAGTGGAAAGAAGGTGACCTGTGTTGAACATTCACAGACATAACCAGGCGTCAGTCAATGGGAAACATCCAGGGTGGGGCTTCTGATAGTCACACTGATGTGAAGCCGCTTCCAGACTGGCTGGGTTCCCGCCCAGATTTTGCTGGAATTTGGCTGGATTTGGCAGGGGGAAAAGTGCTTTGGTGTAAGGTTTTGAAACTTTTGAAAATGTATATTACATTAATAAATTGCATTAATTAATGATTACTTAATAATGATTACTGAATAATACTTACTTATTTAATGCTTAATTAATTACTTAATAACAATCAGTTATCAAAACTTTGATTAACATAAATCACAACATACACACTTTTTGGGAGGGGGCTGTGGCCCTGCCCATGTCCCTTGTTTTGTGACATGATGTATTTGGACTGAACATAGACTTTATTATCGAGTTCACCATGGCATTACTGGCTATGGATAGTTGAACAGTAGTTCAATAGTAGGACACTGGAATGGACTGTGATTTGTTTAGTATAGCCTAAAAAGGCATTAAGAATTTGTATGAGGATATAGTTATACTTGTGATTTTATTAGCATTTAAATACTTATCTAGAAACGCTTGATGGAAAGACAATTACTATATTGTGGATTTGTGGGTGCTGTCCATAGTAGAGGTATGTTTAGTGTTGGAAATGTCTAGTCTAACAGTTTCCCATTTCAGTTCTGGAGATCCCAGGGCTTTCTTAGGGTCTTAACAGTTTTATTTCTGTGATCAACATTTGATTTTTAATATATTATGTGTTACAGTCATCTTGAGTCTACAGAGCTCTAATTATGTACAGTACATATGGATTTGGCTCAGACAAATTAGTAATTGAACTGAACTTTTTGCTGTCGGTCATGCAGCTCTCTACTGAGATGTATCACAAATATCACTTAGAATTTATAAGTGACTTCAGAAAACATTATTGTAGTATGGGTACATGCATAGCATAAACCCCACCCCTTCCCAGTCTACTTGACTATCTTAGGTTGCACTGAACTGTCTGGTTTTGTTTACTGGTGATGTTTTTTCCGGTGCTTTTCCAGTCTTTTTTTCCAGCCATGATCACTTGATGAAAAGTCCTGGGGACAACCATTAGAAATTTTGGGCTAAATGTAGTTGGGAACATAGACTTATTGGGCTGAGCACAAACTCTAAACCAACTCAACTTCTTGTGAAGGAAGAGAGTAGAGGGGGCGATGTTGCACTCTCATCATTGTTTAAAAGCCTACAAGTCTGCCATTAGTCTGTGGGTAATGTAAGTTAGTATGACTGAACTCCCCCACCCAAAAAAACCCCAAAAACCTGTGATTATGCATGTAGATGTCACTATGTGTGGAGAACTTATTACTTGGGGTAAAAGTTGAACATTACCTCTTGCAAGTTGCCATTAGCCAACAATAGCAGTCGACTGGGGCTCAGGAACAGAATTCAGCACCAAAAATTTAATATCTTGTCCCCCATAAGACTGGGTAGTCATTAACCCTTATTGATTCACCAGTTACGTATATAATGTGATTATGCAATTGCTTTATTGCTCATAAAACTAGGCTGCCGAAAAACAAAGGGTTCTTTGCACGGTGCTACGACACTACTTCGACTACTACTACGTTTGAAAAGATGTTTTGGTACAGCTTGTACAACAGTGTGGTAACACTGATGTCCTATATGCAGTAATTGTGGGTTCAATTCCCAGCCAGGGTAGGAATCTTACACTTCACCAGTAAGAGTCCTTGGGCTAACTCCTAACGCTATCTCTGTGACACCATTCATTTGCAAGTGGCTCTGGAGAAGGGTGTGGGCCAAATGTACAAACTTTACTATGGAAGCATGAAGAAGCTTTTAAATATTTATAAAACCTTCACATGATGTAAGGTTCTTTACCAGTTTAGGAATTTTTCCACAGAATTTTTACATTATGTAGAGGTTCTATAAACATCATCAAGTTCTCCACTATCACACACTCCAAAGAGCCACTCATTGCATATGACAATACACTCTCAAATTTGAAAGGTACTTTACGGTAAACAAAAAATAGTTCTTCTAAGGCTTTTTGGCATCTTTTTAAGAGCGCAGCAATATAATTGCAATACTGGTACTGTGTCATCAGTATAAACTGATGTGACTTGATTCAAATGTGTGCATCATTTCCACACTAATAATACATATTGTATGCTTAAGTAAGTAAACATGTGTTGATGTAAAGTATTTATTTGTGTGGAAATGATGTACACACTAGAATCAACACACTTCAGCATATCACATTATGTTCTGTATGTCAGGCATACAGCATTTACAATCATTAACTCCTTTTAGCTCCTGAAGTAAAGCTTCATTCGGTCTGCTATGTTCAATCCTAACAGATCTCTAGCCAGACTCTGTTTGCTAGAGCTGCTCTTAAACTCATTTTCTAACACATGTTGTTGCAGGTGAATGAGATATACCATGATGAGACGCTGGGTGTGCACATCAATGTCGTTCTTGTGAGGATGATCATGCTTGGCTATGCAAAGGTGAGGTGCCATGAATAGAGGCAATTTGTTGCGCTCAGCGGTGAAGTCCATTTAAAATGACAGCTAAATAACAAAATTTCAAACCGATTTATTTTGTGTTGCTATTTATTTATTTTTTTGCCATGGTGCATTTTGAAAAGCCTAAAGCTAAAAAAATAAAAAGAAATAAATGCTCAAATAAAATGTACAGCACAATAAAAGGGCAGCACAGCCGCCTTAGCCTAGACTAGGATAAGCCTCAAATGATGATTCATCCTGGCCTAATTTGTGGCCTCTCTGTAGTGAACTCAGGTCGTGCAGACTAATGTGTGTTTGAATGATGCTAAGTAAACAAAGACCCAGAAACACAGCCTGTTCTTTTCTGCCCTCAGTCCATTAGCCTCATCGAGCGGGGCAACCCATCACGCAGTCTGGAGAACGTGTGCCGCTGGGCCTTCGTACAGCAGAAAGAAGACCCCGAGCACTCGGAGCACCATGACCATGCCATTTTCCTCACCCGCCAGGGCTTCGGCCCCACCGGCATGCAGGGTGAGACCTCCCCGCCTCACATGAACTTCATTAGCATTATTAGCGACATCAGTGTTTAGTGCGTGACCTGTTCTTTTAACCTCCTGCGGTCTGTCATTGTGCAGACATAAAAAGGTGTCTGCATTCATTGTTAGCATGATAAATGACATCACAGAATGATTTTTTTTCAGAGTGTATCATTTTTTATTGTGTCATGTGTCATTTTTTATTCCCTTTTCAAAATGTAGCAATAAATGATACGTGACATGTGTATTTATCTTCAGCCCTTACAACACTATGACAACGCCAGACCACACAGTTGTTTTATTCATTTTTTTTTCTTTTTTCTTTGTTTTCTCGCTTCCGCCTCCCGCCTCATATTGTTCAGAGTTGGGTGACAAGAGGAAAAGAGATGACACTAAATATTTTAGCATTAATACATTGATAATGATAAATGGGAATAGCTCAAAGGAAAACACAATTATTTACTGTTGGATAACAATACTGTGATGCTGTCCCTTGAGCATTATTAGAGATTGCTAGGGCATGAATGTGATTGTTGTTGACTTTTGCCTGGCTTTGCCTAGCAATATGCCTTTTGGTGTGACTGATTCGTAAATCAGAATCAGAATCAGAATCTCTTTATTTCACCAAGTATGTTACACATACAAGGAATTTGTCTTGGTGAGAGCAACACGTATGACAAGTAACAAAAACAAGTAACAAAAACACAGAACACAGATTATTTACAGTATTAAACTAAAGGAAAATTACACTAAACAATAAATGTTTTCTAAATGGATTTCCTGTTAGTGTTCATAGTGCTCTGTGGCAGTATTTGCAGATTATTTGGCTTTAAAACCAAACCAAACCAAAAAAACCAAACAAACCAAGGCCCAAACTACAGATTAACCACACGTGTATTACCCTTCTTTGGTGGCTAATCTGCAAGTAGGACATAGATTGTAACTGTCATCCACAGTTGTTGTCCATTTAAAATAACTGTCCATAGTACACTAAAAAAAAGATTCCTCTTCAGAATGTTTATGAGAAGGCAAGTTTGCTAGTCATAATGCACTATGCAAGTGCTTTAGCATTAACAACATAACATGCTATGAACACTGCTCGCAGTGGCATGATAATGCATAATAACCTGACGTAATGCATTTTTATAAATACTTATAGCCACATTTATCATGCTTTATAAATATATTATAACGTGTTATGTATGTGCTTTTAGCTACGTGTTCTATCCATTCTCTCTCTGCTGCAATGAGACCTTCCTGACTTTTTAAAACAAATCATTGTTTCTAGGTTTATTCTTCGCCTTCTGTTCCATTCATGTTTAGTAGATGGGGCACTGCCCCCTAGTGCATTACGTGCAAGTATGCCGGCAAACATACGCATGATGTCTGCATTTGATTTACTGATTTGAAAGCATAATAGGCCTCCGAAGTCGGGTGCCATCCTATAGTCGGTGTTATGTTAGAAATCCAGAGCTGGATTTCTCCATGAAGAAAATCAATGGGATTTTCCACTGTCACTCCCAATGGTTAATGAAGGGGTTTCAAACTCGATATGTTTTATCCTATGGCCATTTTTCCACTGTATGTCACTGGATCTTCTGAATTAGGAGCTTGCTACATGCAAGCTAAAACAAAATTCAACTGACAACATAAGACAGGCAGCTTCACCAAAATTCTCCAATTATCAAATACATCAGGACTAGCTGGTGTTATTATATGGATCCTTCTACCGAAGTGATTGCCAACTCAAAACAAATTTTGGACTTTTAACTCACTTGGACTTGATATCCAAAATCCTTTTACTTTGAGTGACCTTATGTCTTAATTATGATTATTGAATTAAAATAAATGATTTAACATCCTGTTTTGTCATGAGCAAAACAGTCATATCATGACTAAAACTTTACCAGATGTTTCGGTAATGACTCAAAAATGCTAGCCACGAACATGACTAGCAAACACAGCATTAAACATAAATCACAAGACTTTTCATTAAAACACAAAAACGTTTGCCTAATTGGAACATATGTTTTGGTAGGGACAGTTATTAATGTTACACACAGATTTTCAGACATGTTTTCAGACACTTTTACTTCAAAACTATGGGATCTAACTGCTCACCATGTGGCCATGAGGAACAGGGATGCAGTCCCACTTTCTGCCTGAAACTGTTTATGTTTCAACAGTGACTTAAAAACGTGAGCCAGCATTTTTAAATTAAAGTTTGTTTTAATTTCAAAATTCAATTCAAAAAGAAAATTATTAAAATTATTTTCACAGACAACTCCCAATAAGAAATTTGGCATATAATTAGTTAATTAATATCGGAATGGATGCCTTTTATTAAATGCATCATAACATAATTCTTGTAAATATTCAAGGTCTGAATAAATATGTTTGTTTTAACCCACTCAATAAAACTGTCCAAATAATAGTCTAATTTACTGTCACATTCAATGTCAGTTCATTTCAGTGCACAGGAATGGTAGCTTGCTATTAGCATGGATGTAGCAAAGTTCATACAGTATTTTGTCTCCTTACCGGCCTCGAAATTCAGAGGATCCGATCACATTCTGTGTCAAAACGTACACGGGATAAAATATCAGGTTTGGAATCTTCTTGTTTACCATGGAGCATGATCGCTGTGGTTTTTGAGAATGCCGTTCATTGTTGCCTTGGAGAAACCCAGCTTAGACTCAGAGCACCATTATTATGAAAAAATATATATTAAAAAAATAAATAAATAAAATAAAATGTCAGTATCACCGCTCCACCAGTTTTCCAGCTTAATGAGCAGTCTTCTAATCGGCAGCGCTTCACCACCTCTTTCCTCGAGCGGTGTGAACCACTTTTCTCCACATGTACTGAAGATGAGAGTGGGCCTCTTATATCCCCCGCTCTTTTACTGTCAGGCCCCTCTGAGCCCCCGTCATAACCTAGTCATCACATTAAGGCTGAACACAAAAGAAGCATGGTTTGGTGTACAGAACCTCCCCCCTACATCCCCCTAAGAAAAGCTGTGCAGTGTGGCAGGGAGGCAGACTTCGCTTGAAAGGGTGGCGAAAGCACACTTCCATAACATCAGAAAGGAGAAAAAAGGCTGCTGTTGTCCTGAAGCAGGCGGCCTCTACTAGCTGGGTACGGTCATTGAGGCCAGAGAGGGGAAAAAGTGCATGTTTTATGCCTATTTGATTTTACAGAGCAAAGGTGCGCAGTGGTCTTTTCATGGACTGTGCACGTTTTTGCAGAAACTACTGATGCTATTGTCGCTGTCCTTGAACCCCCTGTACCACAAAACATTTTCTCAAAACCTGAAATGTTTAATCTAAAATTACACAACAGGCGTAAACATAAACCACCCTCAAATAAAGCTCCCTTAAATGGCTCCTACATAGTCAACATTTGATTGTACTTCAGTGCGCTCCACTGCCCTTATACAATCAAAGAGGCGCCGCGTATGCGGTGTAGCCACCTACAATGATTGCTTTATTACAGAGCCATCTGTCTGCGACAAATCATTGTTTCATCTTTAGGTGGTACATTGAACTTGTAATCTGACAAGCATGAAATGCTCGCAGCGTGACATGACTCGCAATATACTCATCACTGAGTCAACAAAGGTCTAAGCTTCTGATATTTATTTCTGCATCCCGGCAGCGACGGGCCAATTTGAACAATGTTCTTTTCTCACCAGCCGTGAAAGTCTCATTATTTTCCACAAACAGATGTGAGATTTTGTAAATGTCAAATGGCCTTTCCAAACGGATTTTCAGAACACCATTGGAGTTGACCGAGGTATTGTTTTCAAGTTTTCGCAAACACCGCCTACGAGGATGATGCCGTAATTTCCTTCAAACTGTCATCCTTCTCCTGAGACACCTGAGATATACTCAAGGCTTTGGAGAGCAGCACGCAGATCAATTTAAGCGTCCCAGCACCCATCTGACAAATTGGCACTCCAATGCGACTCGCAGACATCGTAGTGAGAGAAGGCTGTCTTCCACTTTCATTTCATTTGAAAGCATTCATTTGAAAGTCTGCAGAATATGTGGGAAACATGGCCGTTGTTTCATTTTTACAAGTCCTTGATACCCGCGAGTTAGCACTGCATGGTAAATTGCCTTTTATTTCCATCTACTTTTTGCCAGTTTTTTTTACACAATTTTTACACAATTTTCAATTTGTAGTCACTTGATATAGAGACAGCAAGGTGTCTGAAATGTGCCTTTAGAGTTTTGCACAGGGGCAGTGGTGGACAAAGTACAGAAACCATGTGTTTGAGTTAAAGTCCAGATACCCAAGATAAAATATTCCTCCAGTAAAAGTTCCTCCCTTTAGACTTCCACTTGAGTAAAAGTACTAATGTATTTGCCCTCCGATGTGCTTAAGTATGGAAAGTAACAGTAGCATGATTTATTTATTCTTTAAGTAAATGATGAGAATTTGTGCTTACAGCGACTGGTGAGCAACATTAGCATGGTATAAAGGCAAATGAGGTAATGTTACTTATGTTAAGTCTTTCCTTTGCTCATGGAATTTGTGGTTAATTATTCATAAGATACATGGTGGGTCTGATATCCAGCATTTTCCAACATGGGTCTGATATACAGCGTATCCAACATTTCCCCACTACCCAAGATACCTCCTGAAGCACAGTTATGCAGACCGCAAAGCAGATCCAGTTTTTACAGATCAGTGGGACTAACAAATTTAGGAAGGTGAAAGAGACACCAGCAGTCACATTAAAAGGGTAACAGGACAACCAGAAAGCAGCAGAAGCAACAGTTACACAGTGAACAATAATTAATGACCTGCACCACGATTATCTCAGCTCCTACACCCCATGCAAAACTAACAAAAGGAGCACATGGCTGCTTATCTGCAGCCAGCATGGGAGAATTACATGTCATCGAAGGAAATGTAAATGGAGTGATGTACTGGAGAGGATTTACATAAAATTCACATAATCACCCAAAAATCTGAATCTAGTTAGTTAGATATTTCAGCAAGACAATAGCCGCAAACAGTCAGTATAACTCCAGACTAGTTTCTAAGAGAAAAATGAAAATGCTTGCATGGCCAAGCAAATCTACTGGCCTATGTCCTATTACAATATCATAAGGGATTTTCATTGTGAGTCCTTCTGAGGGACCCTCGTAACCCCGAGCAAGGGAAGACAGTTTGCCAAGAGTAACGGACCAAAACTGAACCGGAGTGCTACAAAAACAGTTGATGCCCTAAAGCTGTAATTCCCAACAACAGCTATGCCACTGGCTTGTACAAATGCAGCTTGTTCAGATGTTATTATGGGTGCGCATTTCAAAACAGAAGAGAAGTATATTGTTATCTGATGGTATATTCTTCTTCTTCTTCTTCTTCTACTTCTACTTGATACACATTTTTTTTCACTAACTAATCCTGCAGTTTTTAAGATATCAACGCCGTTCCAACTGCAAAATGTTTGATTGAGAATGGTGAGCTTGTCTACAGCTTTTTGATCGGATGCACAGGTTTCACATAGCAATAGATTTCTCATTAATGGAAAAAACGAAAAACGGCATGCCCATCTACTGTACTTCTGCTTGACCCAGAGACACAGTTTCTGATATACAGTCTCCTCTATTTGTCTTTTTTTCTATTCACACCCCCCCACCCAAACCCTTAACCTACAGCCACCAAACTGTGTGTACTCGCTCAGGGCAGATCCCCAAACTCAAATCCACAGCCATACTGACCTACACTACTCTGTGTGTCATTTATGTCTCTGTCTGTCTGTCTGAATACTATAAAAAACAAGAGCACTGATTTGACCACCACGAAAACAAGCTAAAGTTTTACTGCAAATTGTGAATCTGTTTCAGTTTGTGAAATCAAGCACCAGCCAACCAGTTTCATTAGGGAGCCAATAAAATTACAGCATTCAGAGGCTTGTGAACTAATGGCTGTGCTCGTAGGGTTTGAGGAAGAGCAGTGTCTGCACAGCTTCTCCAACTGACCAAACTTTATCATGCTAAATTTACAACCACTGGGTGCTGTCTGTCATGTAAAACAAAAGCACAGTGTAATATGTCTTTAAATGCAATATAAAATAGTATTTTTTGTAGCAATATGTATGTAAATGCAGCCAAATGTGCAGTGCAAAATGATTAGTATTGTTGTTATTCTTTTTTATTCTTATTGTTGATGATACTGATAATGGTTTTGGCTAGGTAACTGCATACCATCATACCATGCATTTTTTCAGGCTATTAAACTATTACAGTCAAATTTACACACATTCTTAGCAGATGTTTTCAGCAGTGTTTTATTCTACAGTTGACTGGCTTTGATAAGTAAAGGCCATTATGTGTGCACATTTGAAGTTGATATGTGCACTGGAATCACGAGAACAAAAGTTTCTCAAGACTTGATTCCCCTTGATTCCCCATTGCCTCAAAGTGAATAATACTTCTCACCTAAGCCTAAAGTGCTTGTCTTTTGAAGTGTAAGGTTTTGTTATTAAGTCTACCTTCCTTTCAACTAGTGTTGGTCTCGCAGGGCCTTGCAATATATGAGGTTGTATAAAAATGAAAACAAATAAATTAAGCATAATAAATGAAGCAAACAAATAAATAATTAAGCATTGTAATTGCACATTGTCTTTTGCTTAGTCATTAGCCTTTGGAATTAATAATGGCATCCAGAGCTTACCTTTCACAGTCAAACAGCATTAGTGAAGGGATCTTATCAGATTAATGAAATTAATTGCATCGTTTTTGTAATTGAATCATGTTGACTGAGTGACTGCGAAACAGCAGTTGATTTTTGGAGAGCTGTTTTTTTAAGGCTTTATTGTCATAATTCATTTTATGTTAGATTTAGACATTTTTTTCTCATAAACACACAATGAATGCATCAGAATGTCATCGTCAGTCTACATAAATACATATGATGGCAGTCCCCCGAATGATCTGATGTGATAGTCGCCTGAGCTGCATTGTTGCATGATGCAGAAATGCAACCTCTTCTCACGCTTTCTTTCTTTTCTGATCCCAGGATATGCGCCAGTCACTGGGATGTGCCATCCGGTACGCAGCTGCACCCTCAATCACGAAGATGGCTTCTCCTCTGCTTTTGTGGTGGCCCACGAGACCGGACATGTGTAGGTTTTCAAATGAAGGCTCTTTGAGCGCCTCATATATTGTAGGATCTCCATCCCAGCAGTGCTGTTGGTGGGGTTTTTCATGGTATAGAAAACCTTAAATATAATATACTATATAGTAAATACTATATATACACATTTTTTTGTGCCCTAGTTCTATTCTCCACAATTAGTACTGGACAATTACTGTGCATTTGATAAACAAATTGGAGATAAAAACATGAAATATGGTTAGGACTTTTGTATTGGCCAAATTAACAGAAATGTGTCTTCTGTATGTTCTGTATGTGCACTTCACTCTTCACGTGGGGCACCTAAACTTTTGAATATGACAGTAGTGTAAAGTCTCCAATTTGCCTATACAGTCCATATTGTTGCTGTCCAAAAAAACATATACCCTTTACATTGTGTGAAATGATATTTGGACCAATAGAAATGTTCCAAAATGACTTAAATCTCTTTACATTAACTTACATTGAAAGTAAAGAACCTCCTTGCTTTCTCCTGTAAAGGTGCTGTTTTTGGAGATACTTGTTTTACTTTGGACAGCGACCAAAAAAAAAAAAAAAGAGACCCATTTTAATTCATCACAATTGTCACCCATTGTTGACGTGTGGTTGACAGACGTTTTTCCTGATATCCTTGATGATTTCAGTCTTTTTGAATAGGCTGAGGCCATTTACATCATATCAGTTTTAAAGGCACAGAAACAGCCAGTTTACTTCAAGTGTCTCTTGTACGACTTATACAAGCGGTTTAGAGAATCAAAGGCACAGGTTACCTTTTTTGACTTTGGTGGAAGATTCTGAGCTGTTTGCAGCCATTTATCTTACCAGTTTACATTATTTACTTGCCGAGCTCCTGATGTGATCAAGGATGGCCTCGCTCTGCATCTCATGCAAAATATATGTTAGTTATTCTCTTTGAGTTTCCACAGTAGGCAAACAGAATTCCGTTACGAGAGGAAGTAAATTGCTGAACTAGAAATCTGTGCTCGAGTCCTCATGTCTGAGAAAATAAATTGGTTCAGAAGAGCGCTTAAGACTTTGCTCAAAGGCATAACAGGGTTATGATCTTAACGGCATTCAGTTTGCGGTGCTTTCACCCGAGAGATCTTATTTTCGTACCGTTGAAATATCCTACCAACTCGATAAGTGTGATCGGTGCTTTAATTGACCAGATTTGAGTTTGAGGATACCTGCTAGCTAAACCTGTACTGTACATGACCCTGGGGTTTATCCACTCGAGTCCATAGGGCAGCCTCTTATGGCACAAAACATCTTTTGTCATACATTAATTTGCAAGCTCTTATCAGAGAATGCGCTCAAAAATCCTCATATGCTCACCCTCAGCAGAAATTGGGGTTAATAAGTCTTTATTAGAATATATCTGTAGTTTGATCACATCATATGCCCCTGGTCTGTTTTTTGGTTCTGCATAAAATTGTTTTTTTGTCTGCAGCAGGGCTTGCAGCTCAGAGCTATAGAGCATTTAGCGAAGGTTGACAAAGAATACACGACCCACACAGATTAGTCACTGAATCAACCTCCTCTTCTTCATTATACTGTGCACATAGCTTTACTGGTTCTCACATTTTTCTCCTCTCCTCTCCTCTCTTTCTTTCTTTGTTTTTTCAATGCAAACCAGACAGAGACAGAATGGTAAGATCCACCATTAGTCTGTCATCTGCCACTCCTTCCTCTGGCATTAGCACAGCTTAAAAAAGAGCATTTATTTAACACTCAACAGGGGAAAAAAAACATCACTTTGCTGCTTTCTGGCCACCGAACACCCCATTTCATTCCATTTTAATCCCCTGTTCTGCTCTTTTGTTTCAGCCTGAACTAATACTTAGGCTCATTCATACTGTTAGCTGCAACAGAGCCCTGCATTAGCACAGCCATGCATATTTTTGGACATTGTAAAAGCATTCAGATTTCCTTTCTGCCGTCAGAGGACAAAATAGACTTCATAGGCGGTCACAAAAGGAGAGACGCAAATCATTTACAGTGAAAACAGAGACAAAGGCCCTTTAATCCATTAATCAACATGGTTCAAATCTGATTATAAAATGTGTTTTATTATTTTTCCTTTATATCTGTGGGGTGTACGTACAATCAAGCTCATGTCTGGTCGAAGTGTATGTGAATAATTTATTAACAACCTTAAAAATGCTTGATTTGCAGTGAAATTGTCAAAGTGTATTGTTATCATTAATCATTTCAGCAGTAGCAGTAAAAACAGAAAAGTACAGTAATAAAACTAATAACTGTGCAATGCGGCAATCCTTCATGCATATACCTTTCTATGTGCATGCTGTCTATTAATATTCCATTTGATATCATGGAACTGAGCATTTTGTGGCATATTTGTAGGGATTTATACTCGTTACATGTTCACAGTGAAACGGAACAACATATGAAATCAGTCTTTTCCACGTCCCATTATGTTTCCTGTCACTGTATAAAAGTTGCCTGATTGCTTCCTTTGTTGCTGGATGCGCTAATTTTGAATTCTAAGCTCACTGAGAGAATACAGTTCAGTCAGATCTGTAGGTTCTTATTATTTTGTTAAATCAGAGTAATAATAAACTGTAGGTGTGTAGGTATCTAAGGTAGTTTGCTACCCAAACAGAATTACAATATGCAGTCTTTTAGCTTTGTAAGGTCACGTTCTTTACATATCAAATACATGCAACAACAGCATTGAGAAATTGTGTTATTAATGGAGAAGAGCGAACAGCTCTGAAACAGTAACTACCACCAATAAACAGAAAAGTTTTTATAGCTTAAGTAGTGCAGTAAAAAACATCTCGTACTGCAGTATTACAGTAATATATCTGGCAGTTTAATAGGAAAACAATACCCCTATTGTTCTAATATCCTAAATAAGATATTTCATTAATTTCACATTGTATTTGTTTTCCATTGCTGTAAAAATATAAATATAAAGCTATTTTAACTCTGGCCAGCAGGAGGTGGAGTGCAGTCCTTGCTGAAACCCAAACTCAATCATACTGGATGCTTTTGTTTTATCGGCTCATTATTTAAAACATCTGGAAGACCTAGGTCGTGCTTCATGCAAATTATATATACATATATACATGAGGGTAAATTGATGGGATGTCCATTGCAAATGGATTGTAGTTGTTCTGTTTGTTTTAGTGTTGTATAAGATTTATACATCATTCAGGTCGATCAAATCTGCACTCGTTTGTACGCAACTTTAATCAGTAAGGACCAATGGATTTCAGTACGGACCAATGGATTTCAGTACAGACCAATGGCTTAGTCTTTTTTGATCTGAATAAGGATGGATTGATCTGAAAAAAAAATGCAGTTTAAGTTCTATTTAAATGCTTATATTAGATATGGATATTTCAATAAATATATATGTGTGCTTTGAAGTATAGAACGAAAGAACGTTAACAAAGCCAGGGGTTCAAATTTACTCTCCTTGTTTTTTCTGCAGGCTGGGCATGGAGCATGATGGACAGGGCAATCGCTGTGGTGATGAGACAGCCATGGGGAGTGTCATGGCCCCTCTGGTGCAGGCAGCCTTTCACCGCTATCACTGGTCCATGTGCAGTGGACAGGAACTGAAGAGATACATTCAGTGAGTCAACTGTCTCTCTCTCCTATTTTAGCTTTAACCCCTTGAGCTCCTTTGTATACTGACAGCCTAAGGCTTATTTGCAAACTACATGGAGGACAATCAAGAAGCGTATTGCTTATTTATTATACATTTGATTTATTATTAAGCTACGGAAGTGATGAATGAACATGTTAACTTGTTGGTGGGTCCATGTAAGGGTGGACGTTTTCACAAGGACATGAAGATATGTATCACAAAATATGCATTGATATTTAATTTTCTGGAGGTTCTGAAACAACACGGAATAGACACAGTGCACCAACAAAACAGTAGAAGAACAAAGGCCATGGAAAACTATGAACCGAATGACTTTTTGTTCTATGTTTTTGTTTAGTGAATGAGTTACTTAAGGAAGAATGAGTAGCAAATGGAAAAATGCACTAATTAAATTATATAATAGCGTTTTAGACAATTAGCTACTTGTTACTGTGCAGTTGTTCTAGTAGTACTGATAGTATCCTTTATATTAGTAGTCACCAACCCCACTCTTGTGCTTTCCTACTGTGATTAGCTTCAGCCTGCAACTAACATGGTGCTCTTCACCTGACACTGGTGCCTCTGATCCAGCCAATCAAGAACTTCTGAAGAAGATAATTATCTGGAGCTAGTGTAACAGATGTGTGTTTGGAATTAGACTCCGCATGAAAGACGCCAATATGAAGCTATTTATAATCAGCATTTTAAGCTTGTTTATGCTGAAACTGAAAAACTGCTTTGTAAGTAGTTTTTGCCTACCTGATTACCAACAGGAAGGTAATATGGGCTCTATGGGACTTTCAGTGTGAGGACTTTCAGTGTGAGGACTATCAGCGGTGTGTTCTTCCAATTTATAGCAGCTCTCTAGCTAATACATGTTCATTTGGAGTTTGTAACAGATATTCAAGTAATATCTACTGTACTTTCTGTGTCCCATTTCTAAGTAGTATTGGAGCCTGTTAATTTGCTCACTCTATTGAAGGCAGAATATAGCTTAATTAGCCCACAGAAAGCCTGTTAACATTAACCAAATAGAGTAAACTGAGTCCATCACTAACATGGAAATATAGCATTAGCAATATGTGAGATTACATCCCTGTTTTACACTGTCTTACTTTTTTATGTGAAACGGCAGCTGTAACGGGGAAAGTATGAAGGTTGGGTGTATGAGCATGATTGTTTGAATGGGCTGAGATGTTCAGTGTGATGTGATGTCAGACAAATACTATGGAAAATGATGTGGAAGGGAATATGCCAAAATGACAGACTTCATATAAGCGGTGAGCAGTATGATGATATCTTATGATTAATGTGATAAATTATGTCACAGTATGCTTTTCTGACCATATTGTGGATATTGTCACTATTTCAAGAAAACTAAAACACCATAATGACTATGATGATGTAATGAATGATTCCTCACAAACTGAGTATAAATAGTTATTTTAACAGGATTTTTTACTGTATGTCTGTATGTATAACATCTTGATATTATATTTTTACCATATCACCCACCCCTGCTTCACGTTTCACAGTCTCTTATAGCAACTGTCACTGTCACCTATACACCTTCTTTCCCCAAAGCCATCATCCTCCTAAAAACAGAGGCTTCTTAAATCCCTCAGCTGTACATGCACATTATTACACATATTGTAAGGTACATGGCCACTGTATATATATACCCTGTCATAATCCTTCTGAATAAGAGCCTCTCCTACTCTCCTCTACTGTAGTCAGTGCACATATGCACTTAAACTTGTTGCAATATACATGATTTTCATATGTTTTCATTTGCATTTATATTGATACTTGCTGGTGAATTCTTTTAGCTGTAATTAGTGTATATATGTATGTACTTCAGTACTTCAGCTTGTATGTCCCAAGGCATGTCATCTCTATAGCTTGGAGATTGTTTCTGTGCAGGTCTGTTTTGTGTTTATATATAGAACATAGTTTTCTATATTTATTTTATTGCATATAATCCAGTGTTGATTCCTGCATCAAAAGATATTCTTTGTACATCTGGCACTTGGCGAATAAATATTCTGATTCTGCTAAGCGACAAGAAATGTATGTATGAACTAGCAAGGACAATGCAGTTTTGTTTGCTATGTTTCTTCCTTGTGCTTAAAATGGAAGCAGGGAAGTCATGATTAGTGAGGTATGTAGTTGTCAAAAAAGCAAGTACAATTCCAAAAAACAATCAAACTTAACTGGAATAACGATTAACAACCATTAACAAACATTAGAATGGTTTCCTCAATTAGGAACAGCAGCTAATTGTATAAAAGCTCAAAGAATACTGAACGTTGCAACCTTACATTTCATTGAGCCAAGATGATTAGTCTAAGTTAAAAGCTCAGTGGACCCAAAGCTAAATTGGACGCAGTGGACCAGTAGTAAAAACAGTGTATATAAATCATATCCAATTGGATCTGACTATTAGCAGCAGCTGTATTCATACATTTTATTGCCGCTTAACCTGAGATTTAAAACACTCCGTCTTGCTGTGGTAAAATTCAAAGCTCATAGCTTTATCTTCAACAGCCATGGTTTTCCTCCCATCAGATTAGGACAGGAAGATATATAAGCTGCATAATAAGTTTAATAAATGTTTATTGTTGTGCACAAGCTTGTTTGCTTTATGAAAATGATGTGTAATGATGTAGTTAATCGAGTGGGGCATTTAAATATGGGCCTTGCAGATAAAAGGATTAATTGTGAGCACACTAAACTAAATGCAGATTTGTTGTTTTTTATTTTTCTTTGGCTCCTTTTTAGACCTGTTTATTTGGCATTCTTAATCCTATTAAAATGCATGTCTCCATTCTGACAATTGAGTGATGGCTTCTTAAACCTGTTTAAATATGTGGTCAGATGGTGCATGTCCACTATGGGCTCAGTAGAATGTATCAGCATGTATAATTAGGGCTTTCTGTAGCTTCCAGAACTGTCTGGTGGGTTCGTGCTCTCAAATGAAAGGTAGAATGAGGTTAACATTGGCGTCTTATCTGAATAGAAGCCGGCTTTTTTTTTTTTTGTGAAGGTAGATGTTGTCGGGGTAGTGCAGAGGTTTTAGCCCTCGTTCTCGTTCTGCCAGGAGTATCTGAGCTGAACGGCCATAAATAGATGCTAAATGCCTTGAAAGATAATTCTACTTAATTCTAGTTCATTTGTTCCATTTTGCGCCTTTTGATGCAGCCTATAAGCACAGTAGCCTACGTCATCTAAAGTTTCTTTGCATTGCAGTAGTGGAAAAATTACTTAATTCACATTTTTTCTGCTGAAATTTCATTAATGTGCATAACATTTGTGAAAGGTTTGGATGGAAACCCAGCTTGTGTGCTATCACTGTATAAAAGATACAGTAATGGCCGTCTTTATTTGAGAGCTCATTCAAAGGTTAAAAGCTCAGTGGAGTATTGGTGGTTCAGGTCAGTAGGCATTAAATGTTGATTTGTTTAATCAGAGTAATAATCAGATGCATTATAGGCCTGTTCATACTCAATCAGCTAGGTTGTACTGAAAACATTTAATATTTCTTTAATATTTCACATTCTTCTTCACGTATCGAATAAATGCAACAGCATCGAGAATGTACATGATTAATGGAGACGAACACATTCAACAGTAGCAATAGCCACATTTCTGCATCAGCCTTAAAGGAAACATTTTGTGTTCTCCTCATTTCTGATCTTGCATGCAAATCAGTGACTCTTTTCATCCCAGCTGTGCTGGCTTGCTAGTAAACAGCGGTCCCTGTAGTGTCTGGAGCTCAGGTTTGTTTGGCATCAACTCACGTTCAGCTCAATGTTTTGACTGTAATGAACTCCACACAATGCACCCATACTTTGACCTTTGCCAAGTGAACACCATGAGGACGGATAGAAGGCTATATTTAGATCCTCTAGCTGAACGAGTCAGCCAAATGAGGTGATTTATTAGGCTCTGAAGATCATTGTCATCGACACGCCGAAAAAGCAACACAACACGCCGTAATGAAGCGCACTGGTAGATAGATAGTGACTGACAGAAAGTTGCAGTAAGTTGCTTGGTTATTAATTTTGAGTAGTTGTTCAGAAAGTCATTCAAAAACTAGTCTTTGATCCCACAACATTCATCAGCAAAAATGATTTTGTTTGTAGCCTACTAATAGGGGCTCAGGTGGTACATGCTGCGATTTGACGTGTGAGATGTGAACTACAAAAGATTTTTGGGTATGTATTTGGATATGCCTCAGGCACTCTGCCCACAGAAGCACATAAACTGTTGGATGTAAACTGCATGCTAAAATCACCACAGATTGTTTCATCTCAACTCACCAATAATCTGTTTAGAGTGAGACCTAGGCCTGAAGACTTAATTCCTGAATTGTGTTTGAAAGTGCAGCGCAGTGGTTCATCAGCAAAAGGTGTCAGATACTCTTTTAGAGGTCAGAAAAAGTCATGCAAAAAGCTACCAGACCACTCTCTTTTTATTCTGAATATAATTGACTTTGCAGAAGTGGTCGCACCAGCACATTTATACCATTCATTGGCACTTTTTATCCCATCCACGCTCAGGAATACTACCGTTTTCAGTTTAAAAAACCTTTAGGACTGCTGCTTTAAGGTGGAACGAGAAATTCAAGCAAAAAGTCAATTTTAGCTTTGTGAAGGTGGATGTTGTCAGGGTGGCAGTCAGTTGTGTCTGGTGTGTGTCTGGTGTGTTATAGTCCTGTTCATACTGAATAAGCTAGTTTGTGATTAAAAAATAATAATAATAAAAATCTAAAAAACTGCAGGTATCCTAGGGGCCGAGACAAATTTGGTTTTATTGCGCACGTCACGCTGAATGGTCTGGGACTGGATGTTTTGCCTGTTAGTTAAATGGTGGTTAACTACCATGGCTTATGATGCTTTATTGCAACATGCAGTTAGTTTTATATCATACAGTATTTCAGCACTAATATGTACTTTGATCTTTTGGTGTTGAAGAAAAAACGGATTCTGTTCTCTCCTCCAGCCTGTTCACTGCACTTTATACTGCTGGTTGTGCCACACAGCACCAACTAGTGGTTGACTAGTCTATGCCTGTATCGGTGTTCATGTATCATATAGGTGCACATGAATAAACCTGATAAAAAGGGGGCCGCTCTAGCACCACTGAAATTATATCTGGTCAGCGGTGGTCCTGTGGTTATCTTTTTCCCTTTATGGACGGGGTAGGGGGAACTGATAAGTTGTGCTATAGTTGGAAACTGTAAATCTGCAGAGTGCACCTATGTGGTAGGTGTTTCTGACTAAATGGCCAGTGTTCTACAAAGAACACATTTCTGGTGTGTTTTGCATACGGCTGTAGGACTAACTGTAGAACTGTCATTGCAGACTATAGGGTACTGTCATATAAACTGTTTGTGATCAGTGACGGGTGTTTGCAGGGTAATCAATTTTGTTTGTTTGTATTTTGAGTTTGTTTTAACAGTGTGAGTTTGTGTTTCTTTTGTAACTACAATTTTAAAAAGTGTAGTTACATTGTGTATGACTGTCAGGGTCAGGACTCTGAAAATATACTCTGGCAAATGTAGTGCATTTACCCTTTGCTTACAGTATGCTAGCATGTGATGTCCCATGAACAGCAGCAGTCAATAAGTTGCAAATCCATACCCTCATTACACAGGACAAAACAAATAGAGCAGAGTGTTTGTGAGATGAAGCGCTGTAGCATCAGACGTCATAGCTGAGTCAATAACGGTAGTTAGTATGGTAGTTTTAGTAATTATAGATATTAAGATAGATATTAAAAAATGATTAAAAACAAAAAAAATGATTAAAACATATTGAAGTGCTAATTAAAAGGTTTATGTGTGCATTTGTACATCTGCAACAGTTTATTAAATGTGTTAGTATTTGTATTTTAGCTTTTATGATGGCTTAAAAATGACAACAATTACACATATTAATTACATAAAATGTCAGGTGGTACAAACATTAATTAATTAATTAATAAAATAGTAAAACTTGGACACCTGTGTAGACCTTTATCCTTTGTTCTTCATGATTATACTTAGACTATGCTGTTTTTTCAATGTTTTTTATTGAAATATATTACATATACATTTATTATATTTTAATAATACAATTTTACTACAAGGTAAATTGACCCAGCTTAACCTTTTTTCACTGTTTACGAAATGGCTACTGACCTTGGCACTGCACCATGAAGGCCACTTGGCCATGATCTCAGAAGATGTGGGATAGTAAGTTGAGATGTTGGTGGTTTTATTACAATTTTATTACAATCAGTAATGGGAGGTGTGTTGGGGGAGACGGGGGGAATTGAAGGAATTCCACAACAACCAACAAGCAAATAAACTACATACAAATAGACTAAAAATGAAACAAAGAACATTAGAAATGTAGATGGGCAGTAAAAATGTGATGTAACATAAAAACACAGTAACTACAATACAACAACCAGAAGCATAAATGCAGGAAGAAACAGAACAAGAAACACCCCAGAATAATAACAGGGCAGCTAACAGACAAGACACAGGTGAGGGGCAAGACGAAGGGGCAAAACAGGAGAGGACCAGGAAAACACCTTGAGTGTCCAGAGAGAGGCTGCTCAAAAGGTGCGGGTGCGACAACACCTTGAGTCACACTTCAAAAACATTATCCAGCACATGGATCAAATGTGCTTTGAAAGTCTTATACTTCTTGTTTATTCTGTTTACCTGTTATAATAATCACTTTTTATTACACAGTAAATTGACCCAGCCTAACCTTTTCATTGTTTCCGAAATGGCTGCTGACCTTGGCATTGCACCATGAAGGCCACTTGGATCTTCCCTGCTTACTCTTTCTTAAAGCTATCTGATAAATCTGTGACAGAAATCAGACACAAAACTTGTTTGTATTTAGAAGCATGATCTCAGAAGCCGTGGGATAATAAGTTTATATTGTTGGAGTAGTAGCTGGTGCTGGAACCAGATCCAAAGTAGTTGTGCAGTAAACCTTTTGATTAGACTAGACAGTGCCAGCTGCCAGGGGATAGTTGCTTGACTGAAAATGCCTCACTTAAATTTGGGTTGAATAATCAATGCCTGGCAAGTGTTGCTTCAGCAAAGACCTTTTCCATGACGGATCAACTCTGAAATCAATTTCCAAAAAATTACCTCTGGGAGACTTTTTTGTCTTTTGTCATTTGCTGCTGATGTTCCAGCCCTGAAGGTCCTGATAGAGCCATTAAATTATTTTTGACTGAATCCACCAAAACCTGGTGAATACAACATTTCCAAGAAATGAACAAGCAATGCCTGACCCTGACTTCAACCTTCTGCTAAAATAACATTATTTTTTTGTTGGGAAACAAGCCAATCATTATGAAATATTGATTATGAGGTGCAGAATGTCAGCTTTAATCTATATTGCTATAAGGCCTGTTTTATACATAAGCCCTCCATTGCGGTGAACCAAAAGCAATTGTTTGAATTGGCTTAATATTGCCTCAATAAACTGTAATACTTGGCTGGAAATGTTTTACAGTCTGTGGGGTCAACAGATGAGTATCTTTATTGACAATACTCTGCAATTGTCAGGGTCTTATTTGCTTTTTGCCTTCAGGCTTGTCTTTGGAACACTCAACCACAAACTCCACATGGTTCAATTTAGGTGCCTGACTTAGTCTTTCCACTTACTGGTCCTCAAAAACAGGTAAAAAGGCATCTATAGCTTCTGCACACTTGAGTTGAGCTGTTCTTGGCTGTTACATCGTCAGTGAAAACAAGTGGATCTTAAGCAGTGTCCTTTTTTCTTAACATGATTTTAGGCTTAATTATGCACTTTTCAGTAAATTGTGACTTGGCTTTTCACTCTTGAGGCCAGCCTCCTGGTTTGCGTCTTACAGTAAACTGAGGTCTTCCATTATCTGCCTGGGTCAGCAGTGCATTAATACCTCTTAGGAAGCTTTGTTTCAGCTATGTCAAATTTCTGGCTGATTTTTATCAGATTTAATCAGATTAAAACGTAGAGCGACAACAGATACAAACTCTAGACGCCAGTGCCACAGATGCTACCGCCAGCTGTCTTGCACATTGTTTAATCTGAAATCAAGTGTGCTTGGATAGACCCTAAACAACAGCATATTGGCACTGGCACAGAACAAGATGTGCGAAACATAGCAACAGTAAACAGCAATAGGGGAAATCCGCAGGCAGGTCACTTGCAACCAAACCCAAACAAACTATCCCACAGCCCAGCACAGAAAAGCCCACAGAATGTGCACACTTTAGACTAACAAAATCAGCTTATTTATATGTGAAGTCTTTTCTTAATGCCGCAATGGCACCTCCCAGGATGTTACAATATACTGTGGTAAGCAGGTGTCTGGGAATCCCAGGTCAAACATTATTGATGGTTTAAAATTGGTTATCACACCCTCTACATGGGTTAAATTGTTTATTTGCTGAACATAATGAAAACATCATTCTGTGGTTTTATCACAAACAATGATGGGGAAAAAATCCAGAAGGAATTCCACAACAAACAAACAAATAAACTAGACTAAAAATGAAGCAAAGAACATTAGAAAGCTAGATCGTTTTAGTAAACTGAAACTCAACCAAGTAGATCAGTGAAAACTAATGCACACCAGGGCAAGACAAAACAGGATGTAAGACAAACACACCAAGCAACTACAAGGCCACAACCAGGAGAATACATGTTGGGAGAAACAGAAACACCTCAGCACAATAATAGGGCAGCTGACAGACAAGACACAGGTGAGGGCCAGGACGAAAGGGCAAAACAAGAGAGGACCAGGAAAACAAGGAGTCTGGGGTCTCTTGGTGTCCAGAGAGAGGCTTTTCAAAAGGAAAAAAGTGCAGGTGCGACAACACCTTGTGTCACACTTCAAAAACATTTTCCAGCACATGGATCAAATGTGCTTTGAAAGTCCTGCAAAAAAAAAAGAAAAACCAAAAAAAAAAAAAACATCATCAAAAGTGTTCACACAGGCCCTGAGGACTGGACAGGGCTTTGGTAGCAGTTTTGGTATCTGCTTGTTTTGATGTCTGATGTAATTTAGTACCTTTTTTGGAGTTTTGTTTTTTTTATATAGAAAATTGTACCTTGATTTGAAGTGTGAATCCTGGGAGGCTGCCTCATTTTTATTTTATCAGGGCTGCCACTGTCTTTGAAGCCAGCTGCTCTCATTTTAGTGGACTGCGGCAGTTCATGAAGTTGTTTTATAGCATTTATCATCATTTAGCGTTTCATTGCTTCTGAAACGTAATAGCTGTGGTCATCTGGATATGGATAGTCTATTTTAATTATTCAGTGGATATATGAGAATTGTGGAAAAGGGTCTTGACATTTGTGAAAGGAATTCTAGATTTAATTGGTGCCGGTATGCTGGAACTGTAGCTTAATATGTGTAGATATCTCTGCCGTGAGCATAATAGCGTAATCTAGTGCCACTTTACACTGTCATTTGTATGAGAGAGGCTGTATTCAGAACCATGATGTATCATGCATTCCACAGTGGCCTTCAGCAGGAGGTTTTAATGAATCTTGCAAATTGGGGTCATCTTTTTTATTGAAGCTCACAGGCTTTGGCTGATTCGGTAGGTGGTTCTGGGAGGACTTTCTGAATAACGCCTGAGCATTTTAAGTAATTGAATCTATTGCTGTGCTCTGGAGGTTATTTCCTCATTGGAAAAAAGATGATGGGATGCAAATTACCCATAGGATCTTCACAAAGTTCTTTCTCCAACAATCGTAAATGAAGTGTACGGGTGTAATGCAGTTATAGGTCCAGAAATCAAATCTATTTTCATTTGAGTTTCAAGTGACTGGACTCTCTATCCCAGTGGAGTCACTGCAGCCAGTATTCAGTTAATGATTCTTCTGTGCACACCAAACAAATCAATGCACCCTTTTTTGGAAAGCCGGGACATGTAGCTCAATAGTTATTGATCCTTTCAGTCCAATATTAAGCCAGAACTTTTGTGGTCAGCACCAAACGTCCAGGGAAAAACTACAGATATTTGCTCTGTATGTTTCTCAAGCTTAGGGCATTTCAAATCACTCTGAATCACTTTGTTTACATTTAAACCTTATTAATTATACAGAAATTAAAACAAACAAACAAATAAATAAATAAATAAAAATATTTGGTTTGGTGAAAAAAAAATCTAATTTACACAACTTTCTACTTACCCCAGATGAAGTCAGTCACCCAAGATGTTTGGTGTCTAAATATTGCTGCTTTAGTTTTAGAGCAATATGTCAAATTTTCCAACCCCAGAAGTGAATAGAACTGTAATAGTTCCTGGTTTCCTAATTTCTGTTGTTTCTTTTTGTAAATAACTGGAAATTACGTTTTGATATATTTTTATATTTAGAAACAACAGAAACTGTGAATGTAATCTGAAGGGCCCATATGCTTGTGTATACCTGTTGTGCGATAAGGCTGTCAGTGACATTGTGTTAATTGTATTAGTTCACAGCAAATCATGCTTTGACACATCTGCACACCTAAAGTGCTGTTTTGAAAGTTTGTTTACCTGACCACCATCCCTCAGATAGCCTCTGGGCAATCATGCAAGACCGGACTGCTATACCTTTGAATGTGGAGAGATGTATAAATCCAAAACTGAAAGCTGCATTAATGTTTCAGAAACATGTTTAAAATTCACTGGTGAAGATCATCCAAAAACACATGAACTGTTTATAAGTTTTGGCTTAAATGACACAGGAAAACAATATGAATCTATGCCTACTGCACATGCACAGATCTTCGCATCTTAACATTTTTTTATATCCTTTCCAGCAAGTTTTTTTTAAACAGACAACATGCTGAGTGTTCTCATTCATTTTTCAACCACTCTCCTCCTTCTTTATAATGTTCCTGGCTCATTGTAGAAAAGACCTGGCCTTGGTTTGAGGTGATTGAGGGAGGTTTTGGGGATGTCTTTACAAAATACATTTGACAATCGACTTTTAGTAGCCTCTAATCACGACTTTCCTTTTACTTTACAAGTCCCTATTTACTTTAATAAACCTTCGGATATGTTACTTTAGTGCTTTTATTTATATATTATTTATATAGTTTTTATTGAGCCAGGATTAGAACAGTCGTATTCTGCTATAAAGGGCAATAGAAACCCACAATACAAACTAAAGAACTGTAGATAATGAACTGACATAGATTTAATCCATTTCCTTATTAGATATTAAATCACTGTAGCCTGAATAATGGTTTTGTCATTGTGGTTTTATTACTTTATATCTTATTATTGTTTCAATCCTGTGAAGCTCAGTTAAGAAACTAGGCTTAAAAGCTCAAATAATAGATTTCTTTCCTCACTCTAATCAGCTCAGTGGGGATTTCAGTTAAACAAGTCTTGGAGAACTATTCATTTGGACCTTTGAATTTTTTAACAATGGTTAATTCTCTATATTTAAAAAATGATGTCCTTATGCTTATATTTTTAAATAGCATAATTTTTGTCTCAATGTTTTTATGGTAAAAAAAAAAAAAAACTACATAAAAGTTTGTGAGTGTTTTGGGGATTTAGCTCATAATAAAACAACACACCTGTAGAACACACTGTGATATTTCCTGTAATGGTATTTTCCTCAATGTCCTTATTACTATTCCTCACAGTTCCTATGACTGCCTGTTGGACGATCCTTTCAAGCACGACTGGCCCCAGCTCCCTGAACTTCCTGGCATCAATTACTCCATGGACGAGCAGTGTCGCTTCGATTTTGGAGTTGGCTACAAAATCTGCACATCAGTAAGTGTAGCTGAAGTCTTTTATCTATTGACACAGTTGCTATATTATGCTTGATGTATCTCTTGAAATCACTCTCAGGCTAGTTGCCCTTTACTGTATAAAGTTTCTACAAAAGTATCTACATCTGAGGATTCCTTTGAAAGCCTCCTACTCAGAAAGCATACCAAAAGCCATTGAAGTGCAAAGTGATCTGTGTCCACCAAATTCTCCTGACAAGCAAAACCATACATAATGCATGTTTTTTACAACATATTGAAGCCAACTTTTCATGGTTTTCATATTATCACAACAACCTCAGTGCTGGTACAAATGTGAATATATGTATGTGCATAAAAACCTCTGGATGTTGCATCCACATTAGTCTTCTAGAGTAACAGTCATGCAGTCAGAATTTACAAAATGCCGTTATGGTGTACTTTACACAGTACTGAGCAAAAGTCAGAGAACAGCATTAATATATTTGATTTCCATTCAAAATGGCCATTACAAGTACAAATTATTAATTTGTCTGTGCCAAGAAAAAAAACTAAACAGGAAAAATATATTAACAGACAATTACACAGAAACCTCAATAACTAAACCAAATCAGTTTTATTTAGCACTTAGTGTGTACACTTTTTTATCACAGCTTTTCAGAAGACTTGCTTTCAGTTTTTTAAAGAAATCTGCATCTGGACATTATTCCACATCACCAAATTTCAGTCTTAGTAGTTGGTTGCATGGGCCTCATCACTGCCATAACCAACCCAACAGCCACGTTTGTGGACATTCAGTGAGCAGTGACACCCTCCATGAGTCATCCACCCGCACCATTGGCTGATAGCTGCGCAACACAGGGCTAAATGCATGCTGACCATTACAACGTCTGCCCTTAACACCACGTCAACGTCACCAAAGGCTGTCATGGATGCGGGTCAGAATGGCAGCGGGTCATCTTCAGTGACAAGTCACACTTTTGTCTTGGTGGAGACGACCAACGAATCCATGTGTAGAGACTCCGTTTCTGTATGTGTCACTCATTAAATATTGCCCATCCTTCCTTCCCAATAGCATTGCAATCCCACACTTTCTTCTGGGTGCAAGTGTTCTTTTGGTGATAAGTGTAGGTATAACCAATATATGCCTGTTTAGACATATTTAACAGAAACAGAATCTGAAATTACTATTATCACAATATATTGAAATTATGCTTAAACCATATTTTTATATTAACACTGTGATTGACCTCTCACCAGAGTGTCTTCCACCAGCGCGTTACCACATCTCTAACATACACGCCCGCTTGAAACCTCAGCACCTTCACACCTGCTTTCTGGCTTGGCAGACGAATGGAACAGATGGCTCCTTGGTTGGCATTCTGTCACCAAAGTCAGAAACACAAGTAAACAAGATGTGCCTGCCGAGCATGTTTCCCTACTGCGCCTCTGTCACACTTAAACAAGCTGCGATGCCCCTCCACCCCACTATCTTTTTAATTAAGCATGAATCATTGCTGCTTGTCAGCTAGTTTTAACGAGGAGGAGTCAACATTAGTATGCAGTGCTGAGAATTAAGTTGCAATGGCCACATTTACTCTGAAACTTGATATAATGTCCTCATGAAAAATGGTGCCACACTCATTCTGTATCATGGAACATTTTAATTAGTTCAAGAAGGAAGTGTTCCACGGTATAGCTTGAGTGTGGCACCAGTTTTCATGAGGATAGTGTTGCTGATTTTGGCTGCACCTTACTTAAGAGTTGGTTGAAGCACCTTTTTGAATCACCTGGTCTAAATATGATGTGGTGAAAATAAAAAGCCTCAAAAATTAAATTACTCCAGGTGGGTGGAAAAGTACTGAGTAGTTTATAAAACTGCAGTTGAACTGTATAGAGAACATATATATTTAACTATATTAAACAATATCTTGAAACAATAAAAACAAATAAATAAATGAAAAAATAATGACTGTTTTTTCACCTGGGACGCATCCAGAGTGGGTTAATAAATGGTTCTGTCAGTTTAACCCAGCATAGCAAAAGTGTTAAGAATTAAATGACAGATTTCTTGCTTTTCAGTAATCATATGTCAAAATTTAATGACCTTTGCTTAGCTCTAAAAGATCTGCTGAGTTTTGGTTATGTCACCATGCACCAGTAGATGAGGGCACATAATATCAACAAACATAATCCCATTTTTCACCTCTCCCTCCCACCATTCCCATCTATCATTGAGAAAACAACACTCTCTCACCGGTGACCCCTGGTGAATCACTCATAAATATGTCACACTACAGTAGGGGAATGAGATGTGTGGACACACAAATCTAATCTTTTCAGATTTTCAGAGTCACTTTCATAAGTAAACATAAATTACGTACACGGACATGTGATCCTAATGAGAGCGGTCAAATAGAAATGTTTTTATATCCACTCTGCGTGCACCATTATTCAATATTAACTTGGCAGCAACGCCTTACGCAAAGTCAGTGCAAGCTGAATGCTGAAAAAGCAATACATTCGACCTTTTTTTGCCCTCATCTTGCTCGAATAATGAACAGCTGAGAGCTGTTCACAGTTATTATCTTTGCACCGAAAGCTGCTAGTTAGTTGTTGTTCATAGCACACATGGTTCATTCACATGATGTTATTGAGCTGGATGTGAAAGTGCAGGCCGTTTCGGGGCACACATTCATTCAGATTAATGATAGAGTCACTTACTCACGCAAATGTCAACCATCCAGTTAGAAAGAACGGATCAGAATTAAAAAAAAAAAAACACTGAAATTGCAAATGTAACTGGGGAGCTTGAGAATGAAGCCCCCCACGGTAAGATGCCCCCCTCCTGTAGTTTGTCTTATGATTAAATGATGCTCTGAAGAAGAAGTGCACTGATTCAGATGTGTATGTTGGTTTCAGTGGAATAAAATGTATTCAAGTCAATTCTGGCTGAAGGTGAGTCAATTGAAAGAAATTGTTGTGTTGATGCAACATAGCGTGGAAACAACATACAAATTTGAATCAAGTAAGTCAGTGCAGTTTTTATCAGCGTGGGACCAAAACTCTCCCTGAACACAGTTACCAAATATATGACGAAATATATGATTATGGTTACAAATAATATGACTTTTTCGAAGGGGTGGGGTTGTGGGGGTGGGGTTGGGAGACAGTCAAATGTTTGGACACATCTTCTCATTCAGTGTTTTTTCTTTGTTTTTATTGTTTTCTACATTGTATATTAATAATAAATCAAAACTATGAAGGAACACATGTGGAATAAACAAGTTTTATACTTTATATTCAACATTTATATGTTTATATGTTTAGATAATTTATATTCAATGTACCCACCCTTTTCTTTGATGACAGCTTTGCACACTCTTATCATTCTTTCATTCAGCTTCATGAGATGCCTTGTCAAGAGTTCATTTGTGAAATTGCACGCCTTCTTAATGTGTTTGAGACCATCAGTTGTGCAGAGGTAGGGTTGGTACACAGTTCTATACAGTGAATGGCCCTATTTGACTACCTTTCTAATCCATATTATAGCACAACTCAACTAAGTAAAGAGAAACGACTGTCTATGATTACTGTAAGATATGAAGGTCAATGCAGTCAGGAAAACCATCAAACGCTCTGATGAGGACCATCAAACGCAATCATGAGGACCGCCTGAGGAAGGAAAGACCACAAGTTACCTGTGCTGCAGAGGATAAGTTCATTAGAGCTACCAGCCTCAGAAACCGCAAATTAACAGCACCTCAGATCAAAGCCCACATAAATGCTTCACAGAGGTCAAGTAGAAGACATATTTCAACATCAACTGTTAAGAGGACACTGTGTGAATCAAGCCTTTATAGTCCAATTGTTGTAAAGAAGCCACTGCTGAGGTAGAACAAGAACAAGAAGAGACTTGGTTGGGCCAAGAAACACAAGGAATGGATGTTACAGCAGTGGTAATCTGTACTTTGGTCTGATGATTCGAAATCTGAGATTTTTGGTTCTACCTGCCACGTCTTTATGAAACACACAAAAAAATAGATGTTTTCTGCATAAGGTAAGATAACACTTTATTGATTTAGTGCTTTTGCTGGTGACACTGTTGGTGATTTATTCAACATTCAAGGCACATTTCACCAGCATGGCCACCACAGCGTTCAGCAGCAACATGCTGTCCCATCTGGTTTGCACTTAGTGGGACCATCATTTGTTTTCCAACAGGACAATGACCCCAAACACACCACCAAGCTATGTAACTGCTAAGTAAGATGTAGAGTGATAGAGTGCTGCGTCCTGGCCTTCATAATCACCTGACCTAAAGCCAATTGGGATGGTTTGGGATGAATTGGACCTGAAAATGAAGGAAAAGCAGCTGACAAGTGCTTAGCAACTCCTTCGAGACTGCTCGAAATCAACCCAGTTGACTACCTCATGAGAATGCCAAGAGTGTGCAAAGCTGTCATCAAAACAAAAGTAAAGGTGTCTACTTTTGTCATCAAAACATAAGGTGTCTACTAATCTGAAGTATAAAACATATTCTGGTTTGTTTAACATGTGTTCCTTTATAGTTTTCATTTCTTCAATATTAATCTACAATGTAGAAAATAGTAAAAAAAAATACAGAAAGAACATTAAATGAGAGGGTATGTCCAAACATTTGACTGGTACTGTGTATATAAAAAATACAAATTTCAATGTCTTAATTATTTATATATAACAATTTATATATTGTTAATTTTTTATATGTCAACCATAATATCATGATCATGACAGATCTACTGTACAAGCAAAATTGATTGCTGTTCTAGTTTATTTACTAGAACTGTGATCATCACTGTGTATGAGCTTTACGGTAAATGGACATGGTTCTTAAGGGCCGCCATTTTGCCCAGTACAGTAGTGGAATTTACACAAAAATACAATACACCAAGCTGTTTATTTTCCATAATTATATATTTGAAAATTGTCTGAGAATGTCTGAGAATTTTATTTTAGGAAAAACGTTGAATATTATTTTAATTGCCGCCTTCAGACTGACGCATGTTTGTCATCTCTAGAAAAACATTACATTACTGGTTTACTGTTTTAATGGCTTGTTTTTTTTACACCATGTGCTTTTTGAGAAAATAAAACGCCCAGCAGCCGCAGTTTTCTAGGCCTTGCATCTTCACATGCCTAATGAAGAGCAAAATACAGCTTAATGAAGAAAAGTGTTGATGGCATGGTCTTATCATATTCACAGTTTGTCATTGGTAATGATCAGAGTCGTGACACGAAACATTTGTTTCTCGCGGCGAAGATCAGGCCTGTCAGTGCCAAACCAGGCCAGTCAAACTCGAGAGGGTGAATCAATTAAATCTGCTTTGATCAAATCCACGCTTTGACTGGTTTCTTAAGAGAAACAGGATGACTTGAGGCCCGTGGAAACAAGATATAAGCTTCTCAGTTCTCTCTCACTCTCTCACTCTCATCCACCTTCTCTTTCTCTCTGTTTCTCACGACCAAACCATTGGAATTGTTGCACAATTTCTCTCTCCTCAGTTCCGCACATTTGATCCTTGCAAGCAGCTGTGGTGCAGCCACCCAGACAACCCTTACTTCTGCAAAACCAAAAAGGGACCCCCGCTGGACGGCACTGAGTGCGCACCTGGGAAGGTAAAACACACGCACCATGCTTAACTGCACTTTAACTTTTCTTTATGGCTCAACTCTGCATTTGTGGGTCTCTTATTTGTCCCATATAACCCACTTTATATCTCAAGAAATGAAAGAATAAAGGTTCAGAATGACCCTCACAATCCGCTGGCTTTAATATTATGTGGTTAATCTCAAACTTGACATGCATGTAAGACAACAGGCCAACCTGTCAAAAAATCCTAAATCAAGAATAAAAAGTCTGTTACCTGACTATAATAAAGGAGTTAGGAGGCTATGATTTCATCCTTACTAAGCATTGACTAACAGGTCCCGGTTTTACAGAGATGTGTTAAATATAACATGCAGAGGTGATAGTAACTAATATTTATTTATATTACTATTTTGTTTATTTATTATTAACCACAGTGGGATCAACCAGATGTGAATTTATAATGGGACCAGTTTTGTGAGGAAAATCAGTCTAGGCCTTCTTGAAGTCACTTATGATGCTTTTTTGCTCCACATGGTATGACTCGACTCGACTCTACTCTGCTTTTGGTACCAGCTATTTCATTTTCCACTAGTGCCCTCTCAATGTAGCTGGTCATCATAGCGATTGCCGCATGAAATTGCTATGATGTGAAGTAGTAAATTTTTGTTCAGAAGAGGCAGCAAGACAGAAGACTGCTGAAAAGACGGACTGTGTAGGAAATACACAGTCAACTCACATTATTATGACCACTTCCTACTTTTGGCAGCAGCAGCTCGTTGCTCAAAAAGGAAAAGGAAGACATTTTCAAGGCATTCTCTGTGACCACTCATCCATGTGGAAGGCACTCTCAATCGATTTGGGTATGAATCCATCCTTCCAGATCATGTGCACCCATACATGCTGATTTCCTTCCCTGGGGCAGATGGGATCTTCCAGCAAGACAATGCAACATATCGCACAGCTAGAAATGTCTGACATTGGTTGGAAGAGCAGACCAAGACTTCCAGATACTACCCTGCCCCCCTAATTCCCCAGACTTAAACCCATCTGAGCATCTGTGGGACCATCTCGATCATAGTGTTTGCTCTATGGATCTTCCCCCACAAACCCTCCAGCAGCTGTGGGATGCACTGCAGTCAGCATGACTCCAGATACCTGTGACAACCTACCAGGACCTTACTGAGTTTCTCCCAGACGTCTAGCTGCTATCCGTGCTGCACATGGTGGTTACTCTGGTTATTAGCTGATGGTCATAATAATGTGACTCGACTGTGTGGTGGTCCAAATGGAAGATTACGACAACAACAACGTGTTTTAATTGCACATTTTTTTCCTTCTTTTTGACCGGGTTTTGACATTTATGTCTAAGGTCTAGCTCAACAGTTCCCTACAAGTGACTATATATACAGTATATTTTGTTTTGTCTATTCATGTTTGCACTAGACATTTTTTATGGTCCAGTTCTTGCACATGCCACTGAACTTGGCCAATAAATTGATTGTGATTCTCATTCTCGCTCTTCTAGTGGTGCTACAAAGGTCACTGCATGTGGAAGAATGCCAACCAGGTAAAGCAAGATGGCGCGTGGGGTGCCTGGACAAAGTACGGCTCGTGCTCACGCTCCTGCGGCACAGGAGTGCGCTTCAGGACTCGTCAGTGCAACAATCCAGCGTAGGTTACCCCTCCATACACACAGTCAGGTTTCAGCATGGAAAATTATAGGCTTAGTCTTCAATATGCTGTGCATGCATTGATGGGAAATGCCACAAGCCCAGGGACCTATTTCAAATGTTGGCTGTTTAGAATTTGGGGTCTGGATTGGATTAAAACCCAGATCCCTGGGCTTTGCAGTGATTTAATCAAACCCACAACATGGCATCTGTTGGAATAAACCATTTTCCACATTTCCGAACGAGGCATCAAAACTAGAAAATATAGTAACTGCTATAAATCAGAAATGTTGGTCACAACCACAGACACAACAATAGGTCACCCGATGAGGCCCATATCATGGAAACCCGAATTTTCCTTGCTTTTTTGGAATAAAAGCATTTGATGTACGTCAGCACTGACAAAACGTTCCATTCACTTCGCTCCATTGAAACCATTGTTTTTCTGATGACAGAAATTTACATCTTCCTATTCAGCCTACTGCAGTTTAGCTCTGCCAATTTATGCCAAGTGTTTTTGCTTGGACTGCTGTTTTGATCAGGAATAACACATGACTGAGCTCATTTACACATACTTTACCTTAAAGCTCAGTAACAAAAACAGATTGTTTAGCTCTAACAAATAAAGAGAAGTATGTCTGTTTAGGTACATAAACCCACATAAATGTCATAAGTGGAGCTCAACGAAGAAAGTAAAAAACAACAGGAAAAGTACAGAACGTGGCCCTTTAATGAGTAGAAACATTCAACACATCAGTAAAGAAGCCTATAGGCCCACAGAGGCATAGATCCATTGGCTGTAGTGGGCTTTCATTACATTCCCTTTGCAGAATCTGGTCACTCTATTATGACTCATATTCCAAATTCTTTTTCAAATTCTTACTTCTCCTTCCTACTCCTCTAAAGTTAGGTTTAAAACATGATAGCACCATCCAATGGCAGTTGCTTTTTACTGGATTAGCCTCCCATTGCTTAGTTTCTGAAATGAGCCAAGTCCAAGGGTTCCCATAGATTTCTAAGCATAAATGTTCAGCAAAGACAATAAAAAAAATCATGAATAATAGAAAACCTGAAAAATATGTGTGTGTGGCCCTTTAATGAGCAGAAACATTCAACTCATTAACTTCGAATGAGGCACACACAGAAATTAGGATGATATAATGATTGTGATTCAACATTTTCCAACTAAAATTATCAATGAAAACGTTCTGTTCTTTGTTTATACTTGTATCCTACATGCACCTTCACTACTTATATTTGCCTAAGAAATACATTTTGCACAAGAAAATAAGCTTAAGAAAAACATACACTCATTCAGCCTTCTCTAAATATTCTGCTCTTGGGCAAATCAAAGATAAAACAAGTGAAGTTTTTTTTGTAAAAGGTAGTAAACCTGATTTTTCCTTTTATATTGCTTTTCTTCCTGTAACTCAGTCCATCTAATGGTGGTCAGGACTGCCCAGGTGTGAACTACGAGTTCCAGCTGTGCAACACAGATGACTGCCCCAAACACTTTGAGGACTTCAGGGCTCAGCAGTGTCAGCTTCGCAATTCACACTTTGAATACCAGAACACCAAACACCACTGGCTCCCCTACGAGCACCCGGATGGTAAGTGTGAGAGACAAATTAGACAAATTCAGGTAGAAAGTGGTATTACGAGACAGAACGGGCCTGGGCTAGCTGGTTAGCTTGCTGACTTCAGTAATATGATACACAGATGTCTTTGTCAAACTGTTAGTTCTGCACATTCTCATCATTTTAGAAACTAAAAAAAATTACAGATTGATCCTTTAATGACGTGACCACTGTAACCTGCAACACATAAAGTAAAAAAGAAAAAGTTGCATAAACGTCAGTTAAGTGGTTCAACTCTCTGTATGTCAGCTGTAATATGTGGCTGTGCTTCACTGCCGTTCTTGTTGTGCGTTCTGACATCATGAACTGCTGCTAAACTAAATGAAATCCAATCTGCCGTGTCTAACTGAGTCATATATTCGGAATTCCGGTCTCAATCAGACTCAAAACCACCTCCACGGTTTGACTCATATTGGAAAATTTGCCATTCAGATATGAGCTGCTCAAATCCGATATGCCCAAAAATCCAATTTCAGATAACAGTCTAAACAAGGCCTAATAGTCACCGTGTGATGTTCTTATGTACCCATCATTGTGATTTGCGCTAGGATGCTGGCCTGGAATTTTTTGGTTGCTGTTGCAAAACATCTCACATACTTTGAAGACCAAGAAATGGCAAGCTGAACCGTGTGGCAAGTGCGGGATCAAGGAACATGTGTCTAATAGCAGCATGGTCAAGTGGAGGGCAGGCTCCATGCTGTTCTTCATCGTGCCTCGTTCCCTTCCTCCCCTCTGTTTGATCGGCCCTTTCATCCATTTGCTTTTGTTTGCTCTCTTTCACCTCTCTTTTAGCTGTGCACGAGGCCTGAGGAGTTTAAGAAGAAACTGCCCAGGCCTTAAATGCAGCCTCCCACGTAAAAGTGATAGATTGCTCCTGGGGGCACACATAAAAAAAAATCCCCTTTAGCCTTAGCCTGTGGTTATCCAGCACGCGCCATGCTTTCATACAGGTGGTCTTCTTATCCAAAGCTATTTACTCAGCGGGATTTTGACCACTACTTACTGGTGGAAAAAAAGAACATTTAGATGCAATGTGTTGCTCAGATTGTGAAAAGACCATAATGCTTCACCTAACAGCAGAAAAAGTGATTTTATATAATCACTTTTATATTTTCTATATTTTAAATATTTTATAATAGTAGTGTTGTAATATTTTGTTCATTGCTACCACCACATGGAATACATAGAACACTGACTTCCGCACTTAGCCAAACATGGGGCATTTTCAGCACCCCGAGTCGACGAGGTTTTACCCTTACGAGTGTCTGGTTTTGCCAGTGATAATGTTTTAATTTGATTCATTATTACTATTATTTGGTTTACTGTTTGTAGATTTTCAGTCAGTTACACATTTGTGTTTGTAAGTAAAAGAGGAGAATATGGACGGATTTTATTCGATTATTTAGATTATTATTTAAAATTATTAAGATTAAAATCAAGGATGTGATCCATCAAAATATAAATTCTAAAAAGGTTCCGATCCTGGAATCTGATTGTTGGAGCTACATTTGAAAACACTGTATAATACCTGATACATGCACACATATGAGCACACACATGAACTAAATTCTGTTCTCCTTGTACTACTGGTTGGCAGTGCCAGGTTTAGCATATATATGTATTGTAAATTGCCATAAACAATATTAAATAAACATGGTTTTGTTTAAACCATTATGCTGACCTCTAAAATATGTTCATGATCACATGACCAAAAACTCAAAAGTTGATGAAATGACTGAGATATATAATGACCAGGTACTCAAAGTTAAATATTTTATATAGTTATATTTACCATCACCAGCCCAAACGTAATTGTCATTAACTGTGCTACCTTTGCCTTAATGTACCTCAGTATTCTCGATCTTGCAGAGGACGTTCCTCAACTTGAGCAATAAATCCACTTGTTTAAATTTGGAGTTGTTGTGAGTATGAAATGAAAAAAAAAAAGATATTAACTTATTCACTTCAACTCTTGTTAACCAGTAGTGTTGGTTGAACAATTGTTTATTTGTCATAATTAGTCATAACGGTAAATTGGTTAATTATTTACATCCTAGAAAACATATTTCATTATGATGTGAGTATGATAAAAAGTGCATTTTGCAAAACAGGAACAGAAACAGAATATTTTAAGCTGTAACTACAGATGGCAAATCGCATGTAAATTTAACTCATTATGCAGTTACATCTAAGGGTTAAATTTCAGTCCTTTCAGGTGGTGGTCCAGGGCATCTGGGGCCTCATTTATAAAAGCACATATTTGTAGTAGTAGTATCCGTATGTACAGATTTGATCATAAATTTGTTTGATCTTAAAAAAAAAAAAAAATAAATAATAATATATATATATATATATATATATAAAAATCAGATTTTTGATGTAAATGATCAAATAGATTGACATACGTTACCAATCTGAAGTACAGACTTTTGGAAGTCAGTCCCTGTGATGGGATCAAAGGGGCAAACTTTGACCTTTCACCTGATGGAATTATTCTAAATCAGTAAATAAGAGGCTGCAGGCTCTCTGGGGTGAACTCTGCAGGTGAGAGTTTTCTGGGTTGTATGGAGCTAGACTAGAGCGGCCACATTCAGAGTCACCTGCAGAAAGAGCCATTGTCAGCGATTAAAAAAAAGAGTTACAGTTTGGCTGGGAAATAGCTGTTCACATATAAAGTTAATTGGAGAGAGATATTGGTGTCCAACTGAGATGCTTAGCCAGCAAGACTGTATAAAAATGAGTGCTTCGTAATGCAAGAGCGCAATTGCCCAGGGGAGACGCTCAATGCTCAACCTGAGAAAAATAAAGCTTGGAGCCTTTTCTCTTTTGCACTGAACACAGTCTCTCTAGAGTTAAGCTGAACATTGAGTGTTTTATTTGTAATTTTTAGTCTTTTCAGGTCATAGAATTGGTACAACATAGTTAGGCCCAACACACCTTTCAAGACCAAGCTGACTAAATACATGATGATGAGAAGCTCATGAGGCCATCCACTTCCTCATGTCGTTTAATATAGATGTGCTTTTATGCACCTACATAATGTTTTTTTGTTTTGTTTGATTTTTTCAATAACTAAAAAAATAAACAAATAAAGCAGTAATTTCATGAAACACACTGTTAAACTGGTGAACGCTGTAGAGACTCTGTAGACTTAAACATGCTGCACTATAACACTCTGTTCTCTCTTTTTGAGCATTTATTGCTGAATGGAAGCATTCATATGCAAATCAGTTACACGGTGGGTGGAGCTGAAAAGCTCGCTTATTTCTAGAACCGATTGTGATTTATAAATAATCAGTCCAATCAACTCCATAAGTTGCATGCATGCATTTATACGTACACTCATTTTTATAAATCATTCACACACAAATTCTGAGAGCCTTGCAGAAGTATGAATTTAGAATGGAACAGAAGTATGTTTTATACATAAGGCCCCAATTTCTGGACCACATAGTTTGAAGAACGACTGTTTCCTCCTACGGGCCATAAATGTTGTGGTTCAAATGCTCTGAAGATCCAGGCTGACCATTAGAAAATGACCATTAAGCATTTGAGGACCTTCTACGGCTCACAGATCAATGAGCTCACTTTCCTTTCAGCCATCAAACAATGCCAACTCACTCTCTGTATCGACCTCCCATGTCAACAGATCTATCCCTTGGTGGAACAGTGCATACAGTGCCTGCGCTCACTCAAAGCGATACACATTTGTGTGTTACCCCAAATGTATGAGATCAAGCAAAATGTGTTTGGTGTCCAAAGTTTGGTTCTTTATTTTTGCACTGGAGCTCTAAATAGGTGTGGGTGATTCTTTTAAACAGAACTTATTATGCTGTCTGTTTAGAGAAACATGCAGTTGATCAGTGTTCTGTAAGCACTTAATGTGGCATTGCCCACAATATGTGTAGAAACGTATTTTGTGATGTGAATTTTTTACTAAAACGATAAAATATCGCCATGTTGTCCACCCTCAGCTAAGTCATGGAAGCGTATACCCTACCAAGTAGCATCAAACTGCATGCCTACCTTATCACATAGCTGCATCAAGCCTCACTGGGTTGTTATATAATGTCAAACACTGTAGACTTGCTTACTTGGTTTCTGATAGTGATGCACATCATGGAAATTTGTGGCAGGAACAAAAATTTAGGGCACTCCGCATAGAAAACTGGAAAACAGCTGACAATGAGTAAAAACAGTCTTAGTATAGTCTTCAAAACACAACTTTCTCAACAGCAGAGAACAGTTGGTCATTCAAGGCAATGACCTTAACTGTTTTTAGTTGCACTTTGGCTATTTGGTCATTCCAGAACATAAGGCTACAGATGATGTATTCCATATATTGAGTGCCATATTTTGGCACTGCAAGTGCTATGAAACCTGTTGTGGAGACGTAATTGGGGGTTGTAACAGCTCATGGTAGCCCCTTTTAAACTCTGCGTAAACAGAGATTACAAACTGCTTGTTGTTCCTTGTAGAAACCCCCTGTTTTAATGCCTCTGCATTGACCGCAAATTGTGCTGGAAGCCAGTTAAAGAAACAGTGTTTATAATCACTGTTTCTGATTTTTTCCTCATGTTGTAGGATTAATCTTTGGTGATTTTTTTTGTGGTCAAACGTTTCTGCTGTTTTTCTGGAACAAAAATGCCATTGCTTATCATTTTTGGCTGACACTGTGTGACATGCTGACCCCCTTCACACCTGGTCACTTCATGCATGCAGAGTATCATGATTGTATCTAAATGAGGCCAAGCCACATAAAAATGCAAGTGTAAACACAACCAAGATGCAAATCTAAACGCTCAAAACTTCAGGAGGTGGTAAGAGACGCATTTGGGCCACACGTGTAATAAGTGGATTTACATATTCCGTTCCACTCAGCAATCGGATTTCAGTCCAACTAACTGGCAGATACATATGACTACCAAGTCAACATGAAGTGACCAGGTGTAAACACTGTTGTTAATTCTATAGTATAGCCAAAATTCAGAATTCAGGATGGTTGCTAGGACTGTTTTTAGCTTTTGACTATGATAATTAACTAGGCATCTATGATAATTTAGGCATGCAATGCCTACATGCTAACTGGTAGGTATAACCTTCCATTACGGATTAGCTACATTAGCCTTGCAGCTGTGGCACATTACTAAAGAAGCACACTTCAGACATGTCTCAGGTGATGGACTGCGTTTGGTTTAAACAGCCCCTCCTCCTGTCTTTCAGCCAACAAAAGGTGTCACCTGTACTGCCAGTCGAAGGAGACGGGTGATGTGGCGTACATGAAGCAACTGGTGCACGACGGGACGCGGTGCTCCTACAAGGATCCCTACAGCATCTGCGTGCGGGGAGAGTGTGTGGTAAGCTGCTGACAGCCACTATCCTCTCGAACCTTGCAGCCATGCAGCTTAACTGCTACAGCCAAAAGTCCCCTGACAGCACCTGCCCAGAAAGTTGACAGCAGCAGCTCGAACAGCCTGTCACGCAAAAAAAGCCTCCCACGAAACAGTCTAGAAAAATACAGTGCTATTGATATCATATATTCATATAACCGCATTGGCCCACTACTGCAAAAATGGCTACGCTAAAGGTGCTGAAGATGAAATGAAAGCTATTCAGAACAGATAGCATCATTCGAATAATGGGCTGCTTTTGCTGTGGTTGATAAAAGCGCAGTTCTTTTTTTTTCCATAGACAGTGAATTAAATACTAGTAGTTCTCATTTTCCTTGGACAGAGTGAATGAAATAATAATGTGGGTTTTTTTTGGTTTTTTGGGGGGGGGTGGTAAGAAAAAGTGAATTGTGCTCCTTTAGCATGGTTTGTGGAAGTGCTTATCAACTGTAAAAGTTCATCCTAAAGCTCTCTCGAGGCAACAAGGTCTGTGCCACCAAAAAATACAGCAGAATAAGTTTTCTTGTGGTTTCAACTAGGACAATAGTCTTTTATCCCCCCAAAGAGGAGAATGAGGACAATTTTAGAGTCAAAAGTAGCGATGTGGTATCATGACATCAGCGACTACTGGGACTAATAATAGGAGTCTGAGACCAAAGTGAGAAGAGGCTTCAACAGAAGTGTCTTGGCTGATGTCTTATTTCTGGCTGCCCCTTCTTTCTCTCTCTCTCTCTCTCTCTCTCTCTCTCTCTCTCTGTATCTCTCTCTCTCTTTTTTGTTTTACAGAAAGTGGGCTGTGACCGAGAGATTGGCTCTAACAAGGTAGAGGATAAGTGCGGGGTTTGCGGAGGGGATAACTCCCACTGCAGAACCGTGAAAGGAACCTTCACCAGAACCCCCAAAAAAGCCGGTATGACCCTTTTCACTTCTCTTTCTCAAGGACCACCCATGGGCAATAACTCCCATCACCACGTCTCATTTCCACTGGCACAACAGTCCTACCACTGTGAGATTTTGTTTTTGCTGTGTTCTGGCACTGTGTCCTACTTCTGGGGTCAAACCCACATGTCTGTTCATGCCAGACTTCTTCTCACACATTTTGGAGGAGTTGGCAAATGCAGCATGCTGGCCTTTTGGTGCTGGTGTGAGTCATCCAAAGAATCGCTCCTCAAAGCTTTCAAGTTACCTTATAAGTTAGCTCTCAGGTCACAAATCGCTATTCGGTTTTACAAACTTAAACATGTCAAGCGGTGTGACCACACATTCATTAAACATATTCTATTTCAGAGTTATTTATGAGTGCTGAAAATGGGTATGAACTAGCCTTAGTGTCTGAACTCAGGGTTATGCTTTTTTAAATTCAATATTAATTTATGATTGTCATTATATAAAAACACATTTTCATGGTTTTACAGTAATCACACCATCATACTTGATGAACTGGGCCTTATCACTTGAGGTCTTCTTCATGATTGTACTGTATCCCCTTTTTCTTAAAACTTTTGCCACAGTAAAATGAATTTCAGTAATTCAGAATTGAAGAAGTAGGGTTTTGCAATTAGTTGAATATTTAAAAAGTGGCCCTCCTATGAGTTTTAAAAATATTAAACAGAAATTCATGCCAAACTATTTTACTTAGAATGTATTAACAAATTATATTTCCTGTTTTAATAGTCTACTTAGTATGCTGTCTAGAGAAAAACCTGATGTCTCCCAAAAAAAAAAAAAACACTTTACAGGAGAGGGCAAAAACCTAAATGAATTTGAATGTAGGTCAGTGGAACCGTACTTAATTCCAAGCAATTTTCTGTTGGTCCATTCATCATGAAATTCACACAGTGTAAACAGCAGCTGCTGTATTCAAATGATGCATAAAAGTAAAAATCGACAAAAATGTAGATTTTTCATTGGACAGTGACAATAGCTTGTTGGGCAATCGCACTACCTGCTATTTTTAGGCTCTGGGAGACAAATGCCTGAAAATTTTATATTGCAGCTAGTTCCTGTAGAATAATGTGATACAAGTCTTTTGTTTATTAAACTTTATTATAGAAATACAATGAGCATGCATACTTAATAGCATAGTGGGTTGTGCCATCAACAGCTGCACTTATTTTACATCTGTTGCGATATTAAAAATGAACAAAAACATGGCAAAACTCTAAAAACTGATTTTGTCAGTGCATCCATTCAGAGCAGAGGTCCGTTCTGGCTCTTATAAAACCATGTCAGATGTGAAAGTCTTTGTTCTGTTAGAACTGTAAAGTACATGTTCATGCTTCTGGGACTGACTCTAATTAGAAGTTACTCTGGACACATTTTAAAATGGCATGATTAGTCATTCCAGTGCCCTAAATGAAAGATTTCAGTTTTTAATCCTAATACTGACTCATCTACTCAGCAGTGCTTTCAGATATGTATGCGCATATGTAATATCCATAGGTGTTATAATATTAGAGTGCAGCTCAGTGGCAGCATGAGTAGCACTTAACAGACATCTAAGGGAGGAAGTGATTAACATATTCAGCAAAACGAACAAATCTGTCTGTTTTGCAGTGCTTTTATAGAATATTTGACTGGTGGAACGGGCCCAAAATGAAGAAATGTCTGTCAAGTGCTTTGAATGTATCCCCTCACCTCTCATGTCTGCTACAGGGAAGCATGTCAGCATCATGCCACCAATTCAGTGTCATGTATTATTCATGGCATTGATAATGCATATAAATAAAGATATTCCTGATAAATCTTTATCGGGTTGCCAGTCCATGTATATAAGCTGTAGAAACATTAATATGGTGGGTCTAGCCAAGTACAAGTTTGTAGCCTTTACATAACCAAGTCACAAAGCTTGTGACTCAATAGGGCATCGTATGGAACTAAAACACAATATATTTTGACCTAGAATGTTTAACATGTTTATAATAAAGACACTTTACTAGACACTAAAGCCATTTAGTCACAAGTCAGAAAAATATGACTTTAGAGACAGTCTCATAGGAAAGTTAACAAATGTAATTAATATGTTGCACATTTTATTAATAATTGTTAAATGTGGTAGCTATAAACACAGTAGCTATAAAATACAATTTCTGCCCATTTTGGAGCTCCCTCGGTTGAACTAAGCATTTTCAGTAAGTTGATAGAATGTTGGTAGAAATGTGTACATTAAAAAAACTGAAAGCGAACTGGATTTCCACATTAACTGTATTTAAAGGCTGTTATTGTGGCAGTTGTGCATGGCTTTTGATACCAAGAAAGCCGCAATTCTGTTTTATATCTTTGCAAATAGCTTTACACACACAAAAAGCCAACTTTGTCCTAAAAATGGTTGGTTTCACCGTGAAGGGGCCAGCGGAAGGAGGCTACCTTTACAACTTCACACCATGTAAGCACTGGCTTTATCTTCTGCAGATTTCGAGCTCCGTCCCCAGCAATGCCACAGTCATGGCTCTGTAGGATACGCAGAATGGCTCCCTGCTCCATCCTTCAGCACAGTGCTAACCAACGCTGACGTCTGTGGGCTAATGTAACAGAATTGGCAGTTCGTATCCCCCTCCAACCACGTTCAGCTGTCCACTGACAGTGCATTAGCAGCAGTTTAAAAATTTGCTGTGGCTGACTTCACATGTCACTGCGGGAGCTCATAATAACATTTACACTCTGAGCATTGGTAGTTATTATTCCTGCAGAACGACATCAACATCCTTTACCAGTCATCGTTTTTGGGGTCATTAGTGGTCAGGTTTGTGATTCATTAGTTAACATCAAAACAAAAGGGAACAGTCAGCAGTGCAGAGTCGAACCTGTTGATGCAGAACATGAAAGAAATGTGTTGTTAAGTGTAATGCCTTACATAAATAGCTATGTAAGTGCCCAGCTGTCCTGGAGCGTGTGGCTGGAAACCGGTAATAAATGCATCTGTCCAAAATTGAGTGTTGTTGCCTCAGGTATTCAGTATCGAATCTTATTTATAAGATTGTGCCCTTTAGAAAAGGTCAATATGTAATGACCCCTGCCCAATATTACATCAATAGTTCTACCAGAGCGTTCTAAGGCACAGCTGTGTTAACTCTCTTAATGATGTTGGCATTTGTGACCGCTTCACTGTGGAATTAAGAAGAGCCCAAGACTAATTACCTGCTTTTAACAAACAAGAAATACATCCTGCCTCCAGTTTCTCTACATATCTGGTTCAGTAAAACAGAAAAACAGGCTGCCGGGATACCATGAACTGGTGTCCAACTCCCAGTTTATGGACATGCCTGGAGAAATAACATGATAATTTATAATAATAATAATTTATTATAACTATAATAATAAGCAATATTGCTATATAGGCTGGGTATAAGGAAATGGACTTCCACAGTTGCCAACTTCAGCAAAGTTTGTGACTCTTTTTTAATGGCCTTTTGATAGTAGGGATTCAGGCGTGCTATACATGAGCATCATGCTGGCCTGACTACTGTATAAAACCATAACTCCATTCCTCAGAGTGCACATGCTATGTTAATTACATATTAGTGGTATAGTGGTTACTGTACAATAGGTTTGAGATTAATAACTTTATAAGCTTGAAGTGTCAAAACTACCTGCAGCTCATGTTTGCTCTAGCTTTGACCTAAAAAGTGCTAGTTGTTAGCATCCATAGTGTAAAGACCCATTTCATCCAGTGAAAAAGTTTCTTGTGGCATTGCTTTGTGTTGCTCGTGTTTAACTCCAGTGAGCCAAACATCTCGCCAGCAGTCCATTCTGAGAATGTGCAGATGGTAATTAAATCTGTTGCCAAATGAATTACAGCATGTGCATGTGCACACTGGACATTTGTGAAACAAATCAGCGTGTGCATTTGGAGCTTGCTGTGTGCTGCCATGCTATCTATCCGTATAAAGATGCACATGGCGTCCTTTATTGCAGAATTCACTGTTTGTAGCATACAAGCTCACTGAGAGTGCAATTCAGATGGAAAAGGTGCTTGTTATTTGTTATCTGATTTCTATAGTTACGATAAAATGCAATGTGTGTGCAGTGAATGAATTCTTTAGCTCTGATAGATGAAGCACATTATTAACAAAAGAAGAGTGGATTAAAGGGCAAAAATAGATACGTTTTTGAGTCCAGCAGAAAGGAAGTCGACTGGTCAGATGATTACGTTATTTTATATTAGGATATTATATTATGATTATAGACTATTTTGATTCATATAATCAAACAAAACTGTTTTGTTTAAATTATATTTCAAATTAAAAGCTTTTTCTAATTTATCTCTCAAGGCTGAGGCTGAACTGATGGATTTCCAACAGGCTGAAATTGCATTTTATTGCTACTTTGAAAAGAGGTTAAAGGCTTGTTTAAGTGTTTGATATATTTGTATACATATAAACCCACATTTCCGTGCCTACTTATCCAATTTAGTATGTAATTTATTCATTTAATACATTACATTATACCTAAATTTCCCATCTTCCTGCATTAATGAACTGAGCTTAGCTTTATGGTACGATGCACTGATGTGCAGAGCAGAACATATAGACGCAGTGACGTCTTTACAATGGTTGCGGAAGTGCTTGTAAATGGCGTGGCAGACTGATTATGGGGCCTGCCACTTATCTGAAGCTGTAGTTCCATTAGAAGCACCAGGCTGCATTAAAATAACCTTTAAGACGTTGTGGATATTTTAAGCTGTACTTTCCTAATACCACACTAAACACGCAAGTCCACCATTAACATCAACTTTCATGTCTTGTCCTCAATTACAAAAAGAAAACTATTCATTACCTAGTAAGTACATAGGTTTCATTTAGACACCCCCCCCATAATCATGCCTGGCTCTTTAGAGCCAACAATGTGCATGCTATCAGAAACATATTGGACACAATTACTACACGGATGGCAGGACTGTTGCGCCAGTGGGAACTGATGCGTGTTGCCCTGTTGCCCAACACATGCAAAGTGACCCAAAAAGTGCTTCAGGGATCTGGGGCTATTTCCTTCTTGGCACATTTCCTGACTTAATGCAAGTTTCAGACTTGTGTTTGAGGATGGTACGACTAGCATTAACCATGTGAAACTGTTAGCATAGTGTCTTGTTAGCACTGACCTTCTTTTAATGATGCAGTTGTTATGACACTAAATGTAATTTGCACGCTGACATCCATGAATAGCACAATACAGCAGCATGTCACAGCATGTCTTATTTAGTGGAAGAGGTCATGACAAAGCACGACTGCTTGTTTGTAGATAATGTGTCATGTGGTTGTCCCATTAACTGGTTGTAACAGGCATCGTAAGTGATGTGCCACTACAAGACTTAACACGGCACCGTTTAACTTGGCATGAATGGACACTGTAGCATCTCTCTAACAATGTGTTGAATTACTAACTTGAATTACTCACTTTTTTAACAGGGAAACAGTTAAGCAAGAGATGCCAAAAAGAAATCCCTTTGTTGGAAAACACAATCTGCAAGTATTCTGTGTTATCTAATCTTACTTTCCCTCTCTCCCTTTGTAATGCATTCCTTGCCATTGACTGGCATGCATCCAGGTAGATGAAGACGTTAAAGGATAACGTTTTTGAAGGTGAAAATGAAAGTGAATAACGTATATTGACTGTTTTTAACAGGAAATTAGCTACATAAAGTGTGGTCTGTGTAGTCTCTGATTTTTGATCAGGCCCATTAAATAAAAGCAGGCCGATGCCACATAAGGACCACTTTAGTGTCCTAAAAACCTTTCAGTTGAGTGATTTCGATCGAGTTTCCTTTTTCCTGCTGAAAGGTTCTATAGGGAACCAGAAGTGGTGCTTCTATTGCATGGCTCTAGAAGCCACTTCTATTTTTGAGAGTGTGCACTTCCATACAGTCTCATTAAGTCAGGCTCGTGACACAAAATAGGTTAAAGGCATGGAAGAAATGATCTGTGACCTTAAACCCCATTAACAAGGTCAGTGCCATATTGTGGCGCGTAAAATTGATTTTACACATACTGTGCACTACTGACCTTTTCCCATTTGTATTCCTCCATGCCATCTTCATTTCAGCCATTCCCGCACCCTTTCATTACCTTTTCCTCCTCCCCTCCTCCTCCACAAAGTCCTATTCTGACACCTCACCTGAACCCTATCAAGATTAGCCAGACCCATATCTCTCAGCAGGTGTCGGCCTGTTCACAGTAACTGATGATAAAGCCCCGCAGCAGGCATGGTCTGAAGCACGCAGCACCTCAGCCACCTTCAGACAGGTTCCCAGGCACCCTTTTTACGCCATTATCCCGTCTTAAGACTTCACACTGCTAGTGACTTCAAAGCGAGCACTCTCAGTCAATGGCAAAAGAGTGCAGTACAAAAATGGTTTAACAGTCACTTTTTATCCCCCCCACCCCAAGGGAAGACGAGGGGAGCCTTCTTGCTGCCCAAAGGAGCGCGGCACGTGTTTATGAATGAAACCGAGGACTCTAGAAATGTTCTTGGTGAGTGGTGCGATGCTTTGCAGAGGCATGGACATCCGAAGTAGACGTCAAGGGGCAGCTTTAGTGTCTTTAATGCTTTCGATGTTTTCATTTGTTGAAAAGTGGCTCAAGGTTCTACCACTCAGCCCTTATCATACATTTGTCATTGAGATGTTTCTTAATAGCTCTTCTTCACTCAACAACTTACTTGACTTCAGAGGAATTACTTGAATCCTTGAAATACTTCAGTTTCAGGAAGCGCTCTTGCTATCGATGCCTCTGCTTGTGAGGTATTATTTCAACCACTTACAAAAAGATGAATGTATGACTTGAAATCTGAGTGAAGAACCTTCTGTCACGTTCTCAAGTAACTTTCTTTCCTAGGCTTTGCGTGATGTAGCCCGATGGACAACCGCAGTAGTACAACTCCTCAATCCTGTAAGCTTTTGTAGAAGCCTAGCAATTAAAACACTGCCTTCTAACAAAAGGATGTTCACCTCTGCAAAGGAAAAAAACAAGACATGAGCCTTCTTTTTGCTCACTAATTGCTTCTGCTATCTCCCCCTCCCCCCACTCCCCCAACCTCTTGCCTCTGTTGCCGTTTTGCTCTGGTGCAAAGGTTACCTAAAGATGTTCCTCATCCCCCCTGGGGCTAGACATGTGATCATCCAAGAACATGAGGCCTCCCCTCACATTCTTGGTAAGTGCCGGCTGTCCTCGGAGGCTCTTTGGCCTGGAAATCATATGCATGCTAACCTTTACACGTACCAGTTAACCCATCAAATCAATCCATTTCACCCAATCTGGAATCAATATGGGACATGGTAGATTTCCATTTTGTGTAATATTACCCAGCTTTTCATCATTGCATGATGGTATAATGTATTCATGATATAATGTATATTTAAACACAAAATCATTTATTACAAAAATATTGCCATGTTAACTAGTAGGGAGATTTAGCTATGCTGTTTAGCTAAGCAGTGTTGACCATTATGCACCACCCAGCATCTCTAAAAAAGGTATTTTTGTTCTAAATTCAAACAAACCTCGACTGCAAAATGGTTGTGACAGTATGTCAAGTGCAAAAAATGAAAAGCAAAAATTTTGTGAGATGTACTGTAAATCCACTTTGACCTGTATTAAAAAAACAGTGCAAAGACTATATATTTTGTGGGTAACACTTACATTAACTAACATGAAGTAATACACTAGTTAACATGAAGCAATACATTAACAATGTTTAACTAAATTACATGTTTACATGCTAAGTACACATGTAAAAGTTCTTGCATGTTTACTCAACATTAGTGTATTACTTTGTCTTTACTAATGTATTACTTAATGTTAGTTAGTCAACACTTACTGTAAATTGCTACCACTTGGTGTTTTACTTCATCAGTGTCAGACTTTTCTTCCACATTCCAAATTCTGAAGTACAAACTCTGACAAGAAGACCCTGTATGGTAAAATGAGAGAATGGCAAAAAGTACATGAGTGTTGAAAGAGTACATGTCAGAGTTTCCTAGGCTTGTTTTTATTAACATTTCACATACTGTCCCAACTTTGTTTTGACCGTGTACCTCATGACCGACCCAGCTTTTTTTCCTCTGTCCTGTTCTCAATCATAGGCTCATTTCTCCAGAATTCTAAAGCTGTAATTGAAAAGATCAGAGAGATAAATAGGCAAGGACAAATATGCTGATGAGACCATTCCTGATTTTTTGGCTTAGTGCGTTCAGAGTCTGTGAGGTTCGCAATTACTGCCTGTTAGTATGCAGAAAGCCAATTCCAAACTTTTCTGATTGAATAATAATATGGTGATTACATTTTTAATTAATCCTAAACTTATTTTAATTAAGGAATTAAAGAATGCTATTTTTATCCTTAACTTTCCCATAATTCCCAACCTCTAGAGAGGCCACACAGAGGGTGACTCTCCTTAAATAATTAATTGTGGTTTCTTGACCAGCGTTTAAGGGTTTGCCATCGTTTCCAGTCCGTTTTACCTTATCAGTGTTAGCTTTAGTGAATATGAATTAATGAGATTTCTCTTAACATGTTGAAATGTCCTATTTATCTCCATTTTTCATTCAAGTCAAGTCTTGTTTCAGTCAATATTTAATGACATTAGAGTAACACTTAAATTGCACCCCACTGCATAGCATTGACATGACCTTGCCATCAACATGTTTAGCAAATGTCATATTTTGTTCAATAATATAACAGTCATGGCACAGCCATTTTAATTGTCATGACATATGACATGTTTCATATCAAACAGCTGACGAGTATGTTTAGCATAAGTGCATAAGCTGACAAACATTATAAACATAGCTATTATTCGAATCAGCACACTAATAACATACTGTTATATCTCTGAACATAATCTGTGATGACAGCTCATGACAGCATATGACATCTTCCGTGATGGCATGGTTATGTATATGTAGCAGGGTTCATGAAAAGTAATACCAAAACTATATTCTTGCAGGTGTATGACTCGATTCTGTATGTTAATCCGTAATGACTGGATTTCAATATAATTACAGTTTTAATGGCAGTATATGATAAATAAACATTCATCAATTCAATAAAAATAAAAACTCAGACCACTTTCATCATCTCCAACTATCTAGAAGTCAAAGAGCGGCGCTTTGATTTTAACACATCAAACCTATTGCACCCGTTTCGCTTGTTTTCCTCATTGTCTTGCATCTAGCATCATCTTATGTGATTCTATATTGATACTGAAGCTTGCTTCAGAATTCTAGAGTAGCATGCAGTAGTGTAGTATGAAGTACTGTTCCAGTGCACTTCCTTCCGTATTGCAGTGACATTTAATGACTGATAGCAGTGGTGATTTACTTGACATCCTTCTCCACCAGTAATATCCATTGACATTTTGTCAGATGCTCAACTGGTCTTTCCTGTCCTCAGTCCAGAGTGCATCATTACTTCTCAGCGTCATGTCACTTCCCTTTGCGGCTACAGTCTTCAAAAGTGGCAGCGATAAACCGCTGATAACCCTGATGTATCAGTGGAAGCGCTGCGCATGTAAAAAGCCTTTTTAAAATTCATGAGATCTGAAGTCAAAATCATGTCGTAATCATAGAACCATACATCCAATACCAAGTGTTCTCAGACTCAAGGTGGTGCTTTCACCCAGTAAAGACTATTGATGCAGATACAGCATGACTTGCTGATGAGTTATCAATCATGGAGGGTGACTATCTTGTAATCATAACATTTGGAGATTTGTAACTGATGACTGATTGCAGCTGTGAAGAACCAGGCCACAGGCCATTACATCCTAAACGGTAAAGGGGAGGAGGTCAGGTCTCACAGCTTCATCGACCTTGGAGTGGAGTGGGATTACATCATCGAAGACGACATTGAGACTCTACACACAGACGGGCCACTACACGATGCAGTCATTGTTCTGGTAAATTCGATTTTTTTGTAGTCTGGTTTGATTTACTGACACATATGATTCATAAACGTTCTTATTCTTCTTAGTATTATATTATTCTCTTATTATTTTCATTATCAGCAGTGTTCCACATATATTTTGGTGTTGAGGCGATGGCTTGCGGGGTAGAGAAAGTGTGTGGTGCACAGTGGGAGTGGGGTGCCATGATTTTGCCCAGAGCCAGAGAAAGCAGGAGCGTCTGTGTTCTTTCTCAGTAGGACATCACTCCAACACCGCTCCGTCTCATGAGCCAGGGCTTTTTTCCATACAGACTACCCCTGTGTGACATGATTAATGTGGCAGCATGACTGCTACAGCTCACACACGGTGCACATTCATACACAGAGTTTTTGCTGCAGAACTGCACACATGTACTGAACATTTTCACCTAATTCTACAGATCAACTCGCAGTTAGTCTCATGACATCCATGTTGATGCACAAATAATAAGAAAGACTGAGAGAGTGTTAAAAAGCATGTGCTTTTATTTATGCTCAGCAGTTTTCTGGCTTGTGTTTGGGCTATTGTTTCAAGCCTATACCTACTGATAGCCTGTGTAGCACAAAATGTGTAATAAGTTACTAATGGGAACAAATGGAAGAAAATAATGAATTGAAGTGCATAGAGTGTTTTACATATGTTCAGTACATAGAATAAATATTATAAGAATGAGTCATATGGAGCAGACATGGAGTGGGTTTTCTTGATGTGTGAGCAAGAAGTGTGCAAGGTGGCGGAAATAGAAAACCTGGAACTAAGTGATGTCAGAACACTTTGAGCAAGGAGTGGGAATGTATGGCGCTCCACTGTGCTCACATGCTCTGGTGGGACACTGACTCTAAAGTATAAATAAATATTACAATTCACCACAGTTTATTTTAAACAATGGTTATTACACTGGTCATTACAACAACTTATTACAACAACTTCTAAGTGACAGATTTTATTCCTGTTAAAGTATAGACAGATAGTTAAAGCAGATGGTGCAAAAGGTGCAACCAACTGCCCCTCTCAGTTTTAACCCACCTTTCTATAAGAACATGAAAAATTCCATATGTAAATCTTTAATCATCTTTGTTTAGTGTTTTCATCGTCACTTTAGCTGGTTTACTGAATAAACAGCCAAGTTCATGTTGCTAGCTTAGTCTGTTTGCACACCTAATTTGTATGCTTTAGTCAGCCCTAAAGTTTTTGGGGTGTCATTTGATTAGGATGGTTTCACACAGCGACAGCTGAAGTGAACCAAATTATGCATGTGGGGTCTGGTTTAGTGGTTTCTTACTTTCACATTTCTCACCACATGAGCCCAAAACTTACAACTTTGCATGAAAATAGAGGCATCTATTACAGCCAAAGCAATAATCAATGCTGTTTGATGTCTTTGTTACTGGTAGTCTGATGCAACACGCACTGCAATCAATGTGCCAAAATGCAATGAATTGCTTCACTATTATTTTATTAGTTCATGCTGCAGGTAAAACAGTAACATCCTTAAAGAGTCACATATTCAAAGAGGCAGATTATGCAATGAGTACAGTGCTGACCGGCCGGTAATAAAAGGAGAAAAGAAGGCTGTGATGTTAAGTTCCCTCGTTTGGTGCAGACTCTCAACTCTGTGGCAGCTAAACAAGTGACTGAAGACATGTTCATCTTCTTTAGTTGTAATAGGGAAAGCAGAGAAGTCCAGATGGCCCTGCTCCCCTCAACTTTCACCAGCTCATTCTCTGGGATCCCGAGGCTCTTCCAGGCTGGGAGATATAATCCTTCCAACAGGTCCTGTGACAACCTCAAGGTCTTGTCCCAATTGGCTGTGCCTGGTAAACCTTCAATGGGAGGCAGCCATGGGGCATCCTAATCACATGCCCAAACCACCTCAACTGGCTTCTTTCAATGTGGAGGAGTAGCAACTCTTCTTTGAACTCCTCCCAGTCTGACTAAGCTCCTCGCCCTATCAAAAAGAGTGTGGCCTGCCACAGGAAGCTCATTTCTGCTACTTGTCTCTGTGATCTCATTTTTTCTGTCATTACCCAAAGCGCATGACCATAGGTGAGGGTGGGGATGTAGACCCACTGGTAAACACAGAGCTTCGTCTTATGGTTCAGCTTTGTCTTCCTCACTGCAGTCCAGCACAGCGACCACGTTACTGTTGCCGTCTGTCCCAGTCCAGATCTCACAATCCCTCCTCACATCACTCTGAGATACTTTAATTCCACCATAAGGGGCAGGTCCTCTCCCTTTACCTGGAAGGAGCATGACATCTTTTTCTTGGAGAGGGCTGTGGCTTCAGACTTTTGAAAAGGCTGATCTACATTCTAGTCGTTTTACACTCAACTGCAAATTGCTCCAGTGCATGCTGGAGGCATCCATGCAATTAAGCGAAAAAGACATATCTGCAAAAAAGCTGAGTTGTCACCATCTGGCCCCCACACATAATACCCTCCTGACCTTGGCTATGACCTGGCTTTGACACCCTGTCCATGAAAATCATAAACAGGAGTGGAGACAAGGCACAACCTTGGAAGAGTCTAACACGCACAGTGACTTAATGCCAAGTACATGGACGCAGCTCTCACTTTAAACATGCAAAAAAGGAATAGTGGCCCTGGCACCCCATACTCCCAGAGGATCTCCCACAGAATATCTTGAGGAACATGGGGAAGCCTTCTCTAAGTTTATAAAACACTTGTAGACAGGGTGGGCAAAATGGGTTGCCTCCTTAACAATCCACATGAGGGTGAAAAGCTGGTGAGTTGTTGTTCCATGCATTGTCCCTCAATCCAAGCTTCGCATATCCAGTGGACTCTTTTCCAGCGTGTTGGCCACCTTTCTCAGGGAGGCTGAGCAGTGTGATACCACGTTAATGGGTACATACTTTCCAGTCTCCTTTCTTAAAAATAGGGACCACCAACCCGGTCTGCCAGTACAAGGGGACTGTTCCTGAGATCCACTGCAGAGGTGTGTCAGTCATGATAGCCACACAACATCCAGAGCCTTAAGCATATCTGGGCAAATCTCATTCATCCTGGGTACCTTACCACACAGGAGCTTGTTAACTCCCTCAGCGACCTCCAGCAGAGACATGGAGTCAAAGCCTCTGGCCCTGACTCCCGTGAGGAAGGCATGTCTCTTGGTTCCTCAAAATGCTTTTTCCACCAAGTGACAGTATACTTATTTGAAGTCAGAAATTCTTTGTTTTCTTGAGCGAAGCTACTCCAACTGCTCCTGATTCACTGGATGGCTGTCCAGAATTTCTTTGAAGCCAAGCGAAAGTCTTTTTCTGATGACTCCCAAAACTCCTCCCATGTTCCGAATTTTGGTTCTGGCACCGCAGCTCCGGGTGGCTTTTTTGCCTGTCAGTACCAGTCTCCTGAGCAGGGAATCCTCTGAGCCAACCAGTCCTTAAGGACCTTCTCTAGCTGGACAGCTTCCCTCACCATGGGTCTCTGTTTTTTTTTGGACCAGCCCTAAATGTTTATTATTACTATTACTTATTACAACATTACAATCTTCTTCGTATTTTTTCAATTAATTTTAAGTTTTTTAAGGAATTCAGCTGTGGATTAATCAAGGCTTTATTACCACCTTCCAGCATTTATTAATATGCATGGCCATATGTTATGGGAACTGTTAATGGCATGCATATGCAAGCATCAGACATTAGAGAGGATCTGTGCAGATGTTCAGTCTGCCATATAAGCTGCTTGGAAGGGCTCCTGCTTTTAACGGAATGTACTTCGAGCATGTGCTTCTCAGAGGTTTCATTGAAAAGGAATGGATTAAAAGACCTCATCTGCTCTCTTTCAGCTAGGAAGCGTCCATCATATGGCATTGTTTGAAGTAACCATTCTATCAAAGAAGTGTTGCTAGGCAACAAGTGTTATCACCTCTGATTTTCTTGATCGGGTCACACCTTATTCCCACACATCTATGGTGTAGATGGTGTGGGCTCCTTTCCTCTGTTTCTTCTCCTTCGGTATCAAACAGAGTGGATGGAAGCTGTCTGAAGAACCCGTCTACTTGTCTAGTGTTTTTTCACTCCTCGTGGATCCTGCTTTCGGGGGTGTAAAGTTGTCATTGGCAGTATCCATAATCAATCACAATGCTGCCCCACAGAATTATAATATGTAGAACCCACATCATAAGTAACGAGTAACTGCAGAACAGTGGGTTAGCACGGTTTGATAAGCATGAATAGGATAAGAGAGGCACAGAAGTTTGCACAGGCCAGGACAGAATGCACAAATTTCTCTGCTTCAGAGCTTGTGGCATATGCTGGTGGGAGGAGAGCACGTTTTTTATTAGCAAAGTCATTTCTGTGGGTTTAGAAACAGTGTCTCTTGAAGAAAAGAGATTACACACTTTAATAGGTTTACACAGACAAACCACCTTCTGGTTAATTTGCTGGCAGAGATACAGCACTTGTTTTTCATTTCATTTACAGTATGTCTTTTCTCCGCATAACGCACACACAATGTCCATCTAATGCTCGAAAATTAGGTGGTTGGTGTTATATTTTAAGACTAATCTTCTCATTAATAAAGTCTGGCATATTGGCAGCTTCACATCTAAACTTAGGTTGCATAATTAGCTACCACAAATCTCCTACTGAGCATACTTCTCTTTTTGGCATGCATGCCATGTGCTCATAGCAATTAGAATCTGAGCCAAGGCAATTTTTGTGAGGCAGTACCCGCTTTGAGGCTTGCACATAGAGTTCTTTTAGACGTGGGCGATTTGATGATATAGTTGGTAAGATACATTTATCACAATATGTCTTTTTCTGCATCTCCTGGGCATCGTCTGCACCCAAACACTGAAAAACTGCATTTCTCATAAAATCGATGTGCTGTTGTCTGGAGGGCAAGCATTAAAATCACAGTTCATCAAAGCAAAACTGATCTGTGCGCAGCCCACAAACATGTCTCTTTACAGTAATGCTGCTAAAAACATATAACTTGTGTTAATTATTTGACTAAAAATTGATAATTGGTTAAAATGTGGCCTATAAATGTGAAGAAATGTTATGTCAAACTATTTACCAAGAGCAAAATTACCAGAAAAGAAAAGTGGTGCTTTGTTTGGAGTCTATTTCAGTCACTCATGTTAGTAATGTGAAATCATGAGCTGGTGGTGTTTGCGAGGGGAATATTAGTTCCTTCTGACAAGTCACTTACACTGGACTGCACATCCTCAGGGAGTAGTTTGGTTTGTGAGAACTTCTTCATAAAGGGAAACCAACCATTTACTCATCATTCTTCTGCCTCAGAATCCCATAGCTGTGTCCCAATTCAGGGGCTGCATCTTTCGAAGGACGTGGTCTATGAAGGCATGCCCTTCGAAGGCTGCGTAGACTGCAAATGCTGAACCGAAATAAGAGGGTCTTGTCTATGGTGAATTTCCTGTTTGGGTCAGGGCAGTGCTGGTCCTGCCCTTACCATAGCATCAGAAAAGGCTGCTCCCTAGCAACACTAGGGGCACCTACGCACAATGAACTTTGGGACATGTTGGCTAGTGAAGGATTCACCCGTTGGTTCCTTCATTGCCATGGAAAAGAAAAACACATTTCTTGGCCGAATATAACGGAGTCTACAAAATGGGACGGCCTAGTCACGGCTCTATGACACAAACAGTCTTCAAATGCAGCCTCCGAAGAATGCAGCCCCCGATTTGGGACACAGCTAGTACCAGAATGTTCCCCTCTTTGTGGTCAAAGGTAACAATCTTCTTCCACAGAAAACTAACAACTTAACAGTTGTTCTTTTTCTTTAACTATCTGTTCACATAGGTGCACCACTATAATTGCTAGTTCAGTGAACAGAAAAATTAGACACCTGTGACTGAAACATACCTAATGGAGTGTAATACCTCCACGAGCACAGCCGCAATTCGATTCGGCATGGACTGGACAAGTTTCTGGATGTAGGTGACATCAAAGAATTGCTCAGTAGGGACAGATTTGGTGGATGCCTTCCCTGGCACAATTAGGTTAGGCTTTTTGCCTTTGCTGGTAGACCCGTATGACCGTATGCTTCCATACACCTGGAAATTCATCTCCTTCCTTCACAATATGACCTTTGGCATGCCCAAATGCAATCAGTCCTTTTAGCCAATCATTAAAAAAATCTTTATGGAATGTTCAGATGTACGTAATGAACCTAGGTTTCAGAGGTTTGGAGTTTTCAGTTTAAAATGATACACTTGATCTGCATTGTGTGACAGCTTTGTCACCATGTTAATGTAAGCTCAAGTTTGCCAACAGATTTCAAAAACCGGCAACGTCAATCGCTTCTGACCTAGAAACTTGTTTCTGGTTGTGTAAATTTGTCAGAAAAGAAAAAACAGGAATAAAAATCAGGCTAAACATTGTGTAATGTATATCTGAATTTACATAACAAGAAAGAACATTTTTACAAACACACAAACTGCATTTTAAATGTCCTGTGTTTCAACAAATACTGAATAGAATTTTTTCCAGCTCCTTACAAAGCTTGTCCAACACATAACTGTAGCTGGAAAAGAGCTGCAAGCTGCCTTTGCATGGATGGGTTGCATTTGGATGCAGTGCTGTGCATTCAATAATAAATAAAAATCAATTTTTCTTTAGCTTTTTTGAAATATGACACTTCTGGTACATTAAGCCAGTTATAAGGTTGGGCAATATGGACACCATATCATATTACTATGTACTATGTTATTAAGTGCCTATGATATCCACAATGTACTGAGAAAAGAATATTGGGCTTCATTTACCAACGGTCCTACGCAGCTTTTACAAATAGTCCGACATTCACCAATGTCTTCTTATTTGGGATTTGTTCTTAGTCGAGAACAGAATCTACACACACTGAAGAGTTTGAGGTGCAGACTATTCTGTGGTGTAAGAACACGTCACAAATCTGACATGGACTTTTTCTAAAGACCTTTCTGAAGAAGAAATTTAAGATAAAATGATGATGAATTTATCATAATAATACCGCTTATATTGCTCATTTCCAGCCTGGTACAGCTTAACAAAGCATAAAATATCTTGATATTATTTACTTTTTTGCATGAGATTTTTTGTCATATTCACCGCTAAATTCCACTATCGATTCCCCCGTGTGGACACAGCCCAGAGCCCGGTTGTGGAGATGAAGAGTGCAAATGGAGTGGGAAGTTGCAGGAGAAGAGAGTGAATGGCTTAACGTATCAGCTTGTGCGAGAGAAAACACGCAGTTGCCAGGGTCAGGAAGGGTCAGCGACAGAGCTACTCAACAGCAAAGATGCTGGAGAGGGGTTTCTGATGAGAAAGTAGCAAGAGGGTGTGGGCAGTGTTCTGACTGATGTGTTCATTAGAGAGAGAAAATGAGGCGGCAGAAAGGGAATCTCTTTTCCTCCACAGCAGATTCACTTTGGGTGAAGAATAGGGGACGGGGTCAGGTTATCTATTAAAGCAGATGGAGACGAATCAGGACTAGACAAGTTGGTAGGGTGGGGGACTGCAAGCAAATGTGTTTTACTGTGAAGTATACTAGGTCTGTACAGGCTTTAAAGAAGCAGCAGTATTTTTCACATTCATTTTGAAGTCAGATATTGCTGGTAATAGGGTAATATTACTGACATAGCCCTACATAATTAGCTAAAGTTAGCTAAAGTAGCCTTAATGACAACCTAAGCATTTCCAGAAAAAGTGCACAGGACACTGTGCACAATGCAAAGAAAAACAGAATGCAGTGATGTGCAAATCATTTCAGCCCAAAATGTAATTGAAATAGTACAGACTAAAAAGAAAAACAGAAAAAAGACAACATATCAAATGCTGAAACTGAGTAATTTTCTTGTTAAAGTTCCCATTTTGAATTTGATGTCAGCAAGTTTCAACAAGTTGGAGCAAGTGCAACAAAAAATGTGGAGCAACCTGAAGTCATCTTATAACTAATGAGGTCAACACGTCATTAATATGGTTAATTATAAAATGAGCAGCCGAAAGATTTCTTTCAGAAGTAAAGCTGGGAGGGGTTCACCACTCCGTGAAACACTGTCTAGGCAAATAGTGCAGCAATTCAAGAATAATGTAAAATAGCCAAGATGTTGGGGATTTCATAATTTAGAAAATCCGGAAAAAGGGACTAGGCCGAAAACCATTACTGGATAAAAATCACTGCATGGGTTCTGGAACACTTCCGAAAACCGCTGTCTGTGAACACAGCTTGTTGCTGCTGTACTACACAAAGAAGAAACCACAAATAACCAGATCCAGAAATCCCACCGCCTGCTCTGGGCCCGAGCTCTTTTAAGATGAACTGAGGCGAACTGGAAAACTGTCCTCTGGTCTGACAAATCAAAATTTGAAATATATTTTTTTGGAAGTCATGGATGCCGTGTCCTCCAGGCTGAAGAGGAGAAGGACCATCTGGCTTGTTATCAACATACTGTTCAATAGCCAGCATCTGTGATTAGTATGCAGCATCCCACATATAGGGGCATAAGTGCACATGACATGTGACTTGCAGTGGTGGCTTATTTAAGTGAAACTACTAGTAATCTATTTTTAAAAAATCAACTAAGTTGAAGTATAAAAGAACATGCTCCTAAATTTACCTACAGTGAAATGTATTTTGAAGTATTTCTTTCAGTTCTAATTTAATTAATGATTTTTAAACAAAATATGTCTTTATTTCCTTTATTTTAAGTGATAAGACTATGGAGAGAATGTTAACTATATGATATACTGGCCTATACTAGACCTGGATGCATCATCTACAACAATCCACTCGTCTAGAGCACCAAACATTCTTAAATAATTTACAGCATGACTCCATAGTAAACGAGTCGAGGTGCTAAACTGGTCTGTCTGCAGTCAAAAAAAAAAATTGAGAACTTTTGGTGCATTATTAAATGAATAATAGGACAAAGGAGACCCTGACCCGTAGAGCAGCTGAAATCCTGTATCAAGCAAGAACGGGAAAACATTCCACTTTCAAACTACAGCAGTCAGTTTTATCAGTTCCCAAGTGCTTACAGAATGTTAAAATAAGAGATGATGAACACAGTAGTAAACACTCTCTACTCTTTTGAAATGAGTTGCTGGCATCAGATTCAAAATGGGAATATATATATATATATCGAAAATAATATTTTTATTAACATTTTAACATTTGATATTTTCAATTCATTATGATTAAATCATTTGCACATTATTGCCTTTTGTAATATGTACAGCGGCCCACCTTTTTTGAAAATGCGGTGGTATTTTAAGCACAAATATACTTCATTTTAACTGTATATACAGGCACAGTTGCATTTTATGCATATTCATATAAACACAGTTGCATAAAAAGGCATACTGCAGTTAGTACAGGACAGGACAGGACAGGGCAAGGCAGTTAGACTGTTATTAAGCCTAATACCTTCCTAGGTTGTTTTAGTTCTTAGTGTTTGTCTTGAGCAGACAACAGTAACAAACAGCAGATGTGAATGTTGGATTTGTTCAGTCTCTTGTCATATCACCTTGTGTTATACTGCCTCAACTGTTTATGTTGTTGTAGCATATTGCAGACTTACAGCATTAATAGGATATGTGAGCCAGCCATATTGAACTTGAGTACATGGTTAAAGTAAAGTATTACTGTGTCATAACTGCTGCCAATCACATTTCACAGCATAAAAATAAGACGTAACCTTCAGTAAGGCCTAGATATTGTTCTGTCTAATGGATCACTGTGACGTTTTTCAGTTTCTATTAATATTCATTTCAGTTCATTTCAGTAATGTGTGATGGAACATGCTGTATACAGCACCTTGAATCACACCTAATCACGCGTTCAATAATTAGACATTGCCATTGAACAAAGTGTACTTGTTAAGCTATTAGAATTCTAAATGTACTAATGCTTATGCGTGTACTGTCCTGTGCTATGTATGTACAGTACCGTACATGCTTTATAATTAGGACTTCTTTGGTGTGCCTTTAAGAACTGATCCTTTGTGCCACGTTCCTATTATACATTGGTAACCATAGATACATGTATATAAATGTGTGGTTTCTTGCATTTGTGCAAAAATCATTTGCCACCGTGTTTCTGTGAGCAGCACATACCCTGCATGTCTCATTACATCCAGTTTTCCATTAGTCTGTAATTGCCAGGCCAGGAGAAAATTCTAAAAGGCCCAACAAATAAAAAATATCTCAGCAGCTGTAATGCCAGTTCAATTCAATGCAATAGCACTTTCTGTAGTTTTGGAATAGATTTGGACCTCCTCCGCAAACACAGGATTGTAGCTGTGGGGTGCTTCACAGTAACTGCATCAAAGATGTAGTTTCATCAGCTGGCGGAAAAATCTATAGAACTGGTACTTACATACTCGCAATGCTGGTAATGAACCAGAAGTCTGATGAGTTTAAAGCAGAATCACAGAAAGCTGTTTCTTGAAATGGTTACACATACTGTGCATGATGCCTGAGGCATTGTTTTACAAGATAGTTTAGAGATGGAATATTCAAAATTTTGGCCTAAAATATACTTTAGACAAAATAGTTTACAAGACAATCTATTTTCTTCTGATTTACCATCATCAGCATTACACATAAAAACTCACAAGGCACATGTGAGTTCTCTGGTAGTCTTAGAAAGCAAATAACGTGGCTTTATTTGTGTTGTAGACATCACAACACTTTGGGAGTATTCCAGAAAGCAGGATTACTCAGCTAGCCAGATGACTGAAGCCTAAAGTCAAGCCTGCCCAATAGGAAAAGAGCTGAAGGACATCCCTGTCGTACAGTCCTCATCTTTGGAGTTGGAAGTTATCTGGCTAACTGAGATATCTGGATTTCTGGAATATCCCTTAGGTTCCCATTAGTACTGTAAAGAAACCTCAGTCAATAAGATTTTCTGCAATAAACCATTTCACATCAAACCACACAGTGATTCTGTTTACATATCCATCACTTTATTATTCAGAAAATTAGAAAATAGGTGGAATTCCCATTAAATCCAGTAAATAACTTTAAGTATGTATTTAAATTATGTGCTGGAGGTTAAGGAACAAGCCACAAACTAATTCCCTGAACCGACAGGATATGACTGAAAAACCCTTGAATAAGGCACCTAGTCCCCAACAGCTCCCCAGGTGCCATGGATAGGGCTGCCCACTGCTCCTAGTGTTCACTAGTGTGTGCGCATGTGGGTGTTTCACTGCACGGATGGTATAAATGCAGAGGTCAAATTCTTCTGTGTGCAAGCACATTGGTCAAATAAGCGATTCTAAATTCTGAACTGTTTTCAAATGTAATTTGATGACGGCCGCCAAAATTCAGCACAGTGCTACATGTCAGTGCAGATAATGAATACTGAAGATTGTATTCATCATGTTAACACATACTGTACACACATAACATGTCTTATACAAAAATTTTCATTTCTGATGAGAAACGACACATAAAGCCTGAGTAAACTCCGCTCTCGGAATACATATGAATATTAATTTGTTAGGTGTGAAATTGGAATGCATGCAGTCACCTTGATAAATCTTCATGGGCTCATGATGTCATATGCTTGAAGCTTTTCCTGCTGGTTTCTTTTACAAATGAGATCATACAAGAACACTCTCATCTGAGTCACCTTAGCATTAGATGAAGTGCATAAATCTACATGTACTTGCATATGTATTCGCGAACGCCATTGTATTCTCATGCGTAAAACAAATGTGGCAAATACCACAGCCCGATTACCTCTGAAACCTTTTCGTTTGTCTTTCCCTGTAAGATCATACCAAAGGACAATGAGACAAGATCCACTCTGATGTATAAATACATCATACATGAAGACTCAGTCCCGGTCAACAACAACAATGTTATTCAGGAGGACACGTATGAGTGGGCTCTGAAGAGCTGGTCCCAGTGCTCACGACCTTGTGCTGGAGGTAAAGTTTGCCCACACATTTCTTCTTCCTGCCTTTCTTATCACTTGGAAAAAGCTGTGTAAGTTGTACCACAAAGAACTAGGGCTGCCACAATGACGCATCAAACTCTATTTAAAGCAAACAAAAACACTGATTAAAATGTATCTTCTCGTGGAACTGGCAGTGATTCGTTGATTAGTAATTAAAATTATGATAATGCATGTGTGAAATGTCTTACCATAAGAAACAGAGCTTTCTTTTTTGCCACAAGTGTTTCCCAGTTGGATATTGAACTATTAATGTAGTTGATCATGAAAGCCCTATAATGACCATTTGCACTCTTTAAAAACAGAAAGTGACTGAAGAATCATTATGTACAGATAGTTCTGGCCATTGTAGAATATACCATACATGCATACCTATGACCACCTCACAACAACTGAACTCTGTGTTACTGTGCCACGTCACAAAAATCCTTTGTTAATCCAAAAGATCATTAATATCACAGGCCTGAATTAAAATACTTTACTTAAATTACAGTAATTCATTATAAATAACTGCAAAAATGTGAACTACACACTTCAAATGTCTGTGTTTTAGCATCAAACCCAGACTGAATCTCAAACGACTCTCTAAATATTGTGCTATGTAAATTCTGTCGAGTATGGATGTAACCGAATACCAAGTGGCAATTTGTTAGCTATATTATGCACTGTTGGTGTGCGTGAGCCAGTTTTTAAACTCCTACATCGTGCACAATGTAAAGAGGCCGCAGTACGTTACTGCGACCATATCACAGGGAAAGGGTGTTCTAAGGCACGACGTGCAGCACAGCTTATTCCAATATAAAGAAACTTCACACACTATAAAGATTGTTTATTTTGGGTTTTAAATGGTGTTTTTATACCCACAATAACCCATAATGTGATTCTTGAAAAAAATGTCTATTAAATGAACCAGGGCTTCGGACCCCTTTGTCTTTACTCATTTTTTGTTTTCTTGGGACCAGGATTTCAATACACCAAATATGGATGCCGTAAAAAAGGTGACAGTAAGATGGTTCATAGGAGCTACTGTGACGTGAACAAGAAGCCCAAACCCATCCGTAGAATGTGCAACCTACAGGACTGCACACAGCCACAGTGAGTAGATGTTGCTTCTTCTACATTCATACAGTTTAGGAACTTTTATTTTGTTTGCGCTTAAGTTTGCTTTTTAAATTCGCTGCTGCAGTCATCAGCACTATCGACTATGCTGACACTGCAGACACATTTATTTGCATTTGCAAACTGTCTACTCTTTGGAACTATTTCAGGGATTGTACAAGGGACATTAGACAGTTTGTAATCACTGTTCATGATGAATGTCAAGAGAGAGTACAGCACCTAAAAACAGCTTCACTACAGGTTTGATACCCTGTAATAATCAATTTAATTTAAATCAAATAAATTGCCTTAGTTTATTGTCCAATTTTTTCAGTTAGTTTCCAGCCCAGTGTGTTCTGTATTTGGTTTTTGGCCAAGAACTACTAGCAGCGGCTCTACAATTTTAATGTAACGTACAGCCTTGTACATGAAGAGTGAGCAAACATATGAAGTTAATCTATAAATAATGAAAAATAATGCTCCAGTTACTTATGTATGACTTCACACAGAGGCCATAGTATGAATGGTTCAGATTTGACCAGCGGCAAGGCTGACTTCTTTTGCTTCACTTGCTTTTACGGCAGCCAACAAAGCTAAAGTCTGTTTGCGTGCATGAGTAAGTATGTGTGGTGTATCAGCCTTGAGGTTTTTAAGCTTGAACTGTTGCTACTCTGTGTGAAATGTTGACAGATCCCATGCTTAGAGCACACTTAAAAGTTTGCGCTCATCAGCGCTATCCAGGCAAATGTATCCCTAGATATACTGTGCATAACCATTCGCACATCATCTATATGATTCCAAAATTGAATTAGCAAAATCCAGGCAAATTCATTTTGCATTTATGCAACTTTTCGCTGTAAAAGAATAACTATTTATCATATCAGGTTGGTCCATATCCTGCTTTTCTTTCAGTGGGGGGCGACTATAATGTAGATGGTGGTGTAAATGGTGTAATGTGATGGTGATGTAAATTTAAGAAATAGCCCTAATATTCATAAGGATGCCAGAACAAACACAGAGCCAGACTCGGCCAGCAGATTAACCTTAATAAATAAAATTAACCAGGTTTTGTCCAAAAAAGTGCTACAGTATTGTGTATTTTCTGTAGGCTCTGAAACATGAGTTGCTGAAAGCTTATTATTAAGCTATATTATTATGTACCTTTTTTAGGATATAGATGAGGCAAAATGCCAGTTATCAGGCAAGCCTGCTAGCATCAGCATTGTTCTCACTTTTCTTATACTTTCACAGCAAAAGCGAAAGAAAGACTTTGTGAAAAAGAAGTCAGGTTAACACTCCCAGGTATCAGCATGTAACGTTTGAGCACCACAGCACCTTTCTCACCCTGTCTGAATAGCCTTGTTCAGAATGGTCGGTTTGAGTGCTGATCCCGACCCTTCTTTGTGGCACACTAACTCAGCAGTCCGACACACAAGACCGAAGTCAGCTTCTTATTCACCAGTTTCTTGTTCAAATGTTCCCCTTTCGCCTTAAATGGTACAGCAGTTATTACTATGACAAATGAGGCACCAGCATGTAAAGTGCTGCATCATTTAAGGTGGAATAGGAAAATTGAACAAGAGGCAAGACGGGTAGCTTGAGCCACCAGCATAGCTGTTCCACAATTTAAAGTGGATTTGGAAATTTTGAGCAAGAAGCTTTTAGCTTCCGCTCACAGCAGGATAATGCTCACAGCGAGAAAAAGAATGGCGCCCTATCACGAAGGTTATCTCTGAATGACCTAAATGTCAAGTAGACTAGAATTTGGCTAGTAAAGTGGGTTCATTCAGTTTGGCGAGTTATAGAAAGTAATTCACTGTAGAATTATTGCTTAGCAGACTACAAACATGCCAGATTCATACTGACTAAAATCCTGGAGCTTGTCAGTAATCACTCAAGTTACAGCAAGTCTCCAGGTAAAACTAATCAAGGTGAAATAGGGCCTATGGGAATTTCTTTTGGATTGTGCTCTCTCCAGCACAGTTCTTGTAAAATCTAGTTTTAAGCTTACAGCTCAGCTAAATCAGTGGAAAACCTTGACTGTTAGAGTTCATTTGGGGCCATACATGTCAAACCTGGCCAAAATGCTCAATTCAGCAAGCGCCACTACAGGATTCTACACTGTAAAAAGTGCAACCTAAAAAACATACTCTAATTTGTTACAAGCAAATGAGGTAGGGCCACTGAAACTAAAAAGTACTCTGAACGAACAAAGTCATTTTTTAAGGTTAAGTAAAATGTATTCAATTGCTTGTAATAAATTAGAGTCATTATTAGGTTGCACTTTTTATAGTGTAGTAGTATTTTAGCTACAAGCTATCACATGAACATTTTCGGCCATTCTAGATTAAATGTGGATATATAAGGCCGAGTAGACAATTTTTTTAGTTGAAGCTTATAATGTATGATAGCTTGTAGTAGTTTTGCAATGGCTGCTTCAAAGCCCTACAATACAGATGCCACAGCTGTGTCTAACATCTGACAACTGCAGTCAGTGATGTATCTAGGACTTCTAAGAGGCCTAAATTGATAAACCTTAACATCTGGTCACAGTGTAGTAGATGTACCTAATAATCTGTAACGAGGTCTGCATATCAGTGCCTTATGAGCAATCCAGTTTACAAATATATCCATGTAATTAATAATGACAGCAGTACATTAATAATCTGTGTCACCGTCACCTAGAACAATCAGTCTTTAGGGAATCATCTCCCATTCTTACTAGTGCGTGAGCTAGGCTGAAAAATCTCAGCTTAGAAATATGAGAATGACAAAACCAGACAATATCAAACCCTTGTCAAGAGTCAAGTAATTTCCTGCCTATCAAATTTCAGAATGTTGCTTCATTTGAGGTGTCATATTGGAGACTGTCTCTGTCTACATATATATAGCTGAAGAGAAGGCACTAATGTATAGCTAGCATTAAGCAGCTCGTACTGAAGCAGAGTTCAGCTCTTATGAGAAATGGAGGAGCACTCATGGAGGGCCACTCAGCAATACATTATTAGACCTCTGCAGGGAGGAAGTAGAGACTGCTGCATGAGCTTCAGCTAATGTGCTCTTTCTCTCGGACCTTGTCCCTCGTAGTGCGCCCAGTTACCATAGCAATGCAGCAGGGACTGTGCTGTATGCTCTGCCTGTGATTTTGCTTGACCGCTGACGGAGTGGAGCTCTGTCGAGGACCAGCATCGCTCAGTTCTGCATATGAGCATTCAAACTGTTTTTTGAGCTTCTTCACTGGAAAGAAAATGTCTTACTGTGTTTTGGCAGGTAAAATCTTAAATCTACTTTAATGTCATTTATTAGTTCTTTAACAATTTGAGGACATTGTAAGAATAAGAATACTGTCTCTATCTTAATCGTGCCGACTAATGATGGCACCTCTGTCATTACCACTCCGAACCTGCAATAACTATGCAGTGCTATGCAACCTTAAAGGAGGCACGAGACCATTGCAACACTATGTCACACACCAATAACTGTGGGTCTTCAGCTAGCTATAAGAAGAAGCTAGCTTGGTATTCCTAGTAGAGACATCATAGCAGAGGCTGGGAAGAGACAGAAGATGTTGTAGGAAGAGCCGTAGGTGGAGATACTTAGACGGGTGGTGGGAGTTGGAAGAGGTTTTGTAATGACACCCCCAATTTATGTAACAAGGGGAGCCAAATCTGAATGACTTGCTGAATTCCATGTTTTCTGATCCAGGCAGCCCACAAAACAAGGAAATACTAACTTTTCACTATATGTCCCCATTGAAGTGAATCAAGAACAACAATGGTAAAAAAGGTTGACTTTGAAAAAATGGAGACATATAATATAAATAATATTATATATAATAATATAAAGACAAAGTGTATGCTGTCTTTGCCTTTGTGATCCTGACACCCATTAGCAGGGCAATTCATTTTGATTTCCACTTCTAAAATATCCTTATCTTATCTGTTTGTTTGCAGGAAGCTGAGAGTATTTGCATTCATCACTTGAACATTATACATGTTAAGCAGCTTGGACTGATTTCCAATTCAAAGGCAAATCCAATTTTATGTAGGCACTTTCCCATTTTATGTCACCACTCACACCCATTATTTTCCCAGACTGAAATGCACCTTTTAATGAGATCTTTAGTGCAAATTTGTCAAAGGTTATCTGAGCAAACTAATTTGTCAGTCAATGCACAAAGGATTTCATCTAACAAATCTAATTGAACTCACTGTGTCATCACAAGGCGACCTTAAAAGTCCAATAAGTAGTATGTTCAAACTTCTGCTTCTAAGCTGATTAGGAATTAAGCCTGGGTCTCCCACAGCATAAAGGTCAAAGGCACTGAGCATAGCACCTTCTCTAAGAGACTCTGTATTTGGAATGCGCTATGGACCTGATGTACTAAGGCTGTTGTATCAGTTTCAAGAGTATGTTAAATGCTTTCTGCTCGTGTGTTATGTACGGAACTGGGGCACAAGCCTAAACGCACAGTGTGCATGGAAAAAACTTCACCAAAGGAAATGGCCCAAAATCACTTCAAAATAAAAATATCTATACATTGACTTACATTAGGATGGTAGGAATAGTTAGGAATGTTTTTTCCTTTTACTATTTCACTAGGTTGCTATTTTGGAGATACATAGTTTCTGTCCAACAAAAACAATTTGCATTCGAGGGAAGGTCACACAAAAGTTGGGTGCTGATTGCAGCAATTGCGTTTAAGCAATTTACAGTTTTGCGTTTCGTTTCCAATTACAGAGGTGTGGTAGTGTAAACCCTATATTATAGGGTTATGAATGGGCAGGCAAAACCGTATATGGGCTTATTTGGACCATATTTATCACCCCTGCCAAACCCACATACCTTTAAGCCCTGCACCTTGTGAGCAAGCAGTTGGTGGTAGGGACTACATGTAATTTACATGATAATCTGCAGTCAGTAAATCGAATGTTAAACTGAGGTGGATACTGTGGTCACATCAAGGTTGACCTGTGCTATATTATAACCATGAGGTGTGGAACTAAAATAATCAACGTATAAATTTTGCAGTTGGTATGAACCTTTGCAAATGAAGAGCTGCAGAGCTGCTAGTCCAGAAGTAACTCAGTTTGACACTCCTCCTTTTCTGCTCAGCTCAGCATGGTGCAAAATTCCCAAGAGTTCAAACGACTCTGATATTCACTTGATTATGCAAAATTATGATTGATACCCCTCTCAGCCAATGACAGTCATCATTAAACGTTGCTTCATCCAGGAAGTGAAGGAAAAACTTCAGAAGAGCTCCTCAGTGGCAGTAAATTAATCAGAATTATTAAACTAAGAATCAGTGGAAAGGTATTACTGAAGGATGGACAGTAATCATGATCATCTGGACGGTGTTTCATTACTAAAGGCTTTACCAAAGGCTCAGATTGGTCTTTGTATTTCTCTGTTAAATCTTGCTGACAGTTTGCTATATTAAAGACAATGAATTCTCCTCAGCATCCAACATTGCTCTGACTTGTTTCAGATTGATCAATAACTTATCTGCAGGCTTCAGTCACTAAAACCTCCTTCTTACATAACATGAAGAACCTGCCACTTTACCATCAACTAAGTGATTTCACCGGTTTGATTAGTGCAAACATGGTTTTTACTTGGCCTGCATTCACCTTTTGTCAGCTCTCAAATATGTATGTATTCACTGAACATCTTGTAAAGCCAAGATGTTGGCATTGACGTAAAGCCAGTTGTAAACCGTTTCCAAGATGTAAATTCAGCTTCAAACATGCTCAATGGTAAATGGTAAAAACAGAATTTTTTAGTCCGTTCGCAAGTGTTTCAGTTACTACCAGCTAATCTAAAGTTTGACGGATGTAGAAACAGTCACTAAAGAAGGCAGAATGTTTCAGTCAGTTAGACCATAAAATAAAAATAACAATTTTGGAGGATTTATTTTAGTTCAATTAAGAAATGTGTGAAATCATGTATTAATTCTAACCACAAAAACTCATGTTTGAAAGAAATTATTTCCACAAACTGTTTTTTTGTTTGTTTGTTTATAAATCCTTCTTATGATGTGATTTATTGTAATTCATTGCAGAATAGATGGCTTTTCTGCCTGGCTTTTTAATAGTGTGCTTTGGGAGAGCAAGAAGTGTCTTAACAAGACAGCGTTCTGCCTAAGACAGCTTTCCCTTACTTTTTATACAAGCAAATACACTACCAACACTCACCACCCATTATTTCATGAGTTCTTTAGAGCGCTTAAGGAGGCTGGCACCTTCACTTTGATATTGTGATTACATCAAAGTCTTACTGTCTAATGGTAATATCTATTACTATTCTTTTGTTTCATCCACACCAAGTGTATTTGTTATTTTCCGCTGTGCATAATGGATCTGTCTGGTGCACAATAGTGTAGAATAGTAAGTGCTTTTGAAGACGTGCAGCAGAGGACTTCTTTGAATATCCATATTATTGGTGAAACATTCAGGCAAATGAAGTCTCATTGTTATTCTTTAACACGGCTTAACATTAGGGATATGATAGTACTCTAAGGGCCCAGTGCTTCTTAAGATTAAGATCTTCTCAGAATGTCCTATGAATATTATTGGACCCCTGTGGAAAAGAAAGAAACCCCAGGTATAACCTGTAAAATTGACCCCGTGGCAAATAAGTGGGAAGTGTCTTTAATAATTAATTTCCTGTTTACTCCAACGTGCTTATCTAAATAATTTAATCATGTCATATGTCACCGTAATGACTGGTAATTTTGGAATGCAGGCCTGGAGTGTTGGTTTCTTTCGATATATCTCACGATTTTTAGCAAGACATTTTTTTCCAGTGAAATATGTACAGGTAATATGTAAAGGTGAGTTTAATATGCATAAAGCCTAAAAATTACAAACACCTGCTCATGTAATACATGCAGTCTAGCACATTGCCATTGGCAAATTTCACAGGTTTGCTATGTGCCAATCACTGAAATGTTCTATTGTATGCAAAGAGCATCCTGACTATTCACAGATGTTCTCTGTGGGTGTTTGAATGAATCAAGACATTAGCTGTGTTCCAAAACCTAGGCTGTGGTCTGCTACGTCATCCAAGGCAGTTCCAAACAGAAATTTGGATCGTTTTAATACAGACAGCAAATTCTGTCTGCATTCTCACTCTTCTTTAGGATGCTAAGGGAGTATAATGCATGCTCCTCTAATGCCTATAATTCTTTGCACAGGAGTCTAAGCCAAATTTACTTCCCATTTCTATGCCATAGCAAAGTAATTCCTCACCCTCCACTAGAATAACAACACCCATGAACCCAGCTTTCATAAAGTGACTGCCATCTTGGCCTTTTCCTCCGTGATTTCAGAGCAAACACCATGTCGGAAGCGTAGAAGAATAAATGTGTAGTAAATGGAATGCCAGGTTTCCAGCAAATCATTTTGGATTGAATAGGCAGGTAAGCACATAGTTAGTTTCTGTATTTCCATTTATCTGGTGACATGATCGTGGCCTCTAGGATGAATGTTTGCATCCCATTTAGCATTAAAGATGTCCTTTATGGCTAAGCTCTTGAACAACAGTGCAATTGCTAAGCTCTGTCAGTGGCATTTCAACTCAGAGCACTGAGTTTTTTTGACCTTTATCAGACTAGAGACAAAAAATCTGACATGTAGGAGAAGTCTTAAGATAAGATCATGTTACATACATGTATCTGAGAGGTCTATATACCACAGTGTAACACACAATTGTAATGTCATTTAATGCTACACATAGAAAATCCATGCAATGTAACACTAAATCCATAGCATAACATGCACTGGATAAGTCAGCAAGATAGCCTTGTTAAAAAAACCCTGTACACTAATAAAGCAAAGAAAAAGCAGGGCTGTGAACATCAACATAAACCTGTACAATCTGGAAACATCTTGCTGTATCCTTTTTGATGGTTGAGCCGCCACTACAGTCTCTTGTGTGTTTTCTACCTGACTCATGTACAGTCTCACAGTGCTGTGGTCCTCTGTGACCATTTTTGGCTCATGATGACCTTGACCCTGCCAGCATGTGGTCTGCCCAGTCACAACCCCACCCCCCAATGGAGTTGGATAATTAGAGTTGTCATTTACATATACAATCAACACCCAGAACCTTTACAGGATAGCACACACTATACAAAAGCTGATTTAATGCATTTTCCCTACTCATCATGGATGTTATTCAAAAAGCATAGGTATATATATATTTACAATAAAATGTAGACAGGATTTCATTACAAACAAATAGTTTTGCCTGTCATATTATTATATTTACATCATCATTTTGCTTGCCAGTGTTATGCACAGTGAACCAGGCGCGACGCCAGCAGAGCCAAGGGACAAACAGAGCTTTATTAAACAGGTGAAAGACGTCACACAGCAGCAAAAGACAGTACAACGGCAATCGGGGGCAATACAGGGGCATAAACCGAGAGGACAGGCAATGGTCGAAAACTAGAGAAGCGGGAATACAGGTAGACAGGTTTAAAAGGATAGGCAGAGAGGCGAGGTCGAAAATACAAGCAAGGTCAGAAATAGGTTATCCTACACAGAGAAGAAGGCTCAGATTTTGCTACTGGGTAGATGGCAAAAGCTTCGCAAGATGCATGTGTGTGTGTGTGGCTTATATACTGCCGGTGCCAGCTGAGTGCAATCAGTAGATGGGAGACACGGACCGAGGAGGATTAGCGGAGGGCGAGCACGTGTGTGAGACGTCACCGGGCGGTGCACTCTGGGAGCTGGAGTCCAGGCGGCTGGCGGAGTCAGGCAGGGCGGCAGACGTGACAGTCAGCTTATTGTTTTTCACACCAACAGTATTTTCTCTATTAGATTTTGGGTAACACTTTCCTGTAGGGTACTGTTCATAAGCTTACATGACACCTACATAAGCTTGTCATAACAACAGACATAACCTAACGGAAATGTTTATTAATGCTTACTCCATTAGACGTCATACATAATAAAGGTTACATTTTCCAGTTAGCTAAAGAAGCCTTTATGACAGATAATAGCGAATGACATCTACTGTTATGTCAGTTGTTATGACAAGCCTATGAAGTTGTGCCAGCTTTCTCAGCTTCAGCCTAGCACATTATGCAGCAGAATCAGGAACATCACAATAACCAATCTTTGGGATCCAAATTCAGTTACAGTGTACAACAACAGAGCCTTACCCTGTAACCTCCAGTTAAAATGTGATATAATTACCATAAAACTGTAATATTGAAATTATTAATGCATGCCTGAGGGTTCTGTAAACAGTTGTTTGGGTCTGTAACTCTGTGTTAGAATACAAAGAGAAACCAGAACAGTAAATGAAATGCTGAAGACTGCTTTTCACCCTCCTCCTCTGTTTTTTGTTGCATGTTTGTTGTATGTTTGAAACTCAATATTCTGCATGTTTTCCCTTGATTACTATACTGGTGGCAGCAGTGGTGCGACTGCTAAACAATTACTGCACTTGTGTATGTGCCTGCTAACATAAGTTTATTAGTGAATGTGCAGTACAGAGATTAACAGACATATTTTTTGGGCAGATTTGGTGTCACGCCCAACCAGGAGGATTTGCAAAACACCCAATGGACGGGAAAATATCTGTTGGAAATCTTTTTACCACTTTGGTATGGACTTCGGTGTAAATGCCAGAAGCAATGTGAAAATAGAGCCCCCGGCACCATTTATAGTTTGAGACGACTATCTGTGCACATGCACGAAAGGGAACTGAGTCAGATTACCGTGCAACACTGATAAATGTCATACCAACGAGAGCCTCAAAGTGTATGCAGCTGACATTTCCAAACTGGTTGGAGAAGCTTTCACTGATTATATTGCCGCTACACTGAATGGTGAGAAATTCAGGTCTTTTCTAGAGGAAGGTCACTGATATGGAAGAGGCTCTTCTTGTAGGGTGCTGTGAAAGAGCCAGAGTGTCTGTGAATTGAGATCTTCTTTCTATTGGTAAGCAGTGGCAAAGTGTTGATTCTGGACACTTCAGTGAACTCCATAGTTTATGTGGCTAGTAAGGAAAGGGTGAATCAGCCTTTCTAGCAGAGCCTCTCCCAATAATGTCATCCAGTGTGGATGGAATGCCAGTGGATGGGAACGGCTACCACTCTACAGACTCTACATTGCAAAGTGCAAGAGGGAATTCTTCCAGTTTCCAGGGAGGCAGCACAGCAGAGGCTGGTCCCTACCAGTTCCTTCCAGAAAGTGTCAACCTCAGAGAGCAATGTAGCTCTTCCCCAGCACCTGGCAAAGAAAGCTCAGAAAACACCAGTTTGCTCTTGCAACAGTGATTGGTAGAGTGAGTGATTGGTAGAGTGAGGTTGCAGAAGAGGACTGCAAAATATCTGCCTTCATGAAGTTATATGCTCATCGGTTGTACAAATGCACCTGCTACATTCCAGCAAGTAATTCAACTGGTTTTGAAGGGGCTTCATGCATCTGGTTTGAATGCCAGGCTTCATTCGACTACCTTAGCACTCAGTCTTACATTTGTATTGTACACAGATGCTTCACAGGCGGCTATTGGATCATTTCAGGACCAAGATCATAACTGAGCTTCTTCTTGGATTGAGACTAATCTTGGATTGAGACAGGCTAACAGTGCTATAGCAGAAAGCATATTGTGACTACAAGGTTCAACACTGTCAGCCTGGAGACCTTGTGTGGCTGCATTAGAGTAAACTGAAGTTGGCACCCTGTTGGATGGGTCTTTTTCATGTGGAAAGCCATATGAGCCTGTCTGGTGAGGTTGTGATTTATCAGCTGAGCAACCTTCTTTAGTCAAGCCCACCGACTCAAGTGCATTATGAGGACCATGACAGGTTATGCCCTTATAACTTGGCTCATTCTCTGCCGAGTCATTAGGTTACTTCGACCTCCCCTGTTAGGAATCTCTGATCCTGACCCTTCCTCAACTACCGTTTGTGTGCCATCCATCAGGAATAAGGCGTCTGTCCCTGAAGCTTGTTAACCTGCCGGTTTCTTGTGCTGGAGGGAGTCACACAGCTCCCCATGTACCTCAGGGATTATGATGTGAACTAAAATAATACACATAGGTGGATGATGGGATGATGGGGGAAAGGTCATGAGGGATTAATATCTGTTCGGTTGGTATTTTTCGTTACATCTCAGTTAGTAAAGGGAGCCTGTTGTTGATGTTAGTGTACAATGGATCAGCTGAAACAACACTCAGTATGTAAAGACCAGGCAAGACAAACAGGTGTTTATCCAGAGGCAAAATGAGGAACAGGTGAAAACGGTTAGTATTCAGGTGACTTGGAATGAGAAAGTGGATTGTGATTGCTTGAGACGGCATGTGTGGGAGTCATGTGATCTCCTGTAGCATCTTGGGAAATGTAGTTCATGCACTCAACAGAGCCAGTCAGTGAAATGAAGTAGGGAGTACTACAAGGCGTCAAGAGGAAGTGTGACAATAGCGGCCATTTATGTCTGTATTCGTCCGCATTTGTGCCTATTTGTTCTCTAAAAGCTTATGGATTCGGATATTGAAATCGAGGCGGGTGGTGTAGCCAATAGTTATTTTAGATTGTTAGAAACAACTTCAGTTTCTTTCCTTGGGAATATGAGTATAAGTAATTGTCCGTCCACATTATGCAAAGTGCTTAATGGGCTCACAGACCACATCGATAGACAAGACATCCTTTTTTGTCTCACAGTAGGGGCATTAGGACACTGACTAACTAGGGGCATTAAGACTCTGAACTTCCCTCTAGTGGAATTTGTTGCTTAACATCCATATCCATACCAGCTTTAAGGATGCATGGTTGTATGTGGGCACTGACTTGTACATTGTTTGAAACAGACATATTTTATTTTCATATGTACAGGGAGTATAAATGATCCTTAAGGGCCTTAAGGGACATGGGAAGTGGGGGGAGATAATGAAGGAAACTGTTCACACTGCTCCTTGGGTTTTTTAAACTCAGCATTTCACACTTTCCTCTCAGCTGCTACATAATTAACACCTAGGCTAATAAGTGATTAAATAAAAGTGAAGCACTAAGAAAGAAAATCAAATAGCATGATCATTTTCAGAGCATTAGCATGTAAGTGAAAGTATTGCAATATTTAATGTGAATCCTTTTTGCAAAGCCACTGAATGACATATCACTGTTCACAGTACATGTTCTGTATATAGTAATATTATATCAATATGGTATTTTGCCCATGTCTTGCTGCCTTAATCCCCTTACCCCCCACAGACATACTCCTTTCATTGCTAGAGTGGTTTTAAACAACTAACATGGTCCTGGAGGCACCCTGCCCTGCACATTTCAGTGGATTCCCTGCTTTAGCACACCCCCTACAACTCTGGAAAGGCTTGTTAATGAGCTGATAAATTGTATCAGGTGTGTTGGGACCAGTGAAAGCACTAACATGTGCAGGGCAGGGTACCTCCAGAACCAGGGTTGAAAAACGCTGCACTAGGGAATAGTTTATCTGACCAAATATTTGCCTTTAAAAATGGCCAATAATTACTATGTGATCTGTTCCTTACATTCCTGAGACACCAAGATATGTGCCATCAGATGCGAAAACCTTGGAAGAATGGCTACCAATCCTTAGGGTATAGCTTCAGACAAGTTGTGCAAGCCCCCCTGATTCGGTAGTAAGGTAGTAACACAGTGAGCCAGAGGTTGTTAAGCTGCCTATCATGAGAGAGCTTTTTAATGAGACTGTAACATACAGGCCTGATGTTAGACTCTGGGGTAGTCACATTTTCACTGGCTGTGTGCTACTGTATACTGGGAGTGATGCCAGGGGCTTTCAATTCCACTTCAGACAGTCAGACAGCTGCTGGCCTAATGAGGAGCTGGTGGGGGGAAAATTGCCCAGAAGGCCTACTGTCTCTTTTATTAAACCTTTTACATTAATGTCTGTGTGTGTTTGTAAATGTGTGTGCGTTAACAGAAGAAGAATTAATATAATTATACTTGCATCAAGCCCATTTCCGCTTGAATACAGCATAACAGTATAATAAGACAGGGACAAATACTGCTATTAATATCAGAGGAATAATAATATAAGAATATGTACTAATAACATTCATTAGTAGTTATGTATGTTGTGTGTTTGTTTGACCTTTTTCAAAGCTCTCCTCAAGGATGCCCAGGGTTATAATTTCGTCCACCACATGTACCACATGTGATGCGAATGACAATAAAGTTTCCTTGAATCCCTGAATTTAGGGCTATCATCCGATATCAGGCCTGATGGATAAATTCTTCACCGTTACGAATCAGGTATTCTGGTGGTAGGCAATGCCACAAGGTATCAACTTTTTTGAGTACAAAGAAATTTGTTTTACTCTTCACAGCATTAATACTTATACCAGATTGGACCACTTGATTGAAAAAAAAGTTGGGTTGCCCAACACTGTGCCCCTAAATTGACACTAAGGAAAGATTTGTTTCACGTTAAAAGCAGTGCTTGTTAAAGCTGTATGAACTTACAAAATGAACTTCATCAGAATGTACTCTAGCGTCCCACTATTGAGTCATGGCCAGACATGCTATCAGCAGCACTGGTGTGTTCATTAAAAGGGCATGTTTCCTGTGTCACCTTCTATGCCAGTGCTACATTATTTATGTATTACCTTCAATAATTCACTTTGAACCTGGACATAAAATCACACGAAAGCAGGGTGAAAAGCACAGTGAACTTAGTTGTGCCCAGTGAGAGCAACAATGGCTGCATGTTTTAACTTTTCCACAATTATAGAATCTCACCTTCATACAGCTGCATAACATCTTGTCTGATCTTGAGGGGAACTGGGGGATTTCCGGTTTGCTGTTGCTTTTGTTACTTTGCATTTGTTGGTTTATCCAAACCAAGTCCAAACAAAGTTTTGGAGCCTGTTCCAGCCTAATGCTTCAGCACTGGGAGGTGTTTTTTTCCTGAAATCCTCAGCAATCTAATTTGACTGAGACAAGGCATGAAGTAGCAAATGTATGTGACTTTGATGGTGGAGATGGTGAAGGTTAATGTTTTTAGATAGGGTGGGCTCAACCATGCACAAAGCAGATTGACATTGATTAAACCACCTGGCATTTATAATTCTAGACCTTCACCTATTTTTTGCTGACCAAATATATAATATTGGATTATTTTGTTAAATGAATTAATAAAATACAATATAATTATTAGTTTCCTTTTTTCCTCATTATCTATTCTAATGAATTAAATGAAAATCTGACCAAAGTTTAGGTCAGATGAAAGCAGAAATGCAAATAATGCTAAAGGGTTCACAAACTTTCAACCAGCACTCTACGTATATAATCTCTTCCCTTCATGCGTTCCATGCCTTCACAGAATGCATTCGTCTCCTGTGAAATGGCTGTTAAATATCATTGTTATAGAGAAACATCTGCATCTGCTGTCTGGATGTAGTAATTTGCATATATTGCAATTGAGGTGGTGTATCAGTTGTACTACACCTTTCAAGTCATGTTACATAATGATATAGGTCATTAGAAAATAACATGATACTGAATAAACTCCTTTAGGTAGTTTGAGTGTAGATAGCTGACCATGACAAAAAAAGCCCACTGCTGTCTACATGTGTTTGATCTGGCTTTTATTGCTGTAGCTCACGGGCTGCATGAACATGCTGCAGACATCATCAGTTAAGCCCTTTGGAAAACGAAAAGGGGTTTCAGCAGGGGGTCCTGAGCTACGCCAGATGTTTGCCACAGAAAGATGATGCAAATCAAATGAGTTAATACTGCATGAACCCTTGTTTCTGGAACAGCGTGATTCAGGTGATGAAAGCATGCTTTAAATTATGCAGAACATCGGAATTTCATCTGTTAGTCGGAATTAACTGTAATTTAATTTCTTTGATAAGAGGAAGTCCTTTAAGTACAGTCTCCCTGAGAGATTTAATTCCCTCCCTGCAGTGTGGAGAACGGTCAGCACAATTTCTGACCTACAGAAAATATCCAATTTTGTGATAAATATCTGTAGTTAATCCCAATACTGAAGGAAGGAAGAAATGCCTCCGGAATATTATGACCTCGGTTGTCAGTCACTAGTTCTTTGCAGAAAAAATGCATTACATCACACAGAATGTATATTAGGAAAATAATCTATATATCATATATACATCTTCGCTCTCCAAAAAAAATCTCTATTTGGGTTTTATTTTTACGCACCATCAAGACCATCAGGAGAAAAAGCAGAAAACACACACACACACACATATATACACACGCATATGTATTTTCACAGGGCCTTAATATATTTTAAACATTTCAGGGCTGCAACATCTACTGAACATTATTGATTACAAGCATTGTCAATAATAATAAAAAAACTGTTGGCAATGAATTAGCTTGATGACTTTTTGCAGGTGCTTAATTTACGCCATATGACTGAAGGAAGGAACACTGTTAGCAGAGACTGTAGAAAAGAATCATGCCGGAGCCAAGAAAATTACAACTTCACGTCATGTAACAAGACCATTTTCTGATGATATGTAAAACCAAGCTCACGACTGTTAGTGTCCGAGAGACATGAGCATGAGAGACAATAAACTCTAAACTGCTCCCAAATGCTGTAGTTATGAGGATTGTTTGTACAGTGACTGCAAGGCTCAGGGCTTGAATGGTTTCAGTTCTTTCTCTGGGTTTTAGCCTCCTGTTTCCTGTGAGACTTTGATTTCAGTATTTGAATATGAACTGATAAAAACATATATATTTCAAAATGCAGGCATCATACACATGCTTATTGCTGTTCTTTGGGTGATGTGCATGCTTTAGGACTCCATATCTGACAGGCTGAGGACTGGACTGTCAGAGTATGATATGTAATATCAAATTTCATTGCCGTTACCAACATTTTTTATCATTACACGAGAAATACTTAAACCGACCTATCTTGGACTGCCATGTAATATTTGTTTGTGTTGCTTCTTGTTTATGCATGTTTCAGGAGCAATGCAGAAAATATGATGCTTTGACGTAGATAAAAAGACCCTTTTAGTAAATATGAACTAGAAATTACCATGGAGTTTTATGGTCATTTTTTTTATTTGCTGAAAGATACATTACTTTCAGACTAATATCTGCAGGTTTCCAGAAAGTCAGTTAACTGAAGTCATAATGGACCAACTAATCAATTATAAAAATAGTTGTCAGCCCTACATATTTTTATATTTTCAAATAAATCTGCAGGGATATCTTTTAACACCCCTAAAGTTTAATATTAGATATTCTGAGAACACCAGGAGCATCACTGAAGCAACAGTGAAGTTAATGGCCATTTTGACTAAAAAAGTAAATAGAATAGTGAACTTCTGGAGTACTACATATAATACACATGTATACTATATATGAATGTATGTTTGTATGTATACCTAAATTGCTCAGCAAACATATATACTGGCATATAGAAAAGAATCAGCTTACTGAAAAAAATGAGTGTTATAAGTTTGGAATTACTGTAGACTTAATCTAATTTAATAAACGTGAATAATTAATAAAGTGGCTAAAAACACATGAATTAATTAAAACATGCAAATGCTTAGATGACTTTGTTTAATAATAAAGGTTATACAAGGATGTACTCACCAAAACACAAGAAAAATAATAATAAATAAAGCTGTGCTATAACTGTTTTAAAGAGAACAATATCTATTAATAGACATTTGAAATCTATTTGCTAACAGTTGCATGTTATTCAGCTGGATGGATAATAGCATCTTGAGATAAATGCTCAGCTGTGGAACATCATCTAATCAGTCCTCACCCATTAGTCACAAAAACACTGTGTGCACATATGTGTGTTTGCCCTCGTGCATTTGTCCCACATTTGCCAGTGTTCTGCATTTTGGTAGCAGATGCAGTCATTTGTTTTGATTATGGAGGGAAATCTTTATCTATGACAACCATTGTGTGGAATCAGTCAAGTCATCTTAACAAATGAAAACCACATAGTTAATTCATTCCAAAGTCAAGCGAATTTCAGATATGATTCACTCGATGTACCAGAAGCAGTACACTGTTATATCTTCCAGCTGAACAAATCTCAGTGCTGTTGAGTGCTTTCCCTGAGCTACAACAAAGAATCACTGGCAAATGGTTATAACTAATATACAGTAATGCAGTCGTTACGGCACTCAGCCAGTGTAGAAGTAGGAATTATCTTCAGACTCTCCATGACTGCACAGAGCTTTTCCTATTTGTTTCCACTAATTTTTTTCACTTTTAGATGAGACAATTGACAATAGAGTTGTGACACTGATGGCAGTATATTCTGCTAGTGCACATGATTTACATATATATAAATAATAATATAAATATTTATACATATGCATATAGTGTATCTTTTTTGTAAACTATGTATTTCACAAGTAGACTAGATATAAGATTCTTAGTTTTTCCAACAAAATAGATCAGAATCCCTGAAAGATATGTTTGTTAATGTCTCGTTTTTAAGTCCAATTTTTATTTGATTTTTAAAAATAACTTACAATAAAACAAACACAACAGCTTTTACATTTAATATAATGTGATCATACTTAATTATAATTCGTATTCTAAGTATTTGTTATATCATACTTGCTTTTCTAAAACATGTAAAAGGAAAATAGTAAAAGAGCACAGTACCTGTTTAGCTACATTTACATGTGGCTGACACTCGTATCCAGAGCCTCTTACAGTTTACTTGTGTATGAGATTAGGTGAATGGAACATTGGGAGTCTAGCCCAAGGACTCTTACTGGTTTAGCATGGTGTTTATGCCTAGGTGAGAAATCAAACCTCAGTCTGCTGTATGGAGCACTACTGTACACACTTGAAGAAGAGTCTTGACAGGTTTCGAGTGGCATATTTGGCAGCTCATAATAAAGCCATTTTCTGTCATTCATTAGAAAATGAAGATGACAAATTGGATAGCGTATGTTCTTGTGTGCTGGTACATTTTATCTTTCCATGTGCACTAAGCTTGTTGTCTCTGAACACATCAAAGCTGAGTTGGGTGCTGTTGGGGTTTTAATTGGCTTTTCTTTTTTAGTATTTGTTGTTACTCATGTTCTATCTGTGCTAGCAAATTATAGTAGCAGTGTTTGGCAGGTCTGTAAAAAACAGGTAGGTTTGCATCCTTCTTTGATGAAAGACTGGAGCTTAACTGTCTCAGTGATGAAAGCTTTAGGAGACAGGAAATTCCCATTTTTTCCATTTGACTTTCCCTTTTATAATCTCCTCAGAAATATCTTCTGAAAAATGAATAACTTAATAGCCATTTTGACTGGAAATAAATATAAGGGTAGACTTTTACAGTACTGTAGACAGAACATATATAAGCTACATAATACTATATATATATACATATGAAAGATACTGACATACAGAAATGCTTGGAATAAGCTTGGAATTACTGTTCTATCCATGCTAGCAAACTATAGTAGCATTTTTTTGGTAGGTCTGCATCCATGTGGGATGGGCATGTGCAAATAGCAGTTCATATATGGGGATGGGGATCTCATCCAGCGAAATCCAGGAATCTACACCACAGCGTGAGCTGTATTCTGAAGCTCGAGCTATATTATGAAGCTTCAACAGCAACCATAGAGAAACAGTACATTGCATGCCGTTCACATTTTATAACAGCATTTCCTGAGGCTTTTAGAGCGCAGAGAACAGAAAGAACTCATTAGCCTGTTTTAATCCAGTATTTCCAGAATTCATCCCCAAGAAAGGGATGAAATTTATATATGTAAATACTTTTGACTCACTTATTCCTCCCACTAACATCTGACCTCCACTTTTCCTGGGTTTCCTTTATATGAGCAGAGGTTACATCATGAATTGTACATTATACATTATATATAAATGCCTTCAGGCAGAGAGAATGTTGAGAACTCTTTGGCCACATCTGCTTAGGAGTCAGTTTTGCAGGCAACTCTTGTTTTGGTTTTAATACATAATGAATAAATAATGATCTGTTGAAAATGTGTTAGTGCAGTGAACAGCGTTATTAGATCATTAGTCATGAGCATGAAATGTTTTGTTTGTGCCTAAACTATGTTGTGTAACTGCATTTAGATTTGCATGTAGTAGTGCCTGCAAATTCAGATAGTAGCTTTTGGCAATATAAGGGCATCTTTAAACTTGGAAATTAAAACAGCTGTTCAGTATTCTGGTTAGGACTGTACAATAATGGACAGGTGGAAAGCCTTTAGCAACATCTTATGTTCTTATTTCAGATAAATAACTTAAAATGCTAATAAAACATACAGCAGGCCACTGTAACTAAATACACTCATGAAAAAAAATAGTTTAGCACCCAGAAGGAAGTGTGGGATTGCAATGCTATTTGGAAGGAAGGAAGGAAGGAAGTTACCAGGAACAATAAATTATGATAAAATTAGTCTGATATGGGTATATAGCTACACATACAGATGTAGTGTTGTACAGTTTTAGAGGTTCCTAATGGTGCCCTGTGATAATCCATCCCATGCAGCTTGAATATTTTCACACAGTTTCAGCAGATTTTTTTGGTAGGGGTGGAGGTGGAGTGACCCCAGACCTTTTGGACATGTGATGTGTGCAAACAAACTGTTCATCTTGGTGCTGACCACGGTGCCTCCACACACAGATTCATTGGTCGTCTCCACCAAGACAAAAACAGGACTTGTCACTGAAGATGACCCGCTGCCATTCTGAGTCACTCCATGACAGTCTGGCACGACAGCATTGCAGTCTTTGGTCATGTTGACGTGGTGATATGGGTAGTCATTGTAACTGTCTGCGTGAATGTAGTCCTCCTGCGTCGTGGCACTAACAGGATGACTCATGGAGGGCATCACTGCTCGCTGAATATCCGCAATCTGGCTATTGGGTCATTCCGTGCATGTCATGGACAATCCATCGGTTCTCTCTCTCCGTTATTCATGTAGGCTTTTCAGATGCTTCATTTCGCTGGTGCAGGCCATCTTCTATCCACTGCCAGCAACAGCATGCTGTGGTAATATCCACATGATCTGTATGGTGTGCAATACGTCGCTAAGACCATCCCGTTTCCCAAGCCCTACGATGCAACCCCTCTCCCACTTGGCCAACTGCTCAAATTGCTTTCAAACTCTTCTCTCGCATCATCGGAATTTCCAGTGGCAGAAAACGCCAAAGCTCAACATTAGGGGGGCGTCCACATACTTTAGGCCATTGAGTATACGTAAATATCAAGCAGAGCATTGCCTCAGAATAACCTTTAAAGGAAGGCAGCCACAAAACCTTTAGAGACATCTTCTTTTTCATCACAGAACTCACCAGAATCCTCATGGCACTCGTGAACTAGTAGTCTGCTGCGACGCAGTATCTTTGGATATGATGCAACTTTTGGAAAAGACATAAACACACGATTTCAGGGTACATCTGCAGCTGTATTACCAAAGTTTAAGTACGTATCCGCAAGAAGTCAGTAGAGTCTTAAATCTATAGATATTCTATATTCTGTATGTATTACCTTCTTTTGCAGGAGTTTATATACAGAGGAGAAGTTTTGAAGCTTCCGCCAGTCATTCAGTCCTAAGGGAGACAGTGTGTTAAGTGAAACATCTGAAGGTGTCTCTTGTGTGCCGTGTTTGAAGAAACTCCATTACTCTGGAGCAGACGAAGAAAGCGACAAGAGTCCATATAGACAGAGTTATATAATATATCGCCACTGTCTGTCTTTTTTCTACATCATTTGAGCATGTCATTTACATTGCGTGAAAACAGAAATGTAGAGCTCTGGAATGAAAATCTCTATACATTCATTTTGCAATGTGTTGTGTAAGTCATCCGTGGTATAATTTGTAGCATAGTGTAAAATATAAGCCCTTATGCCCTTAGAGGGTAAGCATTTCTTAACAAACTAATGGACTGAATAAGCACTGGAAATAAGCAAAGCCATAAAAGTGTTAAGAGTTTGCAAGTGCTTTTCTGAGAATGGCTTTATAGTTAGTATCTGCTGGACACTGCTGCTAAGTATAAAGTCATGCCTAGAAAAGCACGAGGAATATATCTTATGGCTTTGCTTATTTACTCTGCTTAGCATACACGTAGTGAGTAATTCTTTTCACCTTTTCACAGCTGTGCAGTAAGCCGCAGTGTCCTGTTCTACATGCAGTGAACAGTTTGTGTCACTTTATAAGCACTGCTTCCTGTATAAAGGGACTAATTTAAAAATACCTCAACATCACCATAAGAGCCCATGGTAACGTATGTGTCACAGGCCTTAAAAAGCCTGGAAAGTTCCTTATACAGCTTCATCTTTCACTTAAACCCATGCAATCCTTAAGTGACCTATACTGAACATCCTGGAAGCAGTAACATGACAGTTTGTGCATATGTGTCGATGTGTTTGTTTAGTTAATGAGACTAAACCAGCTCATTTTAAAGGCTTGTTTTTGTGTCTAAAAAGTTCTGTTCCAACCTATTTAACAATTCTAATGCTTAGATAACGTGCTGGATATTAAATATAACCATTCAGATCCCATTTCTAGAACAAAATGATGAAACACCAGTTACAAAATTGATGTTGAGACATATGTTACTGGTATTTTGACCTTAAAAGACTGGTCTGCTAAAATCTGGGTCGGGCTCTTATGGGTTAAATTTTCACCTAAGGGCCCATATCATGCAAAAATTAAAATTTTGAATAAAAGAGATTTATGTATCCATACAGTCCATATGTGAAGAAGTTGTGGAAAGTTGCTGTTTTGCCTTCACTTGTTTTAGTGATGTCACTAAATTTATAAATATGGGGCCTAATCAGCCTACATTGTGCAACCTCTAATGATGAACCCTCCACCCACCATGTTGTTATCCTGAGAAACTATGGTGGCTATACAGTGGCTTCATGTTTTTGCTTCTTGTGCTGAAGTACAATCTTCCATTTGTCAAAATTTGGGTTCTCAAGCAAACACAAAATGGTTATCCAGCCCCGGTCTTCCAGCAATTCATTCTACCCATCAAGTAGTCCTACCTAGCATGCTCATATCATTAGCAAATATCATTTGATCATTTGATATCCAATCATTATGAAATATTTTATCCCAATGTAAAAAAAAATTAAACATTTATTTTTTTGCTTTAATAGTAACAATATAATAGTCTCAGTGGCACAAAAAAAATTATAAAAATTATTATTGCCTCTTCAAAGCAGTAAATGAGGTTGGAAGATGGTCACAAATTAATGAATAATGATTGCTAAAAACATACAAACGTTCAAAGTGGACCTCAGGAAAGAAAAATTAATGCAAGAAAAATGTAACACATGAGCCTTTTAAGTTTCCCAGTGTTGATCTGAGCTGATGAAGGATGCAGTTCAGATGATGGTCATTTTGAAGTGCATTGATATAAATAAAGCTAGAAGATAAACATGCCTGATATATTTTGAATGTTTTCTTGAGGCCGTGGTGCTGTCCTGTACTTAACACCCACGAATTTGAATGTTACCCAGCAGCTTCTAAGTTGTGGCTGTTCTGTTTACTCTTTGTGGAATAAGTGCTTTGAAACTGGGGAGTGTTATGCAGCCTTTTGATCAGAGTTCCTGAACCACTCACAAATTATTTTCTACCAAACCAATTTGTGTCATGATCCAGAGTTTTAGGCTGTAAATAAACACCTAGTTTGTCCACACAAAAGTTTGGTTTTTTTCATTCAGTTCAGTTGGTTTCATCTGGGGTGCACCAAATTTACACATATGGGAATTTACACATTTGCCACCATTTCAAACAAAAAACATCTACTTTGCACCAAACTGAGAAGCTGAACACCCTTGTGTATCACGGTCAAAGCAATGCTAATAAGCATTAATACACCTGATACCTCCTTCTTTGTAACTGGATGGTCAGTTTGCACATAGGTCGCTAACGTTTTGCAGTAAATGTGCCAAAACCAAAAGGTTTATTTCTTAATTGCTTTTGTTATCAGCCACTATTAACAGCGGCTTGAGCTGCAGAAACAATATGAGTAACAATATGAGTGTCCCCCACCACCATGCAAACAAGATTTGGATGCATTTCTGAATGTCGATAGCAACCTTTAAGATGCTATGTGCCATGGTCGGACCATCTGAGGGCCAGTCGTTTGCAGTCATTGGCCAGCCGTGCCCATTGATAAGAGACTCTGCGTTGCATTATCCACTTGTGCTAGTATAGGGTAGTGGGTGAATCGCTTGGCTAAGTGTAACAACAGTTCACCATTGTTAAGATGCCGTATGCCAGATGTTTATTCTTATTCACCAATTTAATATGCTATTGTACTTCATGGGCTGTTGAACTCAAGGACATCCTGTTTTGAGGCCACTGCACAGTCATTTACCATATCAAGGTAAAACAGTGGGTGGTAACAGTGTGGATAGACTCAGTAGTCCCTTCTCAGAATTTCAGTGGTTCTGTTAATCTATTGGAGTAAACTACTGGATGAAATAATTGTTAGAATTATTGTTTATCTGCATAACCACAACTGATATTATCAGCATATCGGTCAGGCCGTACTAGATATGATGTGTAGTACTAGTGCAAGACTGAAGTGCTCCTACGATAACAAAGTGCCCAGCCTTTCTCTCACATTCGCTCATCTGTTTGTTTGCAATATGTGTGTGTGTGTGTGTACGCATGTGTGTGTGCATAGTTTTTCCTCTATTTTTCTTTTTCCACAGCAGTGTGACACTGCTACAATAGAAGGCCTTTAATATAATGAGGAGTGAGCTGCTGAAAGCCATTTCTCATCTCTGAATCAGAGTGGATCTGATCCCACTTCTGCTTGCCATTGTTGAATAGATTTATGATCTTAGTAGTTGGTGGCATGTCCTTCCTTCATCCTGTTTATCAAAGCAGATGTGAGTCCTTTACAGCGGTTCAAGGTAAAATTCCAGCTATTTGAGATATGAAGGAGCTTTTTTGTTAATGGATGGTTGAATTCTATATACACAAAGTCTATTATCTACAAGCTTATTACAGTAGGACCATTTTTAATCACTATCACACGAAGGATGTTTTTTATTAACCTTTGTCATTGCAGAGGCACAGTGACCCTACAGCAGTGCTGGAATAGTGCAGTCCAGATTTTTATTGCAGCTGTATTCTCCGAGCGGAATACATACTCTGGAAGGGCCAGTCTGTTGTTCTGAGAATACTATCATCTTCTGTTTTTTGGGTTTCCTGACTGCTGCACATCCTTTCAGACCCACTCGCAGTGGAAAGATGTACATAAACACTTTTTTAGGTTTGAAACAAGAAAGGAGTTTGACTTCCTCCTATCTTTTAAGATGAAAGTAGTGTTAATTGGTGCCATCTGTTTTGGGGGTCTACCAAATCCCGTTGTCTCTATATGATGTAAGAATTCGTTACCTCCAGTTTTGGAAACTGCTATTTTAATTATGTTGAGATAACCTTCCCCTTGCTTATGAAAGTGGATTACTAGATAGTAGATATAATTATATGAAAAGTTGGGCCATTTTGTGAAATGGAATAAATGTAAGAGGCTTCCACCCGATGAGCTTTGGGATAGGCTCCAGCACCCCCTGCTCCAGAAGGTTACCCGGCTTAGAAGATAAATGAATGAATAAATGAATAAAAGCAAGAATCTGTGATTTGTTAATTCTCTTGAACCTTTATTTAACTGGCAAAAGTAAAGTGACTTTAATATTTTAGCTGTTTTTTGACTACATTTTGTAAATATAAACAAGATTGCATTTGATGCCTTCAGCAATCTCAAAAACGTTGGGACGGGGTAAATTCGGAGTGAAAAGTCTGTAGAATTTTCAAGTTGCACTGTTTTGAAACATTACACGATATGAAATGGTTACTAAGTCTATGCTTGCGTCAGCAAGAAAGTGCCAATCATCATTCTGCAAGGGTTACAACTATGTGACTTTGTAGACACAGTTTGCATGTGCCTGATCTGTCTTATACCAAACTTGTTAGGCACATCATGAAGAGGAGAGTCAGACAACAACGACTGCAGACTGTAGAGCAGTCGGTAGAGCAAGCCTTGTATCAAACAGAAATGGGCAGGAATTCCACTTACAAGCCTGCAACAATTAGCATCCTCACTTCCTGTGTTTGTTTGTATTTACAAAATGCTATTAGGTTGGTCAGTGAACGTATTGGAAGTCTTTTTTTTTGTACTTTTGTCAGTTACTGTAAATAAAGATTTAGGAGAATTAACAAATTACAGATTACAATTTTTACTGCATTTTACAAAAAAGTCCAGAAATAGGGTTAAGTTATACTACCACTCGATTGGAGTAAATAGGGAGAAAGCCAAGGCAATTGTAAAACTTCTTACTTTTTACTTAGATGCTGTGTCTACGTTCAGGGAATCTTTGGTAACACTGATTTATGGGACAAAACCTTAAATCTCAGCTTTTTTACATAAATTGAAATTACTCGCTGCCCATTACATTGTGTTAAAATGACATGATGATGGGATCCATGGTCCGGAATTACTTGAAAAACCTTCATGTTTCATGAACTCCCTTTCAAACTTTTTTCCTTCTCCTGTGAAGGTACCATTGTGGAGATACAAGGTTTTGATACAACAGTGCCAATATGCCATATATTCCAATACCTTGCCTAGACTTGTTTAGATGCTTTGTACCCTGGCCTGCCTGTCGGCTTTGTATCTTGCGTTGTAGCCTTTTTAACGTGTGATTTGTTTTCTTTTTTGTAATTAAAAAAAATGGAGTGCACACTTGTGTAACTTTAATCATATGTACATCATTTCTGTATGAATCTAACATTTCGTACCAACACAATTATAACCAAAAGAGAATTGTATCTATGTAAGATATTCTATTAATATGGAAAAATGTACATATTTCTGAAGTACGTATTTACTTCAGACGTCTCCTTTTTTCAGTGAATATGGTTCATTTCTCAAAGGCTAAGGAGTTTAAGATATTTTACTTACTTTTAAGTACATGCTTCAAATATCTACATGCTACCATAGAGGTGTTACATAAGTTCGTCAGAGTTTTTGCTTATGCAAGATGATGCATTTTTTGTACACTGATTGGCATAAAAAGCCTACAGATTGTGAGAGCCTGTTGAGAGCAGGCAGCTGTCATGTGCTTCCCGAGGAAAAATAGCTTGGCCTACTTCAACTGGAATGTATGAAAGGAGAAGTCAGAGACATGAATGACAGATATTTAAAGGAGATCAAGAGCAGACATACCCTCCTCAAACTCAGACTGATAATAGAATTGATTCCTGTGTATTCACCGGTGAAGCTATTGCGAATGAATTAACTTATGCATGGATTCCACTACAAGCATTGATGTGTTTTGATGTGTAAGAGCCACGAGGATCAAAGAGGGGAGGTTTACTAACAGAAGTGCTAATTGCCAGCAGTACACTGACACTGGTGCTGGTGGGTCACCAATTATTAATAGTCAAAAAAGTATGTGTCTTATGAGAAAACACTATATTGTTTGGTCACAGTATGTCAGGCATTTGAGAAAATAAGCAATTATTTTCAGCTGGAGGGATAGCCTGAACTTGAACTCTAAGCCGAGTGTATTTGGAAACCATGTGCTAAAAATCCTGTTTAATTTCATTTCCTGCTTGTTTGGGATTGTTTGATTTTGAACTTGAGGCAACCTTTTAGCTACATGCAGTGTATTGTTATTGAAGTTAATGAATACTATGTGTGCCTTTAGGAAATCTTTGGTTATTTTGATTGATTAAGCCAGTTCTGGGACTGCCACACATTCCTATACCTTGTCTGTGGATTTTCCTGCATTCTTTGTAGCCTGTGACAGTCTGGCCTGTCTGGCCTTCAGATTTGCATCTTGCATTGTGTGTTTTTATTAGTAATTCCTTGTAGCCTTTTATAATTCTGGAAATATTGAGAGCCCACTGTGGGTTTCCTGTTCACATGCACATCTCCACATTCAGAAACCATGTTTTCCACACATTTCACATCCTGCTTGTCTGGTGAGCATAACCTCTTACCAAACCATTTTCCCAGTGATTATACCGTCAAAGACAAATTTCCAATGTCGGAATGGAGTCATAAGATTTTGCTAGACTTGAAGCATGTTCCCGTCATCTCTGTTGTTGGCTGTATTGTGTTTAGGACAGCTGTTAGACTTTTTCTCATCTCGATGTTCTGAGTTTAATATTATCACAAGTTTTTAGTCTTGGCTCATGCAAACCGTGGCCTTTGCAATGCCTGGACTCGGACTAGCTTCAACGTTTAATCCAATCCAGATAGCAGAGGGTTTTGGTGATAAGAAATAAGCAGATGGAACATGAAGCACATGGAGTAAAGAGTGACTTGAACATGAATTGACGTTATTAAAACATAGTTTGTTTATTAACTACTTTATCATATAAAGCAGGTCTCATGACTTCACAGGTCACCAGTTCGCTCATACATGATGTAAACCAGTCCATTATGGTAGCATAACTTGTAAAAACTAAGAAAAAATGAGGTCCAGTGGTCATTGTCATGTTACAGTACAAACTCTCTCTCTCTTTGCCTCACAGCATCACTCTGGCACACATTCTTAAATTAATAGTGCACTGGTCGTTGCACCCTGCAAGATCTCCAGTCTTTTCAAAATCATAATCTGTGCCTAAAACTGTGTTATGACACATTATCTTTAGACTGAGAGGATGTAAGACTTTAGTCTTTTAAATGTCTTTCCAGACAATTTTCAAAGGCTTTTAACAAATAACAAATCGTGAGGCCAATCATTCTCTGAGGAGAGAGCTTTTGAGCCAGTTTGTGCCATTTGTGATTTTTCACACAGAGGAATTTGTGTTCCGTATTTAACCCATCCATGAAGTGAAACACCCACATACACACACACTAGTGAAGACACACACTAGGGGGCCGTGAGCACACTTGCCCGAAGCGGTGGGCATCCCTATCCACGGTGCCCGGGGAGCAGCTGGGGGTTAGGTGCCTTGCTCAAGGGCACCTCAGTCATTGCTGTCGGTTCAGGGAATCGAACCGGCAACCCTCCGGTCACAAGGCTGGTTCCCTCAGTATTCTGCACTTTGTGAAGCACATTAGAAATGCATATGCAATGTGGGAAACAGTAGTTTCTGCCCCTTTCACCTCATTACAGGCATTAATGAGCAGTGGACCCTATATAGTACATAGGGAAAACTCTGCTTTCTAGTTCCCTCAATTGTCCCTCAATTGTCCCTCAATTACATCTTTGTTGGATGGATAGTGCTCAGAGTGAAATTATCAAATTCTTCTTTAGCATCAACACCCTAAGTAATTGTGTCACCTTCCTTTAATAGGGTTAAAGGAAGTTTAACCCTGCTGTGTTTGACAGGTTTGTATATTAAACCTGTAAAGCCTTTACATTATGTGAAACTTTCGTGATGATTGGACCAATAGAAATGCTCCAAAATTGCTCAGAATAAAATCTCTTTGTATGAACTTACTTTGTAAAGAATGTTTTTGCTTTCTGTGGTAAAGTTGTGATTTTACTAGTGCTGACATTGGCTGCCAGTGTTTGTCCTCCTGTCTACTGAAACATATAAACCCAATAATCACCAAGCCTTAATTTATTTCAAGGAGAGATGTGTTTGATAACATTGTGCAGATAGATGTGAAAAGGCTTGTTTAAGCCATCCATGATCACAAAGCGTATATATTATTGTATTAAATATATTGTTGCATTCAAGGCCTCATCTCTTTATGAAGGTGGAATGCTGCTGAAATGCTGAAGCGAGAGCATTTTATAGCCTTTTTTCCATTTCCATTTCTCCATTTTCATTAGTCAACACTTTACATCCTACCACTTCCACTGGCCTGTAACCATATGTACATGAAATCTATTCAGATTTTAATAACCATGTCATGTGCCATCTCTGAGAGGGATACGCTATTGGCCATGTAACCACTGTCACATATTCTCTGTAATCTAAATCAGCTGTATATACACTGTATCAGCTATGTGATTGTTTATTTGCTTAGCATTGTCTTCTGAGCATGTTTAGGTGCTTGACAATGATTTCTAGCTTGCAGTATGAATATATGTACTGGCAGGCAGTAAATCAGACAATTAATCTTGGCATGTATTCATAAGGCTTCTCTGGGATAAATCTGGTTCTAGATCAGCACTCCTACAAAGCTTTACAAATATGGGCAATTTTGTAGAAATAGATATATATAAAATTTTGCAGGGGCCACCCAGATCACCAATCCAGTGAGTCTTGTGGCCGACGTAAAGAATAAAGACTAATGTAAACATGCTTGTCATAGTGGATATACATGCATATATATGCGTGCTTCAGGGCATGCTTCAGTTCCCAGAAACAGCTGAACTTCACTTTAAGAACACATGTACATTGTCATCTGCGTTTAGCAGTGTAAAGTTTCCCCACAAGGTAAACAAGGGCCTATTAGCATGCTGGTCACTTTTGTTAGCATTATTTGTCAAGATATTATGAGTGCCTTACAAATAAATAAATAAATAAATAAATAAATAACAAACATTGTGATAATTGAGTTAAACACAGTTTGTAACAGGTTGTTGCTAATATGAAGGTGGTTAGTAATGTGATGGTTTATTAAAGTACTATGAGAATCTAAACTCATGTCTTTTTTCTAAGTAGGTTAATGTTGCTTTTGTCAGCACACAGTGTACATGTACCAAGCATGTCCTGTGAACATCTTTCTAATGTCCGTTTATTAAGCCGAAGCCCCATGCAAAAACTAACCTAGCAAACTGAACTGAGGCATCAAGCTAGTCGTATCGGCTTCTTGTTCAGCCGGCTACACCAGCCTTTCCTGGATGCACATCCAGCAGTAAAGAGACTAAGAACCTGACCTCTTGTAAGATCTTGCTATATAGGTGGATAATGTGTATTTGTGAGTTTAGGGAGCCCACGCTGATGTGTTTAGTCCTACTTTAGTGCCATTGCAGGATGGGAGTGTTGGACTGAGGGATTAGGTTTAGGGTTAAGGTTAGTCAATTGTCAGAATTTTAGGACCACGCCCAGGGATTCCTCAGACATTTATTTTAAGTAACATAAAAACATTGTATCAGTTTTTTTTACAGTCTGTTCACTGTTCACAATTGAAAAATTGCAGATTGCCACTTGACTCTCCATGTCGTCCCCCGCATGTGAAACTATAATAGTTTATCACAGAGGAAAGGAAAAACTTTACATGTGCCATCAACACAAACACTTTTAACAAGTCACCATTTCCATCGTCTTTTTCCTAACAGGTGGATAGCTGAGGAGTGGGAGCACTGCACTAAAACCTGCGGTAACCTGGGCTATCAGATCCGCACCGTGCGATGCGTGCAGTTCCTCCATGAGGGCACCAATCGCTCCATCCACAGCAAGTACTGCAGCGGGGAAAAGCCTGAGGCCAGACGGCCCTGCAACAGAGTGCCCTGCCCTGCCCAGTGGAGGACTGGAGCCTGGTCTGAGGTGGGTCTTTACGGGAAGTAAGCTACATATAACACTTTATTTTACTTATCAAGACACGGGTTCCCAGTACTGAGCAGAGCACGTGAATGGAGTGGAGCAGCAGACATTTCAAGGCTTCTCTGTAATCACTCTGCTCCACTCTCGCTTATCACTCACTCATCAGAAAGCCCGCTCCTAATTATGTAATTTATGGTCATTATTAAGCAACAATATTATTAATGTCTAGTTAAACATTTTGCACTTCACAGGTTTTTTTTTTTTCAGAATGCTCAGGTGTGAATCGAAGGCCCAACAACAGAATAAAACAGTGGACATAAACAAACATGCTTTTAACACATTGCTGTTTATCATTCTCACAGAATGGACGACACGAGACTGATGTGTAATATCTGTAGAACTTTGTTGTGATTGATGAGAATTTCCAATATGTAGGTCTGCTGAACTGCTCTGTAGCATAGACACTGTGTATGAATCATGTGTGAACTGTAGCACATAACTCATGTCACACAGAAGTCAGTGTGGAAAAACAGACTATCTGGCTTATGGAATGAAGCTATACAGGAGCAGTTTGAGAGCGAGAGAGAGAGCACGACCCCTCCAACTTAGTGAAAAGCTTCTCCGCAGTCCATCCAAAATCATGTAGCTCGTGTTTTCCCTCATATAGCACATCTGACTCAACTTAGGAACTAAACACTAACTGCTGATGTGCTGGGTCAACTTTGTTAGAGTAGGGAGGACTATGTTGTGTGTAGGCCTGGTGATGGTTATATGGAAATCATGGAAAGACACTAGTATTCCTACACATAAGCATAAGATGATGTAAGGAATGTTACCTTTAGTGTACCTAACATGGATGAGATTGTTCTAGAAACATGGCTGTCCTCAGTATCTAATATCCTCTGTGTTATATCATCTGTGTTTATACATGCGTCAGGAATTTACTGCAGACATTAGCTTTTAAGATAAAGTTGTAACTAAATAATTTTCCATCGCAGTAAAATAAAGCTTTGCTGAGCGTTCTAACACAGTATTAACAGTAAATGTTCTTAAACACTGGAGTTAATATATAACTGTTCACCAGTTCACCAACCTTGAACCCTGAGGACTATTGGGTGAGCAGCAGTCCGAGTGCCAGTTTCGCCTAGCTAGTAGCTAATGAAAGGGCAAAGAAATAAAAATTTAAGACAAAGATCAATAATTTAGAGATTTTGGACAAACTGATTTGCATCTGTAAGCACTCCAGTTGGTTTCCTGCTATGTTTTATCTGCAACAGAAAACTGTCAACCACTAAACAGTCAGCTTTTCATTTGCCAGCTATTTTCCCATTCCTCCTTAAATGGCCCAGCAGTTACATTCTGGAGCCTCAGGTGTGATTTAAGATGGAATTGAAAAATTCAGGCAAGAAGCTGGGAAATGAGAAGCCTAAAAAGTCAAACATTGAGAGACATGAAAGATGAAACTGTTGCATTCTTGTAGAAAACTATCCTGATGGAGATGTGAGACAAAGGTTTAAACTTAAAAGCTTAAAGCAGAGCGATCATACTTTTAGTCCATACTAGGACTAGCACTTACCGAAGCACATTTACAAAATAGTAAAACGTTACTTCAGTAAATTGGAAAAAAAACATTAGGAAAGTTATGGCTCCCAATGTGATCTGATTTTTGGTGGAAGGACAAAATGACTCATAATGGTAACATATGGTTTGCAGACCCATGTCATGCAAGAATGAAGGAAAACATTTTAACTTGGCATCTACTAATTGGCTTCTGACTTATTACTGCAAATATTATTGCAATAATCGCATACTGTAAAGAGCAGCTAGTTTCAAACGACGTAAGAAGCAAAACATGATTTCCCCATGGGAACGACTGCATTGTAAACTTGTGAAATACCTGTGAGGCTGAAAGGAGTTAATTACTAGGCTTTAGACATAATTCTAGATTCGGTTCCTTTCTGGAAGTGATTTCTGCTCTGAAAATAGGCGGCAATTTGGGTAAACAGAATCCAATTAAGTTAATAAGTTGAAAGCTAAGACACATGACTCCAGGAACACTCGTACACTCAGTCGCTGATTAGTGCATGAAATCAAGGAAAGTAAACATGCAGAGTAGTGAACAAAAATGGGTGATGTTTTCCTTTAAGTGCTCTAGTGTGCGCAGGTGTTGGAATAGGTCATGCCAAATGAACTAATTGGCTCCCTTTTAGGTGAACTAATTGGATAAATCATGTTTTGGCCAGAACAATACCTGAGGCGTGTATCCGTTAGCTGAAAAATGGTGAAATGAGGTCTGTGATGTTCAAAAGCACTTTAAGAAATGAAGAAGACGTTGCTGATGACAGACACAATTTCACAGAACTGCCGAGAGGGAAAAAGACTACAAGAATAAAAAGGTTTCTATGACTGTTTAATGTCCGTTCAGCTTTGTTTGTTTGTTAGCTGTCCAACATCATTCACTCTTCACAGAAAGCCTTGTTCCATATCCTGGATATGAATAAATCCCAGCTGATACTTGTAAGACTTTACAAATGGTAACAATCATTTCAGACAGCTGTGATCTTTAGACTGTAGCTTGTTGACTGTAGCACCCATTTGCATAAATATGGTAATAAGATTTTTAAATTTAGCAATCCGATCCACAGTTTCACAGACAAATCACCGTGCAGCCACAGTAAACACAGGGCGGTTTTCATATTGATTTTGACCACAGGCTAAAGAGATTACTGTGCATGCACTAATAGCACATTGATAAGCGCCCTGCTTGTTCTAGAGGAAATAATTCAACATAACTGCTTGTTATTGTTGTTATAATTAGTGATGCACCAATATGAAAACCCCTGGCCCAAACCAAAATTCAGGACACGCTGGACTGAAAATAGAAACCAAAACTAAAGACAATAAATAAAAAATAAATAAATAAGTAAATAAATATATAATAAAAATGTAAACAAAACTAACATTGTTGCAGTGTAATTCATTTATCATCTTTTATTTATGTTTTTTATCTTCTTCTTGTTGTAGTTATTATTATTATTATTATTATTATTAT
>CM067499.1:10633129-10690017 GCA_034552555.1 Semaprochilodus insignis | reverse complement strand
TTACTATTATTAGTTTCGGTTCACCATGAGCTCAAGTCTGCTTTTAGAAGCCAACTTAAAAGTAAAAGACAGAAAGACTGTTTGGACTGTGATACTAAACGCTGTGCGTGACCCTGACTGGATGTTTTCTCCTTCTTTTGTCTTTTTTTCTCCTTTTCTGTCTCTTCCTCAGTGCTCAGTGACCTGCGGAGAGGGGGTGGCTCGACGGCTGGTTACATGCCGCATCGGAGATCAATGCAGCGGGGAGAAACCGGAATCGCAGAGACCTTGCCGGCCAGGACCTTGCCACGGTAAGCTGCCCAGGGCTCATCACTACACAAGACCTTTCAGAGCCTAGAGCCCACGCTTAGCCCAAACACATTGCCCTGTGTGCTAGGAGCAAGCCGATACATGATCTTACCAACAGAAATAGAGGACTCCAGCAGAAACATTGAATAAGAGAACATTTCACTGCTGTTGGCATGTTTTGTCTTAAGTTCCTTCCAACACATCATCCACTGGTAATGAGAAGGGAAATGATACACAACTAATACACTGACATATCAAAAGTCATGGGATAGCAGGATGCAAATTAATTATGAAGTGGTGTTACCTCAGGGTACAACTTGGGAATGCCCACACCTGTATATACGTTGTGAGGTGTTATTTTGTGAGTGAGGTTGAACACTGGCCAGCGTGCTCATGACAAAGTGGCGTTAATTATTCAAGTCTGAGCGAGTCACAATAGTGGGTGCCAGACAGATGGGACATTCCATTTCCGAAGATTTGCAGGCTTAAATTGTTCCTCGAATCACAGTGTCACATGTGTACGAGGAATATATCATAGAAGGCATTACCACCCACAGTGGACAGCACAGTAGCCGCCCAGGAGTGCTTAATGATCCTAACCAGCAGCATCTGGCTAGAATTGTCTGTGCGAACAGACAAGCAGCTCTGGCAGAAATCATATCCACATGCAATACAGGGGGCCACACACGCATATCCCGCAGGTCAGTGCAGCATTCCTTAGCTTCCATTGGATATGGGAGCAGAGTACCCACCAGAGAGTCTCTGTTAGCACAATGACACAGCGCCTTACCTGGCCTCAAAAGGTTGCAACTGGACCCTAGAGGACTGGCAACATGTGGCATGGTTTGATGAATCCAGTTTTTAATGTTTACTAAAGCAAACGTTTTACCATGAGCTGGAACATTCTTCTTCATTATCTTTCTGCACAAGATGTCAGAAAAAAGAATCACCTGACACAGGTGCTGTAACAACTTGACAACTTGATCAATGTTTTTATGTCATTTATCAGAACAAATGTTTATGTAGGTTTATGTAAATTGTCATGACAAATTTACGTTGCCTTATGAACACTAGAGTAATACAGTGAAGCCATATTTTTCTCATACAGAGAAATAAGATGCAAGAACACAAGCACATCTTACCAGACTGATAGTACCGTTTTGCCATAAGAGAAGAAAAAACAAGGCTAAAAAACAAATAAAAACAGGACTATTTATTCTCTGAATGTTTTAGCCTGCTGGCAGTTTTAGTTATTTATCGCTGCTTTGTGGAAAGAATGAAGCACTAAACCCAAAGGATGCATATTCCCTTCACATTCTGTATTGAGCACATAAACATGTACTGAATATCTCTTCTCTGAAAACATTTAATTAGGTCACAAAATACCTAAAGGCCATAAATACTGTATTAACTTTAAGTTTTTACTTGTATAATTTATTTTGTAGTACTGTTTACAGTTTATGTCTGAACCCAACTGTAATCTGACAAAATTCTGTTTGAACACGGCTATAATCTGACAAAGGTCTCTTTTAATTGGTTGTAATCTGACAAAATTTAATCTGAACTCAACAGTAATCTGAGACATTTCTGTCTAAACCCGACAGTAATCTGACAAAAATTGGTCTGAACTCAACTGTAATCTAACTCAAATCTGTAAATTCTGATCCCGATCTGAAATTAACATTTTAAATGTATATGTTAAATTTTCACTTTTGTTCAGTAATCCATGCCATCCACAATAAATGCACAGTTTTTTGTCTGGATAAACTTCTGTGCTCTCATGCTAGTGCTGCTAAATTTTGGCAACAATCAAAGTGACTCCAGCATGTCATATTAACAATTATTTAATGTAATCAAAGTTGGGTGGAAAAGTAAAGTCGGTAGGAAAAGTAAAGTAGGACTAAATGCCCACCAAAAATAAAAAGGCGATAGAGATGCTTTGAGAAAACCGAATGTGAGATCTGTACCCAACCAATTCTACCAAGGAGATGAGAGATGAGAGATCTTAGCATTAAAATGTTAACCTGGGTTCACTCATAACATAAGAATGGATTCTTGTTCTGTGAGAAGCTGTCATTGTAGTTCATATCCAAAAATAGATTATCATACAGTCGTTACCAAATTAGTACATGTAAACCTTTGTCTTTTTTTAAACTTAAACATGGATATTTGAATATTGAAAGATGGTGTTATTATAAATTAATACAACAGAAATGTCTTTTGTGTAAAGCGTAGGACCCACCCCCCCCCCCCCCCATTTATTACTACATACTACATATTATTACTACATACAATTACTATTTACATCAGCTATGAATTATTAGAACATCGTTGGAGAGGATTTTGGAAGAGCCTGTGGTATTAAAACCTGAGACACTTAGTTTGGTTTGCTCTTGAATGTCAAAGTGGGTGGTATTACTGTGGTGAGATCCAAATAGCTCTCTGTGGTGTTCAGAAGGAAGGTTTGAGAGTCTAGCAAGGACTTAAAAAGAACTTGAAACAATTAAACCTCAGTCATTTTACTGTTCAGAACATAATTTACATGAGAAGTGCGTTTAAATCAACTGCCAGGTCAGGCCATCCTAGCAAGTTCAGCCAGAGAACACCTAGACACAGACCAAGACTTCTGGGACAATGTGCTTTGGGCAGATGAATTTAAAGTTGAATTATTTGGGCACAGTAACAGACGACATGTTTGGCGCAAACCAAACACAGCATTTGAGCACAAGAACCTCTTAACAACTGAGAAGCATGGAGATCGATATTGTCATGGTTTGTCATGGTTTGGGTTTGCAGCCCTTGGCAAGCTCTCTGTCACAGAATCCACTATGAGTTCTGTTTCAGAGGGTGCTTGAGGAAAATGAGAGACCATTTGTCCAAAAACTGAAGCTAAAGCAGAGATGGACCATGCAGCATGACAATGACCCAAAAGATTCCAGTAAATCCACCAAGGAATGGCTCAAAAGAAAGAAATGTAGACTTCTGGAATGGCCAAGCCAAAGCCTGGATCCTATTGAAATGCTGTGGGCTGATTTGAAATGGGCTGTGCATGCCAGAATCCTCCCAAACATCACACTGAAAGTATTCTGGATGGAAGAATGGGGAGAAGAACAGTCCACTGGTATATGGACATAGGAAACATTAAATTGAGGATATTTCATCCAGTAGGGGGAAATGCCAGCTATTAGTGTAGGGGGTTCCCTAACTTGTTCCTCAGTAGGAATTATCCCTGAAATAGATACCAATGTCAAATGCTCATTGTTCTTGCAAAGGTGATGCAATCATATTACCTTTATCTGTGGATATTGCTTGGAAGAGGATCAAATATTTATATGTCAATATTTCTTAATAAAGAACTACATATTTAATGGGGTATCCATTATTTTTTAGAAATGGGGTATCCTCTTCTTTACTGTATCCCTCTTTATAAGGGGCTTAACCTTTACGTTTGACTTAAAGTCTTGAAGGTTTTGTTGTTTGAACTGTGCTCTTTTGATTACTGCTAGCAAAGTCTTACAGTTTCTATTTGTTTTACCCACGTTGTGGTGAAGGTCATCTCAGCAAAGTGAAACAGAACGCCTATCCAATATTAAGTGACACCCTTAAGAAACACTGCACTCTGTCCCAAACAAAAGGATGTCCAATGGGAGCCTAAAGCACATTGCAACTTTTCATCTGAGAGCAGGTGTTGCGTGTGGCAATAAATGGGTTCTTAATCCCCACTTGTAACAGTGGAATGGACTTATAATGATAATTAATTTACAGGCCTCTGTGGGCCTTTTTCACAGGCTTGTGAATTGAAGAACTCCTCTTGAGCTGGATGTCAGCTATTATTGAATTGAGTGATGAATTATGAGCTCAGTAGCTCCATTAGAAGGACTGTGGGGTTGTGCAGCGATTACTGAGACAGTGTTCATTTAGATCCAGCAGCAGATCCATTAAAGTGTACATCCTCAAGACCTGCACATGAATGGCTTAATTTCATTATTGATAACGTGGGTTTAACTCAAAGTCACCCTCACCTGCCATAACTGATAACAGAAATAGCATTAAAAAACAGAAGGTTTAAATAATTATGAGAATAATCCATTTAAGTTGGGGTACTGAGCTATTTGTAGAGCTTTTGTAGAGTTTGATGTGTAGAAGACTAAGCATTGGCTCCCACGTCTTCCAAAAGACAATAATGAACAACACATTCGGTACTGTGCAAGCTTTAAGCACTCTGTGAAAATAAGACATTTCAAAAAGCTATTTATATGGGCTGAAAACCTTTGTTTGGGCAGATTAAACACCAATATTACAATGAATACAAATTTCATTAATGCAATTAGCAGTGATGTTATGTTTGTTAATGTGTTTGTTTAGTCATTCCAAACTCCTTCTCATGCCAAGTATAAACTGTGGTTATCACCCAATACATGGTTTGGCTAATCAGTGCTGAATTGTGGAGGCTTCTTTCCTGTTTCAACTTGACTGTGTCCCTGTACACAAAGTAAGCTCTATAAAGTCATGGTTTGGCAAGTTTAGTGGGGAGGAACTTCTGTGGCCTGCTCAGAGCCTTGACCTCAACCCCACCAAACACCTTTGGGATGAATTGGAATGTCAGTTGCGAGCCAGGTCTTCACATCCACTGTCAGCTCTTTGAATTACGTGGCCACAAATTCTCACAGACAGGCTCCAAGAGTTGCAGTTGTTAAAGCTGCAAAGCTCAATATTAACTCCCATTGTTTTGAAAAAGAACGTCCAACAAGCTCATATAGGAGTGAGATGTGATGTCCACATACCATATAGTTGCCATATAGTGTATATGTTTGAGAGCAGCATGCTGTGTATTTAGACATTTTGGAAATCATGTTTACATGAATCAGACAAAGGAAATCCAATATGTTTAAGGTCTAATGTCTAATAAGGAGGAGGTTTTAGTGATGGAAGCTACCACATCAGGAGAGTGATTGATAACAGCTGGAGCAATAGTCAGTCAGTGTTATATGCTGAGTAGGACTTGTTGGAATTTACACAGTGTCTTTAAGCAAACTTTAATGAACGCATTTCCATGTTTCAATCACAAATGTGAGCACTGTACTAGATCTGACTGTCAGTAGTCAAGAAACGCTAGCTAGTTAGCTTACTGATCATAAACTTTTTGCTGTTAGACCTCATATGATAAATGATGATTTCAAATGATTTTAGCAAATGCAGTAAGCCGGATTAAGACATTTTATCTTAGATACAGTATAAATCTGCCTGTAAATAATTTTGGCCCCTAGCTGTGAGTATAGTTTCCCAGAGTTCTAAAACTTTTTCTCCCTCAGGAATGAATTAACAGTACCATCCTCCAGGTGATCAGGATAGCATGGGTCAGACATTATATACTTCTCGATTTCCACAATAGGTTTGTTTTGAGGAGTTCTGTTCTTCGCTTGATGGTGGAAGAAGAGTTAAGAGACTCAAGAACCGTGTCAGTTGTAATTTTACAAATGGTCAATTAGCACCCTAAAAACAACCTTGATTTAAACCACCTTGACTTCTTAAGTTCCTAAGTAAGGGGTTTCTGACACTGTATTACAGTAATATCTTAGAAGCTGAAAGTCAGTCCTTTTTTTATAACATCAAACATGTCTCTGCTGTCTGACTGAGGTGGGGAAAATTGTGCCTTAGATTTTTGACACCAGAAGTGATGCCAAAAGTGTGTATTTTAATAATCAACTTCAATAATATATTTCTATCACAGATGAACCGTGTGGAGGAGACAAGTCTATATTCTGTCAGATGGAAGTCCTGGCGCGCTACTGCTCCATTCCAGGCTACAGTAAGCTGTGCTGTGACTCATGCAGCAAGAGGAGGGGAACTCTCCTGCCCGAGGCTGCCGAGACTGAGGAAGAGGTACGTTTTGGCTCCGCCTCACAGCTCCTGGAGACCCTGTCAGCTTCTGTCAACGGTACCCTCAAGCTCCCTCCCCAGAGCCCTCGTGGATCAGGCCCAGTTGGTCGTAACGCCAAGCAGACTTCCACCGCTGCACCACACAGACCAAACGGCGACAGTAAAACTCCTAAACGTCACACTCAGGCCGCCAAACCTGGCCCCAGGAACCTGCCTGCTATGGTGGCTCATGGACAGTTCACTAATGCAACATCTCGGCAGCCGGATGGCTCCCGAGACAGCAGGTGGCCCAAGGCGCTATCCGAGGTGGAAAGATGAAGGCGAACTTGAACCCCCGTTGGTGCTTTTTCCTCTGTTTTTGTTTTTCCCTTCCTGGACTCTTTTTTTGTTTTGTAGATATAATATATTAGCTTTATCCCTTGACTTAGTTCAGATCTTGCTTAAGAGAGATTTTAGAGAGAGTGAGAGAAAAAGTGCTGGTTCACTTTCTGGTTTCCTCCCCACAGCGGACACTCTGCATTCACACTAGTTGTCTTACACGTTGCTGTTTTGGGAGAACGCACCAAAGATCTTTTGAGAGCAGTCAGAGGTCCCTTATTCGAAAGCTTGGTTTACGGAGGTTTTGCACATTAGCCTATGCTGAAGAGATACCAGTGGTACTTGTTAGAAAGCGCTTCTAGTTCTATAGAATCTCAAAATCCAGCATTTTATTGTTACTGGCTCCAAACATTTTTGTTTGATTAACAAACAGATATTTATGAATGTTCCTGTAAATACAGTATGTGTAAAAGTCAGTATTATTTTTTACTAAAACATGGTGCAAATTTTTTTACTATTCCAGTACATGTTCTACTTAAATACAAAGATATGTTCTCAATTTTCCCTATCAAAATCGACCCGCCAGTGTACTACAACTAGGGATTCACCATTCTCCGAACACTCTGAATACCTGTGTCCATCAAGGGATTTCTTTTATCATAAGCTTTTGTCTCTGTAACTGCATCAACAGTTAGTGTCAAAGCTAACACTTGACATCTGTTTCTTTGGATTTCCCTTCCTGTTATCCTGTACTGTATTCTCTGTTGTCGCTAAAGGTTTATTGCACCAGCGAGAGAGCTGAATGCCAAGACGCATTTAGATGTCAAAAGGCAGTTGGCCTGCTACGTAGGAGTCCATCACATGCACAGCGAGGTGCATAGGACATGCAAGGCTGTATTTTTGAAGGTGCCAAGCTGGAACATGGACCTTTTTTTGTGAGGATATTGTACAACGCGTTGTGCTTCTGCCTGCAAGATGTCGAAAGAAAGATATTTATTGTTTTTAACCATGGGTTACGTCTCAACCACAATGCATCTGACTGCAATAGCAAGGAACCCCCATGTACATGTAAGCGGAGCAGGAACCTACAAAAACCATTTACCCATGCTCGCCTGTGTGCTACTGTATAGCTCTTGTATATAGGATTGAGAACTTTAGAGTATTTATTGAGTTCCTGTTAGACTGTTTTATGTCCAGCCTCCCTTATTTACAAGCCAAAAAAGGAAAAAAAAAACAACAAAACAAAAACAAATTTGCTGGCCAACTGCAAATTGATGCTTGAATTTTCACTGAAGTTTCACAGCAGGCGAGTTAAGAAGTTAGAAGTAGCATCCGCTAATGCTTTAGATACGTGCTCCGCAATGTTTTTGAGAAAGCTGTTTCACACAGCTGTTTTAGTATAGCATTTAGTGTAGAGACCCAACAAGACTGTCACTCACAGTTGTTTCTAAAGAGACTTTGATGAAATGCAACTCCCCCAACGAAACTGTCCTTACAGTTAATTATGATTCATTAAGTACCAGTATTAGGAAACCCATATGGCGATCATTCCCATTGGCAAACACAGGCAAACATGCAAAATGTTGATGTTTGTAGATATCATTTTAACCTATTTGAAACATTTTCACTGTAATGTCGTTGACTTGCTGCCTATGACGACTCGGCTGCTAACGTTATGCAAAGCTTTTAAAGTCCCAAGAGGATGCTAGTACATTAGTGTTTGTAGATGTGTTTTTTTTCCCTGACAATCCCTGAGCCTCAGACAGATCCGCTGTATAGAAAACAATACGTATCTATCCCCAGTGCTATCTGTGCATTTAACAATGAACTAATTCTCAGACTAGCTGGCAGTTTCTAACAGCTTGCAGTCTTTTCTCTGTTTATTTGTACTTATATTGTTAGATGGAATTGAAGTGTACACTACTGATGCTGTTTGTTGTAATGGGGAGCACATAGCAATAAAGAACATACTAAACATTTGTCTGTTATCTGAGTGCTCTTCAGTTTGAGGGTACTGTGCATGTCATTGTACGCTGCCTGAACCCGAGAGGCTGATGAATGGGAGGATGTCGGTTTAAAGCAGAGGTCTGGTCTACCATGAAATATGAGATTTGACACTGGCATGTATTAACACCCCTTACTGGCTAATTGTGAGAATTGTTTACGTTCAGTTTTTACATCCAGTCCTATAGCAAAGTATATTGAATGGTAAACTTGGAAACCATGGCTGGGACAATAGCCGGCAGAGGAATAGGGTTAAATGGGCTTTTGACCCCCCACTTTTCTAAAATACTGGGGTGATGCTCTGCCACTAATTGATTGCGTTAACTCCCTATAAACTGCAACAACCATTTACCTATAGGCTGTGTGTAAAATACCCCTTGGTTTATTGGGGGAGGTGGGGTGCATATTGGCTAACTACGCCAGTCTTGGTGAACTGCTAACTCATTCACCATAGAGATATATGCTAGCTTCCAAAGTGATATATTCTATCTCTTAAAATGTTTGGTTTAACAATTCCTCCGGAAATGCTCTTTAAGGTCTTACACATCTCCTCTTTTGCCTTCAGTCTGAGAAATGATGAAATACTTCACTCTTTCCACTCTTGGGGAATTGGGCAAGTGTTCAAGTTTACAAATATGACATGTTTTTCATAAGATACAGTTACAGTTGGTAGACTATGAAAGACCAACCAATTTGTTACACCCCCACCTTGATGGAGATTGGTACTGCATCTCTTGTGAGTTAAGGATACTAAGTACAGAAGCTCAAAAATTATAGGTGAAGCAAGTGAACAATTACTTTTCAAACAGCATAATGTCATAATATATTTAGTTTGATAATAAAAAGTTAATTAAGGGGCCCGAGACCCCTTTTGTACCTCGCCCATAGGCATGAACAGACATTCACAGTTAAACTCAGCAACAGAGTAAATCAAAATCTCAGCTGGGGGCAGAACATTTCCCAAACAATAAACCCTCATGATTGGTGTTTAGTGGGAGAAGCTGCAGCTCACTGATCTCCTGTCACATTAAACTAAGGCTTAATGTTCTTCAGAGATACCTAGCAAACTTCACTATTTGATTGTAACCAAAAACACTGAAAAGGAGGACTGTTATTTCCACTCATATAAGACCATCTTTTTGAATAGGCAGAGAACTATAATCTCCAAACTGAAAAACCACATTAATGTTTCAAAAACATTTCTCATTGCTCATACAACCTGAAAAAACTCTAACATGTTTCTGCTAATTGGTGCAAATAATGCCAGCCATGTGACTGCCATGTCTCTTTTTAATCAAAGGACGGAACTTCCCACGTAAACAAAGAGCATGTTTTGTGTTATGAAGCATCATTTTTAACCAGTAAACTAGCCCCACCTAATTCATAAGGGAAGGACTGTGAAAGCGCATGGTCAAAACAAACAGTGACAATGAACAAATGAGTAGGGCTACTGAGACATCCTATTATATTGTAATATATTGTATATTGTATATGTGTAGTGCTGAAAGTTAGCTTAAATTAGTTGGTGGTCTAGTTGCAAGTACAGAATTCATCAAAACAATCATCCTTCATGATTGATGTAGATACTTAAGAGTGTTATTAACTGCTTATTTTCTTTCCTGACCAAATCTAATCCTGATACATTGATACTGAGCGGCTTTAGTGTAATTCATTTAGAAATATTATCTGGGTGACCATATTCCTTTATTGGTAGCATTTTTGGTAATTGGACAATTTCAAAATCAATTTTTTTCTATTAAGTTACAAGAAAAGCTGAAAATGATTATGGCGAGTTTAGCAGAGACTTTTAGAGGACATTTTATTTGTTTATTCATTCATTCATTCATTCATTCATTCATTCATTCATTCATTCAGCCATTCATATATTCATTCATTCATCCATTCATTTACTTTAGAAGTGTAAAGTTTTGTAAGGAGTAAAGTGTAAAGCTTTGGGATAAGAAGTCCAGTCAGGCTCAGGGCAAAAAGCCCTTTTTCACATACTTCCCCATAAATATTATTTAGATGGATTCTCAATCGAAACCACAAAGTCGTTCACTGGAGTTTCACTGGCTAGCGAGCATTAGTGTTACATAGCTATAGTGATGATTAGCGGGAATCAACCATTCTATCCCTACCCGATCTATCTGGATCTCTAATCATTCACACTTACCAATTAACCATGTTGGTGTCATCTAATAACAATAAGACAAAGAAGAACAAGAATAAGAAGAAAAAAAGAAGATGATGATGATGATGGTGATCAAACAACAGTTTGCTGCCCCAGTAAAAAGATAAAAACTGAACCGTAGTTTATTTTCTCTTACTGTGTACATGGTTATGCATCATTATTGTGTACATTTCAACTCAAGCAATATCGTACCAAAGGTATAATAGAGGATCTGTCATAACTAAGATGTCTTTGCTTTCATCTGTGATGGTTTGACATGAAAAAAGTGCCATCAGATGCTCGAAGTGTTTTATCATGTCCAGATTCTGGACAGTCAATTTAACTCCGTATGTGCCATTTGCCAACCTCCACCTGCCTCTTGATTTTCACAACATCACTTATCAGTTAAAACTCACAGCAGCTTTTCTAAAACGCAGGTAATTGTTTTTTAAGCACAGGTCACGAGCACCTGCTGGATGGGCGGGTAGTGAAGCTGTAGCAATTTGTTTTAAAAGTGACATCGCAATTGCTGTGGATAAAGCGTCACTTCTCAAAACACAGAACACAGAAATAGCAGCTAAATGTGTCAGGCGGTAAATGGGCTGGCTGAGAAGATTAATTCTAACTGTCATCCTCAGGTGTAAACAGAATCCATGATAAGAATGATAATCCACTTGCCCTAAAATCACCACTGAGACCATGAAGGAATGAGAGCCAATGGGGTGCTAAGGCACCTCCAAGTGATTGATAGCGACTGGTTTTATGGAAAATTATGATGATGGTGAATCAATACTATTGCAAACCACTTCCACTTTGGTTGTAATTAGTATGTACAGTACATGTGTGCTTATGCTCTGATCCCTCCTTCAAAAATCTGTGCATGCATTGTCAATATTCCACAGGATATTACAGACTGGAGATATGGACGATATGGAAGATATGAAAGATATGGTAGCAGTAGGTTTTTTTCTCAGGGTATGCATCCTCAGCAGATCTTTCACCCTACAAGTCTTTCAGAATTGTAATACAGTAGTATAGTAAACACACATTCATGACTCTGATATTCTAATATATTACTAATAAACTAACAACCCAACCAAGGTTTTGTAAGAAAAGCACAATGTCAAATTATTGCATTACAATGTTCCCCTGGTTCCAATTACAGCAACAAATGCAAACAATCTTTCCCTCACAGTAATGGGAACAGTAGTCACTTAGATATTCAATGTCTGTACTTTAACTTCCAAAGAGAACATCTTTGACACATTCAAGCCAGGCTTTCTGGAGATCAGCATATAAATATCTTCATCCCTGTGCAGGAAAGGAACTGTCTGCTGAAGATATATGGATCATTCTGCCGAATTACTCCAAACTGCAGTCCCACAGTCCGTTTAATATATATTCACTCAATCAATATTATGTTTTCTCAATCTCTTTGAACCCAGGGCAATAACTGGGATAGGAATAAGCTAAATATACACAAAATCATTCTTTTTGGAGCGCTTTCTTTTCCAAACCCTAACCTCTAAATTTCAACATGTGAAACTTAAATGTACATGTTTTTATTCTTTCAACTTGGTTTTAATAATGAGTTTAGTTATTAATGTAAAACAATTCTGTCCCACAATTTTATGTCCTTGCAAAACACACAAAGGTGGACAAACCTCAGGTTCTAAACATTTTGGCATGATTGAAGATGAAACTTTACCACAGATAATACAGTTCAGTCTCTTAAAACGTTTTTTCGTTTTGCTTACTGAAATGACTCAAGCTGTACCTGACTTAACTTGGAATTGGATTTGGCTGTTTAATACAAAGATCTGACTGTTCATTCTTTTTTCCATATTGATTATCTAGTGTTGAGAAAATGCTTTGACATGAGTTTCAGTGATGATTTCAATGACTGAGCCTAGCTTACCCATCAATCCACTTTAGGATTGCTTCTCTCATCAGTAAACTATCAGCCTAAGTTGCCAGATAGCCCCGCTAGAATATAAAAACATATTATGATTGTCCATATTTATGATTCCTCATTGAAAAATGGTCACAGTAATTTTTGTAAATCTATTTGTATTTTATTATGTTGTTATAATCACACTGACTGACCAAAGAAAAACCCTACTCAACTGCTTGACGTCTTAGCTGAGAACTGATGTCCATCTCCGACTGATGAGTCGCCCCTTCGACTTTGAGGGGCAGCCCTATATTCCCACATAAGTAAATTCCATTTTATATAAAAGGTACTATTGCAGGCCCTTGTATGTATGGCAATTATATTTTAATGGCCTAGCTGATCAGGTGCTTCATGGCCAGCTGTATGTCAATATATGAACATGCTGTCAAAAACTAAACTTTTTTTGTTTTGTAGATAGAGACTTGTTTTAGCCACACCCCTATATTTTAGAGCAGAAGGTGAAGATGCATCTCTCAGTCTCTCAGGGCCACATGGTAAGCCATTAGATTTCATCGTTTTGAAGTAAATTTGTCCCAGAGTCTGAAAATCAGCAAGTATCATTAAGAGTCTGTCTGCAACTGCGGCACAACTAAGACAAAATGACAGAACATCCTAAGAACCCTTTTTTAGAATCTCCACATAATGCAATGTGCCAAGGTTTAGTCTAGAATATATTTCAACACCTCAGTGTCACTGCTGGACTGAGAATAGTCCACCAACCAAATCTATCCAGCCAACAGCATCCTGTCGGCAGCATCTTGTGGCCACTGATGAAGGACTAGAGGATGACCAACACAAACCTTGCTGCAGCAGATAAGCTGTCGTCTCTGACTTTGCATCTACATGGAGGACCAGCAAGATAGGAGTGTCTAATAGAGTGGACAGTGAGTGGGCACAGTGGGCACACTCCAGCAGCATTGCTGTCTCTGATCCACTCACACCAGCACAACACACACTAACACACTACCACCACCATGTCTGTGTCACTGCAGTGCTGAGTATGATCCACCACCCACATAATACCTGCTCTGTGGTGGTCCTGCAGAGGTCCTGACTATTAAAGAACAGGGAAAAAGAGGGATAACAAAGTAAACAGAGAATCAGATGGACTACAGTCTGTAATTGTAGAACTACAAAGAGCTCCTATATGGTAAGTGGAGCTGATAAAATGGAAAGTAAGGACTCCATGCAAGGAGGTGGTTTTAATGCTATGGTTGATCAGTGTATCTTACCTATCTAGATGACCGGCAAAGTCCAATAGGTAGTGTTTGGTGTAAGCAGCTACTAAACATGTAAACTTTTACAATCATGCATAAATGTGCTGTTGTGTTTTGCTTGTATTATCTGGCATAGCTGATGGGATGGGTGGTCATGGACCCAGTTTACCATGTATTTGCTTGCTGTGCTTGTACAGTAGTTAAAAATGAGACAGAGATGAAGCGTCACAATATTGGATTTTCTTAGAAAGATGAAATATCAGTCACACCTTGAATCCCACTGTGTAGATAATTCACTTATAAAGCCCATGTCATAAAAACCACGCAATGCCTACTTAGTTGAGCAATGCAAACATAACATCCCTTGATCCCATTCAGTGTGCTGGAGAAATAAAATAATATGGAGAAATACAAAAATAGCACTGTCCAGATACATACAGGCTCCATTATAAGTGGGGGATAAGAAGCCGTGATGCAGTTGAACAAGCAGTATTTAGTGTAACACACTGAAATAGAAAAAACTAAACATGAATTAACCAAATTATCCATTTAAAACGCCAAAGCACTCACACAGTTATCTCCACTAATTAACATTAATGTGATAATAGAGAGTGCTTTGCTCCTCTGCACTAAATACTCACACCTGTCCTGAGTTAGGAAGACTCATCCCACTGCCCTGTCACACAATCTACGCCCTGAGTTTAATTTCATGTTGCTGCAGTATTCGTAGGTTTTAACAAAACCTCCTATGTGAAGCAGTTGTGGTACATTACTACTGGAACTATACACGTCAGTACATCTTAAACTAACATCCCATAATTGCCAAAGACAGTATGTATTGTACATTTAATTACCATCTACAATAAGACTATTTCAAAAGAACTGTAAACCTGAAAACACACTCATAGTAAAAGCCAATGGGCAGTTGCTACATTCCATACCTGAGTGCTCATCCTAAAAGCTCATGCCTGCAGCACTTTCCAAAAGAGTTGGGACATGAGCAATTTAATGAATGTTGTGAAATGTTCATAAAACATTTTGAATAAGGTGATGTAATAGTGTTTGGATGTAGCAGCCAGGAATGTCATAGTCTTTTATGAGCAAGGCTTGCCCATTGACTAAACATACTAATAGAACAATGTTCCCCAACAAGCGTTTGCAAGCAGTTTAGGTATTCCACCCACTATGGTACATAAGATCATGAAAAGACTCCACAGAAATCCAGAGAAATCTCTGTATTTAAAAAGCAAGGCCAAAACCACAACTGAATGCCCATTATCTTCGATACCTTTAACAGTGCTGTATTAAAAACCAGCATGCTTCTGTTGTGGACATCACCACATGGGCTCAGGAATAATTTGACATACAGTTCACAATAAACACTGTTTGTTCCTGCATCCACAAATGCAAGACTGTACTAAGCACAATAGAAGCCATATCTCAAGTTCAAAAGCCAGTGTCTGTGGTACTGGGGGTATTCACCGGTAATTTGCACATCTGTGAAAGTGTCATCAACACTGAACCATATACACATATTTTGGAGCAACACATGCTGCCTTTTAGACATCAGCTTTCTCAACAGCTAAAAACGTTCTGTGGATATTACAACGACATAGCAGTGTAATCAGGTGCTAGACTAGCCTGTCTGTCTCATTGAAAATGTGTGGTGCATTAAGAAGTGCAAAATGTGGCAGTGAAGAACCTGTACAGTTTCCACACCCACCTCCGCCAACCCCCCCCTCCATTCAAAAGCCATTGAAGAAGGAAAGATGAGAAAATGAAACCAGCTTTGCTCTATTTAACATCTTGGTATACTGATGAGTTTGCATATGCCGTATTATTTTATTTCCAGTCCAAACAGCCTTTGCATCATTTAAAATGTAAAATAACCCAGTGGCGTCAGGAAAGGAAAGTCAAAGAAAATAACTGAAAAGGACATAAAAACTACAGTTACAATATATAGAAAAACAGGACTCCTAAAACCCGTGCAAACAAATTTTTGGGAGGGATAACAAAAACTCAAGCTCTACTTTTCAAGCTTCTACCTTCACATCTGAAAAAAATCTACAGGTGTTTCTGCCCATCCTTCCACTGTATGAAGACAAATCTATACCATGGGTCTGAAAGGATGTGTAGCTGTCAAGAAGCTGTTACTGAGAAAATTAAAAAGACAATACAAATATGAAACTTAACAAATCAGACAAAGAAGCCACTGGTGTTCAATACCCCAGAGTTCCCTACCAGAGCTTTTTAAAATAATTGCATGTTTTAGGGATTACCTGGATTGTGAGAAGCAGAAAATGAAACCAACTTCTAAGACTGGACTTTAAAGGTAACCCTATAGATTCATTGATTCTTTCATTCATCTTCTAAACCGTTTATCATTCTGGGTCGCGGGGGGTGCTTAAGCTTGTCCCAGCACTCATTGGGCAGAAGGCAGGAAAGAGCCTGGACAGGCTGTCAGTCCATCACAGTCCCTGCAGAAAAATAAAAGCAAGTGTTCTTAAAAGGAATGAGAAGCTATACTAGAGATGTGGACACATAAATACAACAAAAAATACATATAGGTAGTTGATGAGCATTCTCTATAATTTTCTGTACAATATGTTTTCTCTTCTCTAGTCTAAAGTCTAAAAACAAATGATTAGACATACTTAACAGAAGTATTAAGTTAATGGCTTTGGCTTTGGCACAATACCCAGTGCTATAAGGAGCATAGCTGCCTGCAGTTGTCAAGCATCCTGGATGAATGTTTATCAATGGACCACTAAAATTGGTACGAAAGCTCCATTATGGCCCCCCAAGCATGTTCTGTTAAACAGTAGATGTCAGTCTTTTCATCTAACCTTATCTTCATCTAATCTTTAAATAGCTGCAGAAGCCTGCGGCGGATGTGTCTTCCAGATAGCACTGAATGCTCTCCTAAAGCTCCCCAGCCTTATCGAAAGATCCTCACATATGTTAAAACCTAATCTGCTGTTGTAACATTTCCTCCCTGTGTCATATCTCATATACCTTGTCTTGCAATTTCTGTTTGGCCGCCCCGGGTTTAGCTTTTCCATTAAACTAAGTAGCTGAATGATTGTATGAATTTGTTTGAATTATGCATTAAACACGAGCCATAAATAAAGCATAATGAATACGAACACGAAAGGCACAATCACAGGGTAAAAATGGCTCTGAAAAACCAAGATTAATGCTTGCTCTCAGAGGCTATCAAGAATGGTCATAAGGCAGCGTATTCATATTACCACCGCTGCGCTCATTAAAATGATGGGCTATGAGTAATGTTTATATGCCCGCTTCTCTGTCAATACAGTGCATTCTTTTTTAGTACATTGAAAGTGAATGACTGGCCTCCCTGGTTTCTTACAAAGTGCTATGAGTCAGATTCCTGTGAACGTTAGTGGGGGTGGAACAGTTTGTTGCTTAGCGCCTACACTACTTGGTATATGATTTCTTAAAGCAGTTATTGAACAAACCATTTGAGATCGCATCAATATTCCTCTAAGGCAATGATCCAGACTCTCTTATGTGTCATGCCTTCAAGCTGCCAAAAGTCATCAGAGGTTCAAGCAGAACTTTCTAAATAGAATGGCTTTTGAGAATGGTGGCATCTGGTGGACCCAAAGTGCATAACGTCATTGTTGCAGCAAAAGGTCATTTCTGAAATGGTAGCATTATGGGAGAAAGAAAAAAAAACTAAAATATACATTAATATAGAAGTTTTTATTGGTCCATTTATCATGATAAGCATGTTTGGCACTGCATCACCCTCTGGCATCAACTGAACTATGACAATGACAACAGAAATGTGACCACCTGAATCCTATTTCAGAATTCTTGGAATGTGAGCCAGTGATTAGACCTGATTATAATAATTAGCTCCAACTACACAGGTCTTTATCACTGTGGTTAAACTATATTTAAACTTGTAGAACTAGTAATTATCATACATAAATAATCGTTTTTTGTTCCCCTTTTTCTCAGAAGTCTGAAGTGAGTTTACCAGCCTATCGTTTTCAAAAATGAGATTGTGTTAGCTCTATTTTAACTTACAGTATTTTGTGCCAGGCAGCAAGAACCCGTTAGAGCATATCTTTATGCAAGACATCTAAACACACTGCCTGTGTATCTTGAATCTGTATGATTTCTATTAGGAGGCAGAGTCCATGCTTTTGGTGTTGGGCTTTCCTTCATGAGAACACCTGATGGCACGTGTCCACTTGCAACTACTCATAATCAATCACCAACTAGGTTGTTAAACTATTCACCACACTCCTACCAGCTGAGAGTTTGATCGTACAGGTATGCCAAGTTGAGAGTGTCTATGGAATTCGCATGCACTCAATCAGATTAAACTCTGACTTTGATGAATGATGGCCAATGAAAGGGCCAATTCCAATGTAAACACTCTGGGCCAGACGTATGTAGGTGTGTAGGCACACTGCCAAATGTGCCTTGATGTGACAGTAATAAAAACACCCACACTACATCTGAAATAAATGTTGGATTCCCGACAGCTTATAATGCACATTTAACATAGCCCCACCCGCTAACTGCTTTCTTGTGAAATTTAAATGCTGCAGTGCATCCCTGCCAATCCACAGCCAGTAGGCTGTGAAAAAGAGGGTAATTTTTTATTTTTATTAATTACATTTTGTTATATAATTTATTAAATACACTCATCATCAAAAATATAGCTGCTCCCAGAAGGAAGTGTCAGATTGCGGTGCTATTCACAAGGAAGATAAAGATTACCGGCCCATCTTTGCTCACGTCACATGTGCGGCCAAGCGTGAAACTTGAATCATTTGTATGTCTCACAATGTCAAACCTACCCACCAAGTTTCATTCCCGTTGGTTGATTCCTTCTGGGTGCAGCTATTTGTGCAACAGTTCTTTTGATGATTATTAACTATAGGGTGGCACGGTGACACAGTGGGTAGCAAGAAGGCACAGCAAGAAGGGATAGGATTTGATTCTTTCTGTGTGGAGTGTGCATATTCTCCCTGAGCGTGAGTTTCCTCCAAGTGCTCTGGTTTCCTCTCACAGTCCAAAGACATGCAGTTAGGTGAGTCGGAGATACCAAATTGCCCCCTAGGTGTGAGTGTTAGACTGTGTATGTCTGTGTACGTTTGCTCTGTGTTTCCTGCCTTCTGCACAAAGAGCGCTTGGCTCCAGCACTCCTGTGACCCAGAAGGATTAGCAACTTAGATGATGAATTAATGAATTATAAATAGAATAAATAGAAAGATGTGCAAGTAAAATTACTTTTCATTAGCTCATAATATATTACATTAAAAAAATAATTGATTTGCATTTTACCATGTGCATAGCCTATATACGATGCATCTACACGACCGGTCAAAAGTTTAGACACGGTTACTCTTTGAAGGTTTTCTTTATGTTTAGCTTAATGCTTTAATATAGAATAAAAGTGAAGACATCACACTACAGGTATAAAATAGCACTCATGGGATTATGCAGTCCACCTTAAACACTTAGAAAAGTCATGCATGCAGGAGGATAAAACAGCTTTCTTAACCAGCATTTTTTTAACCAGCATTTTTGCCCAATTCTATTGGTCTGTCCATCATGAATATTCACTAAATCGAAAGGGTAACTAGAGCTTTTAAATTGTGTAACTAAATATATATTAGAGGTGGGCAAATGGCGAAAATACAGCATTGTGATACTTTAAGAGTATATGTGGTATATCAGGATATTATCCTTATTTTCTCATATATCTCATCAGCTGGAACTGTTAAGCGTAAGACTGAAGAGTCTTTTAGAAGAACCAAAAACATCCATTTAGTTGGGTGTATCTAAACCTTTGACTGGTACTGCAGGCTTGTGCACCAGATTCACTCATAACATATGGGCAGTCTGATTTGTCCCTGAAACGTTCATTTACAGCACAGCAAAAAGCCATACATGAACACACAAACAGAACAACCTAGCCAGGCATGATAATAGAAAACCCAGTAAGCTGTAGTGATTTACAACAACTCTATAATTGCTGCTAAAAATCAATGTGAAATCTATAATTAGATCAGTTTTTCACTATCTACAATAATGGAAGTAATGAACGCATCTGCCCCGCTGGGAATGAGAGGAGGTGATTTGACTGGATATCGCAGTTTAACATGCATTCACTCTAAGGAGTTTGTGTATTACACTATGACAAAGGAAATATGGCCTATGTATTATTTTTTTAGCACATCTGGTTTGAGATAGAGTCAGTATTGTTAATAGTAAGAGAGCTCAACAAGTAAAAAAAGTGCACTGCCAAGTGAATGTGTGCTGGGTTGGAGCTGCATGCATGACTTTTCTAAGTCTTGATTGTGCAAGCAGAGCATTAAGCAGGACCAGCATAAAGGTGTACGGAGACAAAACCTGGAGCAGAGATCTGGGCTTATCTCCCAGCTGCAGACTCTTCGTTCTGACTTATTTCTCCTCCTCTCGCAGCATGAGCCATGGAGAACCCTATGCAGAATAGGGTATATCAGACCAAAAAAAAAAAATTTAGGTTCATACTTTAAGAAGTGTATGATGAGATAAAAAAAAGAAATGCGGCAGTGCTGCTTCGTACTGGAGGACCTTCTTTATATACATCTTATACACACTAACCATCCACTTCATTAGATACACCCTACTTGTATCTACACTCATTGTCAAATTGATTTGTCAGTTTATCTGTTTCTCTGTATACTTTGTTATCCCCTGTCCTTTAATGGTCAGGACCCCCAAATGACCACCACAGTGCAGGCGGGGTGACAATGGGCCTTATGGATGTGTGACACGTGACAGCAAACTGTTCATCTTGGTGCTGAACACGGTGCCTCCACAAATGGATTCTTTGGTCGTCTCCACCAAGACAAAAGCAGGACTCGTCACTGAAGATGACCCACTGCCATTCCGACTCACTCCATGACAGTTTGGCACGACACCATTTGAGTCTTTGACGACGTTGACATGGTGTTAAGGGCAGGCGTCGTAGCGGTCTGTACAGCTGTCTGCCAATGGTGGTGGCACTAACAGGATGACTCCTGGAGGGCATTACTGCTTGCTGAATGCCCGCAATCATGGATTGTTGGGTCAGTCAGGTAAAGTGATAAGGCCCGTCCTTGCTTACGTCACATGCGTGGCCAAGCGTGAAACTTCAAACATCAAACCTACCCACCAAGTTTCATTCTTGTTGGTTGATTCCTTCTAGGTGCACATTTGATTATCCAAACAAAGGAATGTGATTCATTTTGATTCATTTGTTTTTTAGTGGTTTGACGGCCCTAGTTCTCATATTCACTTCTAATGGCAGCTATTAGATTAATAATTGGAGTGTCATTTTTTTCTGTGAGAGTAGGCTGTCATCACTTATCTGCAAATCAAGTGAGGAATTACAGCAATTTTCCACTGCCTACCTGTCTGCAGATGATTTTTTAAATGGTACAACTGTTGTGTACATAATGGGGAAAAGGGTTCAAAAATAAGGACATTAAAGAAAACTTGGCCATATTTTATCTTCAAAAGTCAAGAATGTCCATGATGACCTCTAAGAGCTCCATCTAATCCAGCTGTACTGAATGTTCTGTAAAAGGCCTGTTTTTTTCCCTTTCCTCTTTATTGCAGCATAAGTGCGCAGCACAGTGAACAGGCTGAACATTCATGAAGCTCTGTTAGGAAGATGTCTTCTGAGTGGTTCTCCTAGGGCTTTTATGAATATCCTCTGGGAGAGACGAGTCTGTGCAGTGGCATCTTAAAGCGTGCATGAAGTTCAGCTGCCTGAGGAAAAGCATATAGCGCCCTGATATCCTTCAGTTTCATTGTGTCTTCATGTTGGGGCTCTTGGACATTGCTTGGCTGTAAGAATACACAGATCTTCTAATCTTGATTCTGGAGAGCATGCTAATTATGTATGAGGCTTTTAATCAGTCAGTCTCTGACATGATCAAAAGCTTTCCGTGATGGCTTGTTTACAGGCTGGTTTGACAAGGTCAGATCATTAAAACATGGCTCAAATTGTCAGACCTGTGCCAAAGCCAGCGATTGAACATGGATATATTAAGGCAATGTGCATGATTTCATTATAATTTGAAATGTAATGAATTATTTATGACATGTTTTTTATGATCTTTAACACCATCTGAAATGACCAGCTGCCCTTTACATTGTGTAAACATTCCATGACAAATGGACCAACAGAAATAGTCCGAAACCAACGTAAACAAAATATTGGTGTATAAATGAACAAAGCTGTATGTACACCAAACAAAGTCTAATTTGTTGTACCATTTCAGGGAAATAAAATATACAAGGGATTAACACCACATTAAAAACTTGGTTATTTCATTTATACATGAAAATAAATGTTTAACAAGTTAGGTTTAACAAAAATAAACATTTTAAAAAGAAGAAATTAAATGCTATAATGCTATGTTCCTAGGTCGCTACAAGATTTATGCCATATAAGGAATTCTGAAAATGAGCAGTTCTGTTTGGTGTGCACCCAGAAGGAAGTGTGGTATTGGAGTGCTATTGGGAAGGAAGATAAAGGTTACAAGGAACAAAAAGTGATGGTAAATTTAGACTGATATAGGCAATATTTATTGAGCTACACATACAGAAGTAGTGTCTCTCAGTATGGTGTCAGGCACGCCATGTTTGCTAATGCAACATGCCAGACCTCTCAGCATTGAGATGTAGAGGTTCCTAATGGTGTCCTGTGATAATCCATCCAATGCAGCTTGAATATTCTTACACAGTTCCCGCAGATTTTGCAGTAGGGGTGGAGGTGGAGTGACACCAGGCCTTCTGGGCATGTGACGCGTGACAGGGCAGTCACTGTAACCACCTTTGTGAATGTAGTCTTGTGTTTTTCAGCTGTCTGCCAATGGTGCTGGCACTAACAGGATGACCCATGGAGGGCATCACTGTTCACTGAATGACCAAAATTGTGGCTGTTGGGTCACTCTGCGCATGTCTGACAATCCATTGGATCTCCCTGTGGTTCCTGTAGGTCTCCCAGATCTTTCATGTCGCTGGTGCGTGCCTTGTTCTATCCACTGCTGCCAACAGCGTGCTATGGTAGGAGCCGCATGACCGGTATGACTCTCCTTCGACACATATTTTGCTTGCAAAGGATGTTACCAACACAACAGCAAANTGACTCTCCTTCGACACATATTTTGCTTGCAAAGGATGTTACCAACACAACAGCAAATTATTTAGGGTTTTCTGAAATGTGATATATTCTAATAATAGTTTATTGTCACAAATGAAACATTATAATAACATTAATAAACCCAGACTACAGTTTTTTTCAGTGTTTTACAAATGCACTAATTGTACCAATTTAAGAAAAGCAGCTATCAATTTTCAAACCAGAACTGGGCCTGGCAGCTTTACTCTAACACCCTGTGCAGGTGTGCAGTGCCATTACTGTGAGTGGTTGGAGGCTACACAAGAAAACTAAGAGATGAAGTTGAGCAATTAGACTCTGTAAAAGTTTTATTAGGAACTGCATTAGGTCATTGGGACAGTTGACCCTTGGAGGGCTATGTTATGCGTGTGTACTCATTTCCATACCCCATAAGCCTGTTCGTAGCCCTGTAATGGTGTTAGCATTTGCTTTATGCGCACTGATGTGTGTCTGGGGCTGTTTCTCATGCTTTGTGCTGGGCCGTGTAGGCACCACAGAACATTATTTTGATCATATCTGGATTCCAGCCTCAGAGCCCCTGCAGCTTATCCATCATATCACTACAGGCCTGGCCACAACATGCGATCTCTGGTATCTGATGGAGATCAGGCTTAGTGATAAGGAAGTCATGGAAGCGTTCCCGAGGGAAAAGCCAGACAAATGGAAAAGGTACCACTTAAGTGTGTGGTGTGTGACATCTTTTTCTGACTTGCTATAGATCATGACCCAGCAACTCAATGGACACACCCTTCAATGGAAAAAAGAAAAAAAACATGTGAGAATGTCACAGGACTTTTAGAATCATGTGGACATTCACATCATGTGATTATGAAATAGTATACCATTGTAGGGTAATTTACTCTTGTCCCTCAAGTGTGCATAATATGCACATAATTGGCTGTTGGGTCAGTCAGAAACACACATGTCTCACAATGTCAAACCTACCCACCAAGTTTGATTCCAGTCGGTTGATTCCTTCTGGGTGCAGCTATTTGTACAGCTATTATTTTGATGATGAGTGTATATGATATCCAATGTTAATGTGGCATGTTCATTTCTAACTAGCATTAAATCATGCCAGAGACATTGAAACGACCTCCAAAGCTGTGACAAACATGTTAGCTTTTATGTACAGTATCACAAGGAAGCCTGATGGGCATACGGTGAAGATTGATGTGACAGACGCATCCCATGTGGAAGGAGGTTTGGTCGGTATTGAGGAATGAATGTGACAAGGAGTGGGTTGCTTCCTACACTTAAACTAGTGACATTGGATTGATGCATGGGACACACCAGCTGAATTATATACAGCAGATGTAATGTGAATGTTATGCCATCCCAGGGAGAGACTGATGGGCATGGTGAAGACTAGAGGAGGACATCAATGTAGAAGAAAGGTCAATTCATATTAAAGAATGAATGAGTGAGAAAGGTTGGGTTGCTTCCTACTCCTAAGTCACAGCAACCCAACTTTTTTTGGAAATGGTTAATTGGACATCTTCCTTGATTTTGAGTTGCTAACTTTGGGGTCAGAACCTTTAGGCTGATGGTTCTTACTCATCAGATGATGAGATGCATGCAAATTTCTAGACTTGCACCTCCTTTCCTTCCTTCACAGTTACTAAAAGTTCTTAATCTTAATTGATCTTAATGAATCTTAATGCTCCATCGTGCAATCTAGAGAACTGTGCATTTCCACCTTTGAAAAAAATGCCCTTTCAGGATGACAGTGCACCCCTACACAAAGTAAGATCCACAACGAAATGGTGTGGTGTAGTAGAACTTGACTGGCCTTCAGAGAGTGCTGACCTCAACCCCATCCAACACCTTTTGGATAAACTGGAATATCAGAGCCAGGCTTTATTGCCCTATCAATGTCAGATCTTAATACTAGTGTTCCTGTGACTGAATGGACGTGAACCCACGCAGCCATGTTCAAATATCTAAAGGAAAGTTTTCTCATAAGAGTGGAGGCTGTTATAGCAGAAAAGGACCCACTCCACAGGACCAACTTCATTTTATGGTTATATGACTATAGAGCAGAGTGCAAAATTGAAGTTTAACATCCCGCTCACTCATTCACATGGATCCACGTTTTTTTGCGTGTTTATTGCTTCCCACTCACTCATTTCATAGCTTCCCATCTCTTTCATACACCTCCATTATTCTCCATTAGAGTTTAAATTGCAAATAATTGCACACTGTGTGTAGGGTTCATTTCAGAGTCCCTGAGGGAGGATGTGTGTTCGCTCATGCTGGATGGCGCTTAAGTGAGGCATGCCACTTCCTCCTCATGAAGAGGATGGTGTAGGAGCTGGCGACATGGCAGTAACTGACATAAGTGCTGGATGCCTCTCTTATGTGGATGGTGGAGCTGGCACAAAGCCCAGGATAGATGTTCTATATGCACTGTGCCTGTATGTGCGTGTAGTGAGCTTCTCACTTTACCCAAACCCAGTTCATGAAGGGATGGAGTGTGCATGAGAGAAGAGACCCATGGCAGGGGATACCTGTTCCATGCTGGGTTCTACACTTAATCCTCTTTGTTCTTAAGTAATGTAAAATAATAATGATGAAAGAAAAATAAATCTAAAATGACATAATAAAACAAAGTATTGTAAATATAGCATATGCTCTTGTTTTATTTTTAGATGTCTTATTTTTCAGGTAATGAAAACACAGACAATTAGCTCTGATAGAAGAACTGAACATTGACTCCGGCAGACCTGGCTATTATAGCGTAACTAAAAGGTAGAGCCAAAAGGTAACAAAGACATGAGGGCTACCTGAGAAACCAATGACCCTCCGCTCCACCATCAGCAAATCTGAGTAAACGTGTGAGAGCAGCGGGACTACAGCACCAATATAATAATATTATTATTATTATTAATCCTAATAATACTTTATATAAGATGCTTTTGGAAAACTGGGCCAGGAGTAGATTAGACAATGGAATTATACATGCATTATTTAATGATTAATTGAGACATTAGCATTTAGATTTTAAAATGCTGTTAGCTTCTATTTTTATTATTAGCTAATGATTAAATGTCTAATTGATGCTCAGTTTTAACAGTACTACTTAGTAATACGTATAACTCTCTTAAGTACCCTTAATATATGGACCCTTATTGTAAAGTGTTACCAGTAAATGCAAGTAATCAAGTAATCCTCTTGTTTAGTGTGCACTAATCACAGTCTTGGAGATCTACCGGTCCAAGAAAGTCTAGTTCCAACCACAATCAGCTGGCAAATAGCCCCAGTAACTTAGTCTTTTCCCATGAACCTGACTGACTGGCTCAGAATACATTAGTGTTGACCCTCTATGGTTCTTAATGTCGCCTTCCGACATACTACAGTACATTGTGATACGTTGAATGAAACACATTAAAATGTACAGAAGATACTCATCTCAGCAGAAGGTTTTCCCACGTGATGGGTAAGTCCTTAGTGAGTATCCATTGGTCAGTTTCACACAAAATGGACACCACATCCATTACAATTACAATTACACACAGTGAGAGTCACCGACGTATGCCTCAAGTCCATCGCACAGGCTCATGACTCCGAATATGAGTCATGTACAATCTTGTACAAAAACTCGAAAGTAGATCTATAGGAAGGACGCTTGTGGCCACAGCTCTATATCAGTTAATGTTAGCCCTGCAATAGCTATTTTTGATGAAACAGTGGCACTCTAGACCAGCTAACATCAGCTCTATAATAGCTGTTCCTAACTAGAGAACAGGCAGGGTTTTCTTCTAGATCACCTAACTAGCATTAGTTATTCCTGAGAGAGTGTGGTGATCCTCTAGACTGCCTACCTAATTTTACAACAGCTATTGGCAAGACCTCCTCCAGCATCATCACACTGAACATCACACTGAGCTAAGTCCCTCGCTATTCACACTGCTGACTCATGACTGCGCTGCAAAGATTAGATCTCATCCTTGAGTATGCTAAAGATATTACAGGGGTGGGTCTTATCAGCAACCATGATTCTGATACAGGGTGGAGGTGGATCTATGTGCAGAGTGGTGCCGAGATAAAAATGTATTCCATAATGTATTATTATCCCATAACGATAAAGACGAAAGAGATGGAAGAATCAGTGTAATCACTCTTCACTGCAATGGTTCTAATGTGGAAAGATGTGGGAAAATGTGGAACAAGTCCTTGGTGTGCGCATCACTAACGACCACAACTGAACCGTCAACACTACCTGCCTAGCCAAGAAAGCCCAGCAGTGACCCCCACCTCATTCCTCATAACGTTCTTTAGGGACTATCCGGACCGGCGGCATTGTACACTGTCTCGGCCTGGAGGGACCAGCTACATTCCAGCTGAGAAAATCATTGGGGGTTTCTGCCTCCTGCCACAAGCATTGCAGCCGCAGGGCCAGCAGCATTGTGGATGACCCTGGAGCTACAGGTGGTCGTGGACCGTGGATCAAATACGTATTTAAAGAAGGTGCATGTACAACTGTAGCCAGTCAGTGACTTACAGTACTGCCATTCATCATCTTTCTATTACTGCACAAACTTAAACAAAGTTCTAATCTGTTCTAATTTGCCAGGTTCTCATTCAGATATCACATTCCACCTTAAATGGTGCCATCTCTGACTGCTGGAAAAACTGGCAAATAGGATGCCAGTTTAATTTCACTAACATAAACCCAGCATTAAACCACGATAGCCATAGTCAGTCAAGGTTTGAAGTTTGCTCTGAACTTGAGATGAACTTCAACCTGAGCTCATAAACTGACCGGCCACTTCATTAGGTATACCCCCTTGTAGCTACTGTCATTGTTCAACTTATTAGCTCTACATACCATATAGATGCACTTTGTAGGTTTACAAGTACAGACTGCATACTTTGTTATCCCCCTATTAGCCTGTTCAGGACCCCCAGCGAACAATCACAGAGCAGGTAATATTTAGGTGGTGGATCATTCTCAGCACTGCGGTATTATTTGAGTGGTGTGGTGGTGGCATGTTAGTATGTGTTGTGCTGGTATGAGTGGATCACACACAGCAGTCCTTTGCCATCAATCACCAAAACAACCAAAGTCTTTGAAAAGTTATAGTCTATTTTTTTGATCCAGTGGCCTACCCAGAAATAACTTACTGATAGACACAATTTCCAAAAATCTGACACATGAGATGTGCCAAGACTTGAATACCCAATTCTAATTACCCTAGATAAAGCATACTGCCATGGTGGGCATGAAAATGTTCATGGGGCATTCATGTCATACCTGATGCACTTAATGTTAGCTGCTTTTGACGTAACATCAGATGCTTTGATATTTTCACAAAGCCCGTTTCAGCCTTTGTAAAAAGCACTGCAGGCTCCAAATTTACAGACATCTGAGGATGGCGACAGCAGCAATTGATGTGCTCGACTTGACAGAATCTCACATTTTTGTACACACTCTGTTCCGTCTTTTAATTGCGAGTGGAGCTTCAAATGCAAACACCAGCTAATAATGAGCTGAACTTCAGGCAAAGACAGATACCAATGGTTGCTACAAAATAATTGGAAGGCTGGGAATATAAGGCAAAGAGCATAATAATTTGATTGGCCATAATACAGTGACAGAAATCAAACGAACCAAGTCTAGGCAACACTTTATTTTAAGGTCTGCTTCTTAAAAATGTTCTAACTATTACGAAGCAATTAATAATACCCTAATAAATAGAAACATAACATGCTTAGAAATGTGTTATAAATGTACTTATATTGTGTGTAAAATGGTTTTCTGCAAAACCTTTAAATTAGTTACAAAGAGAGTTACATGTTGATTAATTCTGATCAATTCTAATTCTTTCAAATCTAATCTTTTCATTTTTAAAAGCTGATTAATGTCTTCTTTAGGTAGTTTTGTGTCTTCAGCACACTTGACGTGCCTGATATGAGTTCATAACACATATACATGTTGTAAGGGTATACTTGCACCTGAAATATGACCATTGATCACTGCTAGTATTCCTTGATTAACATGTCACATAAAGACATTTCACGTATGTTTGTAACTTAGAGTCCAGTTCATTCAAATTTAACTCAACAGTCCACAAACACTTAACTAACTTACAGAAGACCTTATTAACATGTCATAGAATTACATTTGTACCACATTTCTGAGGTTGCTTTTGAATGATGTGTTTCTGTTAATTAGAGCATTATTAATTGCTTACAAGGCCTTTACAAATTGCTTGTTAATATTTCAGCAATCGTTAAGAATCATTAAGACCTTAAAATAACATTACCCAAATTTCACTGTCAAATTTCATTATTGCATCAACATTTCATAAGGATGAGGCTTTGTTTAGACTGTGAGACTTTGTTTTAATTGTGCTAGCCTTTAGCCAAGTTAGCAAAGGCAAAGTTAAAAGGTGTATTTTTACCGTTATAGCTTCCAACACTTTACACCACCCATCAAAGTGAAATCAGTTTATTTTTTCTTCGAGGCAGAATTTGGGCCAAATTGTTGAAGAACTTCAATAGTGTTATGTTGGCATCTGAGATGTACTTGGAGGCTTACTTTGAAGTAACTCTAAAGATGAGACAATATATAAAAATATAAAATGCTCTATGCTAATTAATATATAATTAATATATGAATTAAAACATAGTGATTGTGCTGATTTGTTTTTTAAATTGCTTCTTGTGTTGCACTTTCAGTCAGTTAATCAATAATACTATTTCAAACAACTTAAGAATCAAAAGAAAGCAATTGGATGGCTTTCCTTACTTATTGGCTTATATCCACCACAACAGAGAGCCGGAGTCAAAGATAAGTGGATCTATAGCTGTCTCTTTTATCTTTCTCTTAAGTTTGGCTCTGGATAAGCACCTAAGCCTGGCAATGAAGGCTGCAGCACCATCTCTCTCTCTTTCTCTCTTTCTCTCTGCAGTTCAATTCATTTATCTGAAATCCAGGCTTTTAATTACAGTTTAACTTACTGTAGGCTTGTGAGAAATCTCAGATTCTGTTTTAGTCATTTGTACTGTAGAAGATATTTTTTGTATTCTGAATTTTTAGACTGATATTCCTAGGCTTGTGTTACAAGATGGTGCCACAGATGTCAGCCCCCGTGAGATTCTTGTATGCTTGGTTTTTGTTTGTCTTTGTGTTTGTTAATATTGTCTATTGTACATTGCCAGTTGGGCCAAGGAACAGTTACTGACCTTCAGGGAGCACGTTTAACCTAAAATTATTCTGGAGTTTCCTCAAAAACATTCAGAGTTTTTTGTAAATCCTCAGTAAAATCCGCAGTAAAAAAGCTGGCACGCTCGTAAGGCTGAGATGACATGCATATCATACACCTTTACCATCTTTATTCTCTTATCTGCAAAATGAAAGAACTACGTCTGCTTAACAAAACCTACTATTTAATGTCATCTGCCCTGTGCTTTACAGACACTTGACCCCGGGCAGTATGCTGTACCACCCTGGTTTCCAGCTCCTCAGAGCGGACAGAGATGCAGACCTCACTGGCAAAAGCAGGAGCGGTGGACCCTACTTCTATATCAACAAACGCTGGAGTAAAGACATTCCGGTACTGTTAAAACCATGCTGTCCTCATCTAGAGTCACTTTTCGTCAACTGCAAACCATTTTGGTCTAGGAGAGAATGTTCTACTGTTGTTTTGGTCTGTGTTGCGCCAGATGCGCACACAAGCAATGTGCAGAAACAGCTGGCTGATGAATCAATGAAAGTAGAAAGAGAGTATCTGCCTCACTGCTGATTTTTCTGGGGGAATTTAACAGTGCAAATCAAACAAAGGAAATGTTCAAATACATAGAGCATATTTGTGCCACAATAGAAGGGGACATGTCGGATTAGTGTTGCACCACCATTAAAAATGTCCATTACGTCCTCACATGCACGGCTCACAGTCTCATGTACCTCATCTAAACATACAGGCAGTACCTCAGAACCAACAAGCCTGTTGTTACAACAGTGAAGGGATGGACCAGTGAAGACACAGAAAAGCTACAGGGGTGCTTTCAATCCACCTTTGGGACTGTTTTTGAAAAGGCAACAGATGGACTAGACAAAGATATAGATAGTGTGACTCATACATCAGTTTCTGTGAAGACAACTGCATTTCAACTACAGCATGTGTGAAATGCACTAATAATAAACAATGGTTTTCAGCTAAACTCAGACAGCATCAAAAGAGAAGCATTCAGGAACGGGAACAGAATTCTCTATATAGAGGTCAAATACAGGCTGGATATAGTGATAATAGCAGTCAAGAAGAAATACTCAGAAAAGCTGAAATCCCACACCCTTAGTGGCTAATGACCCATCTTCAGCCTGGAAAAGCCTCCAAGATACCACCAACCATACAGTGAGGAAACCTCCCCTCCTCCTGAATGACTACTGACACACAAATGACCTTAATAAGTTATACTGCAGATTTGGAAGCACAAAGGATAATCCAAAGCCTTTCTCTACCAGTCAGACGCACCTCCTCCCCCATCATGCCTCTCTCACCTCTGCCCCCTGCTTATCTGACCATAGCTGAGCGGAACGTTAACAGGCTTTTTAGCAGACAGAAGGCAAGAAAAGCCCTGGGGCCTTACTTACTCTCTCCAGCCACCTTAAAACACTGCTGTGGGCAAATAGCACCAATTTTCACCAGCATCCTCAAACAATTACTGGAACTTTACTGTCTCTGTCCCTACTTTCAAAACCATGTTGGAACCGTCTTTCCAGTCCCCAAAAAACGGATGTTACTGAATGACTTCAGGTGAGTAGCCCTGACCTCTGTTATCATGAAGGTCTTTGAACAGCTGGCTCTAGCCCACCTGAAGGACATTACAAACCCTCTGCTGGGTAGCCTGCAGTTTGCATAAAGAGTTCAATTTGGCCCTGCACTTCATGGTACAGCATCTTGACAGTCCTGGAACCTACACTAGAGTTCCGTTTGTAGACTTTTAGCTTAGTATTCAACACCACAGGGCCAGAGCTGCTGCAGGTCAAACTTTCTCAGCTGATGGTGCCAGATTCCACAAAATAGAAGGTGTAGCTAGGAAAACACATTAGAACCCTGGAGCCTGAGTACTGGGCCCTGGCTCTTGACCCTTCTCTTCAGTCTCTACACCAATGACTGTGTCAGAACCCAGCTGTACAGATTCTGAAGTTTTCAGATGACCCCATGGTGGACCTCATAGCCAATGGTGATAGGTCTGACTACAGAAATAAGGTAAAAAAAATTGGTCTCCTGGTACAACACCAACCACCTGCAAAAGTCTGTGGAGAAATATGGTGGACTTCAGACACAACCACCTCCCCCTTAACATCAATGGCTCTGTGGTTTCCAATCTGAAGTCACTCGAGTTTCTGTCCAGGGACCTGAAGTGGGAGGGAACACAGTCCACAAGAGCACAGCAGAGAATGTTTTTACTGAGAAAGCTGCACAAATTCAACCCGTTACAGAGCCTGATGATTCTAGACAGCTATCACCGAGTCATCACCTCACATCATCCATTACCATCTGGTTTGGTAATCCCCAGCATATAATAGGACAATGGAGGGGATCACTGATTGTAGTCAACACTTCAGGACATCTACAACAGCACGGTGATGAGGCGTACTGGTAAAATTACAGCTGACCCCTCTCTCTCCCTCCCGGTTGTAATACAGTCACTCCTATGTAACTTATTTGCACAGCTATGCTCATATCATTCTGTAAATTCTGTACATCATAGCTATTATATGTCTGCTCAGACCTGTATATGTATAGATATCCATATATGCATAAGTAGAAATTGTGACATGGAGAGTGACACAGAGGCAGGATGCAAGTGCAAGTCCAAAGTTTTAATGTAAACCAATAACTACAAACGGAAATAAAAAACACTGGAATTATAAGAAACAAAACAATACTAAGAACAGGCATCACAGTATCAGAACAATGACAGCAAGACAAAACACCAAGCAAGCACAAAGGGAACAACTGGGAGTCTAAATACATGAGAGCTAACCAGGAACGCCGGGGGAAGGGGTGGAACTACAAACTAGGGACAGGTAAGATAAGATAAGATAAGATAACACTTTATTGATCCCAAATGAAATTGCAGGTGAGGGGCATGACAAGAGGGCAGAGAGAGGATGAGCTATAAATAGAAGCACAAGACACATGGAAGTAACAAGGGAAACAGAGACAGAAACATTGTAAACATTGTACTTAATACAGTCATGCCAATAAAGCTTCATTGAATTGAATTGAATTGAATTGAATTGAACTGTTTTGACAGAAACAACAGAGAAAAACAGAGAAACACAAATATATACTGTATATATATATATATATATATATATATATATATATATATATATATATATATTACCCTCTAAACTGTTTCAGTTTTATTTCTTCCCTCATCATTACATACCTTACATTTCATAGCAAGTTTCAAATAATTCATAGTGGTCCCTGGATAATAAACCNGTATATATATATATATATATATATATATATATATATATATATTACCCTCAGTGTGTTTAGCATACTTGGCGGAATAAAGACACTGATTCTGCAATGGTATATTAATGCTAGTGAAATCAGCTGGACTCAGAGTGAACTATTGCTCAATAACAAGTACACAGCACATCTCAAACTCCTGTACATGCATTCTCTTTCCTTGTGTTCTTGCAAATTCATTCTTGCACTTTAACTCATCAAGTATGTTCTTCCGAAGAACACGAATATGTTTTTCATGTACTTGGCTTTGAGAAACACTCTTGGTTTGGTTTGCCTGTCAAGGCTGCTTTTGTTGTTAAAAGGAACCGACAACAAGGCTAGTTTGGGTGAAAGGCAAGGCATTTTGAAGCAGCAAAGAGGGAATATCAATCAGAGCCATTGCACAGGCATTGGACATGGCTAAAATAACAAAACAGAATGTCCTGAAAAAATACACTGGTTTACCAACAACCAGACACTGAACAGGTCAGCCAAAGAAAAGAAAAAAAAAAAAAACAACAGCGGTTGATGACGTTATAAGAGCTGTGAGGAGAACCACAAAAACAATAGTCAGGTGTTGTACAGGGCAGATGTCACAATCCACCATTTAAAGAAGACTTTGAGAGCAGGAATATAGGCCATACCACAAGACGTGACCCATTCGTCATTAGTCAGATTTAGAAGGCCAGATTGGAACTGGCAAAGAAATATAGAGTGGTCTGCCCCCATAAAAGTATCATGTTCTAAGTTGTTTCACACATCTAGATGTAAGTACCAGGAAAGCTGAAATTCTGATCTATCATCTCATTCATCTTTTGACCCAAATTGCCTTCAGTATATTGGCCTTGCCGTTTCAATATTTTCAAAGGAGACTATGCTGCTAAAATGTCAGCACCCTGAATGTTGAACATCTTTCCATACCCCTGGCAATGCTGATAAATGTTCAAGAAAATATGACATGACACTAATACAGCCAAAGGCCCATACATACACAGCTGAATATAGTGATGTCTATCCAGGCCACACAATGTGTTTTTCACTGTGTGCTGGGAAGCACTGCTGTTGAAAAGGCTATTGTCAAATAAAAAGGACCTCAGTGTTGGAATAGCTGACACATCATTTCTGTACAGCAAAAAGTAATATGAACAAGCCGCATTAGGCTGGGTTAGGTTATAATTAAATTTAGCCTAGAGGCATATGTAACATCAATATCTTGTATGTCACTTGAGCAACAAAGTGGGCTGCCTCTAAATGAAACTGAACCCTCACTTGAGTCTTCATGTTGCATTCTTCATCCAAGTCGAAATCACAAAGCAGTTTTATAGAAAATCCTCAGGCCTCATTGAGCAAGCCAAGGGCGACAGTGGTGAAGAGGAACTCCCTGAAAGCAAAATGAAGAAGCCTTGATGTGAACCAACTTTAAACTCCTATCAAAAATGAAAAAACAGATATATGAAAATCAGTCACTGTTATAAGTGAACACTTGTGAATACTGTTAGGAGCATATCACAGTGAACATGTTAAATCCATGAACATCAATGATTACTATTACACGTCTATCATACTGTTAGGACAAAACTTATAATCTCCATTTTCAGTTTTTAACATAGTTTGAAATTAACTGTTGTTCCACACATTGTAAATTTCACGATGAATGGATTAAACTGAATTATCCAAAATGACATGGAAAAGCATCAGGTCACACTGACTATCACAAGTAAAGTAGGTTCCATCTCCTGTAAAGTCAGAGCCGGCCCTAACCAATGCAATGCCCTTGGCAGGATTTTGGCTGGTGCCCCTTGGATGGTGAAACCCAGGTAATAATAGCACCGAAGCGTATAACACAGGAGTATATTACACGTAGCATTCATACACAGAATGTGTATTCAGTGAACACTTCTCTCACATGATGCGGGCTATTTCCTGTACATATCAAATGCAATGAATGAGCTAAAAATGACAGTCCAAGGCTTATATCAATTAATGACTAAAGGAAACCGATTTTAATTCACTGTTTTAAGCAGGGCTAACACTGGCTAGCTAACTGGAGTAAGGTGTTAATGTTTCCTTCAGGCAGACAGTGCATGGTTTAGGCAGCAAACTTTCAAGGAGAAGTATATTTCTCTAACTGATGAAGGTTATTTCCCAGACACCCTTATAGTCTTTCCAACTTTTCCTAACAGATTTAGGGTGGGAGTAACTGATGCTGACTCCTGTTAGCTGTTTATTAAATTAGCAAATATTAACAAGCTAGTTAACTTTGCTCCGAGCATCTGACGGTATTACTATGCAATAGTTAATGTATTCATTCATTAAATGACATCACCTCTGTCTTTTTGCTGTCTTTTGTCCTCGTCTCTTCTTTTCGTTCACTCCCGGGCACCAGAGTCTAACCAGAGCATGAGGAGGGGGGTTTGACGTGCCAGGGGGGTGCTGTATGCGCAGGCGTCACAGAAAATATTAGAGTTTATATTATTAGAGTATTAAGTTTTGATGTTGTGGGCTTTTGTACTATTTAGAAATAATAATATAAAGTAAAAAACATAGTAGTAAAAATAGTAAAAGTACAAATTATTTTTTTCCCCTCAACTGCAATTCAGCATTCGCAGATACTCCCTATGCCATGGGTATATAATAGTTTTTGGTATAAGGTTTTGCAGTGATATGTTACTATGGATATAAGAAGAGCTCAGTGTATGGTGTGGCAGGTGAAACAATGTCCAATAATAACTTGTTAGAGTCTGTGCAGGCACCAGTTTCATCAGGAGGCTGAGTGGCATGCAGGTGAGGCTTTCTGCAAAGCACTAGTCGGCAGGAAGATCCATGATGGTCAAAGTGATCCAGCAGGGGAGCAAGGAGGGACACTCAATCAAGGGAGATGAAGCAATCTGAAGCACCAGACTGTGAATGGTAGTTGTTCAGTCCAGCAATGAAACCCACAGATGGTTAATTCTATTAGGATTGTGCGAGAGCAGCAGGATGACAGCACCAACATTCTCAGCTTTCCATAATACTCTCTGTCAGTGAGCCCCTCAGATCTGCACCTTTTATCCAATCCAAAAAACTAATAACCAACGATCTTGACTAAACAAATGGATTTTTGGCCTAGACTTAAAAAAGGCTCTACCCTTCCTTATTTTTAGCTTAATGCCTTAATGTAGAATAAAAGTGAAGATAAAACTATGAAATAGTTTTAACTATAAAATAAAATAGTGAACTATAAAATAGCACTCATGGAGTCATGCAGTCATTTTACAAAATCTCTAAAATGGAACTTACAGGAGGATAAAACAGCTTTTTTTTAACCTACAATGGAGACTGATAAGATTTTTTTCTAAGCAATTTTGGAGTAATTCTATTAATCTGTCCATCATGAACATTCACTAAATGGAAAGGGTAACCAGAGCTTTCAAATGGTGCAAAAAAAAAGAAAAAGAAAAAAAGAAAAATAATAATTGCTCAATTTTTTGAGCAACTAAATATATATTAGAGGTGATGATATGGCAAAAATATATAAACTTATGATCAGGAGTATATGTGGTATATCAGGATACTTATTCATTCAAACATCTCATCAGTTTGAACTGTTAAGCGTCAGCCTGTAGAGTCTTTAAGATATCCAACAACATCCATTTATTTGGGTCTAAAACTTTGACTGGTAGTGTAACTTTATTAATTCTAGGTTCTTATAGTGAACTAGAAACCTTCTGACCCAAGTAGGAGAATTAGGTCATAATGAGAGATACGTTAACTCACTGAGGGACCAGCATGTTTAGAGCTTTATAAGGCAGTAGCAGAACTGCGTACCCATCTTGAGTCTTAGTGCGTGCTTCCGTCAAGCTTTAAATGCGAGTAGCAGGACTGTGAAGTTTATACAGTACTTTGTGAGAAGTCAGCAAAGATTTTGGAGAATGGGTGTAATGAGATTCTGTGAGTGGGTATGAGTAAGAAGACAGGCAGCAGAGTTCAGGGCCATCTGGAGCTTGTGAAGAGAAAAAGAGCTAATGCAGACAAGATGAGAGTTGCAATAGTCCAGGCAGCTGGAGATAAAGGCACAAATTAAGTTTTAGCAGCAACATTGTCCGATTTTGGCAATATGGAAAAAAGAGGAGGACACCCAGATGTCTAACAAGAGGGGACACATTACACTGTTGATGAGACAGAATGACAGAACCAGTTTTAGTGAGGGTTGATATAGATCCAATAAAAAGCACTTCAGTTTTGTTGCTGTTTAGCATGAGAAAGTTATGATTCATATAATTTCAGTTTCCAAGTGACTAAGGATCTGGATCTAGATTTGGATTTAAATATCATTTTCATAACTATCCTGTGTGGTTTGTTGAGGAGGATATTTGTCATATTTTAGCACCATCATGCAGTGATTAGGCAAATAATATAATGATGTACTGAGATGAAAGTGAACTGATATGTCCTGAAAATGGCCTATGAACTGAAAAAGCCTAATCACCTGACTGGTAAAACAGACAGGGAACATAATGCACAGTAATGGATGTAAAAGCACTGGGGATAATAGCTGATGGCTTATGAGACAGAAACCATAATTCTTAGCTCTTATTCTTAAAAACACACAGAGGCTGGACTCAGATTAAACATATCAGAGGACACAATGCAATTTACACAACTGCATATCTGCTGCCAGTGCGAATGCATTAAAGGAAAAATCCACTTTTTTCATAATATAAACAAGCTTTGTTGTGTGAAATGTGTGATTCTAAAGTAATACATTACCATTTAAAAAGCTTTGGTCAAAGGTTTGTAATCAACATTATCAACAATATAAAGCACACTGCAAGTAAAGGTATCTTACCAAGTAAGTAACGAGATAATTTGGGTAATTAAAATCACTTGAACTAAAATTTACTAAATGTCTAAATAAGTTAAATAATCTTATGGTAAGTTTATAACAATCATAAAACATACGACCTCAACTAGATATACATATATATATATATATATATCATGCTAATATGTGAGTCCTGCTCAACTTCGCAATTTTAGAGTGATATAACTGCATTGCCAGAACTTAGAGAGAAGGGAACTCTGATAAGTGCTAACCTACACGGGGCTTGAATTCTGGAGTAACTTAACCCTTCCGCTAAAACAGCCAACTACAAAACACACATGAGAGCAACTCAAAAACTCTATCCTGAACTCCTAACCTGTAAAAATACTTAAAACATGACTTTTCTCACTCTCAATGTTATGTAAAAAACGCATGGGCTGCATAGTAAAATGTATGCAGCTGTATGCAGCAGTAAAGGCTACTGACACAACAAATTTGCATCATGCATTTTACCATGCAGCCCATGCATTTTATACGTGTGTGTGTGTGTGTGTGTAAACAGAGCTATGTGAGCTATGTTTCTTAAAGAATTAAAAAAGAAAGATGTTGACAGAAAATTATCTAAACTGGTATACATAGGTTTTCAGTGACAGTTTCACTTTCATAGGTGCCTGTTATTTGCAATGCAATCACTGGGGCTTTAGTGCTCATGCACAGGACAAGGCCTTACATTCTGAACTACACACATTTTCAATAGATTGCAGAGTAACAGCCAAAGAGAAGAACATCCAAAGAACAAAGACAGAGACGTTCCTTAGATCAGGCAAGAGCGAAGAGCTGTGTTAATACCAGAGAGGTGTTTCAATACTGGAGAGATCTCAGAGAGCTGATGAGACTTAAGTTGGCTTCCTATTTGCCAGATTCTTCTGGTTTTTCCTGTTCCACGTTTAAGTTAAACATACTTAAAGTGACAGTGGTTAATTATTACATTTTGGGGGCGATTTTGAGATCACATATTCAAGTTCTTATTCAGATAAAGATGGAGTTGGAGCCATAAAATCCAAATTTGCTTATAATAAAACTATAATTACCTATTGCTATTTAATAACATATTAAAAGCTAGAATACTGGCTGTGTGAGACTCTGTTACCTGTGTTACTATGCCTCAGAGAGAACAAGCTAAAGTTAATATGCTCAGTGGAAAGCATCAACTACCCACCACATTCAAATGAGCCTGGAGCTGTGAAACAGTCCCAGGAAAGATTACCTCTTCTTCTTACTACAGTAAGCATATAACAGCTGTGGAAGTTAATTAATGCACCGGGAGGCGCATAATATCTTACTTCATGCACCATATCTTACTTTAGAACCATGTATTTCACATAAAAACTACCAGGACTGTTTTAAAAGACTGTGAAAGCAGAAAAACAAGACAGTCACTGGAATTTTACTTTAACCTATTTAAACTATGAATGCTTCCGCAGCCATTTCCACCTAATCGACTTAAAACTGACTTTGGTGCTCAATGTCAGGCCAATGAAAATAAAAGCTCTGGAAGCAGGTTATGACAGCAGTGCTAGCTAGCAGGAAGGGATGAATGAAATGTGACGGGTCAGTAGCGTCTCTTGCTGCATATGCACTTGGCATACAATATGAAGGGTACATGAAAGGCTGCTGATGGAGGGTGCTCTCATTAAATAAAGCCCAGAGGTGCTTCTTTGTACACAGAAGCAGGGTTAAGCTTTCTTTTCCTGCAGTAATTGGTCCCAGAGCTCAACTGGTTAAAAAGTAGGAAACAGTCAGGGATGAGTAAAGTAAGTACTGATTATGTTTAAGTTTGATTGGTGATGAGTGAGGCCAAAAGAAATTGTAAACCATTACAGTAACAAAAAGAGTCGGCACAATAGAAAAACATGGAATATGCCTCTTTCTGTTTAAGAAGGTCAATTACGAAGTGGTTCCGTTCACGGCCAGTTTTGCAGAAGTTGGGGCAGAACTTTCTAGAGGTTGCATTCACTTGTGCTTTCTGACAACAGTATGGTTTGATAAAGTTTCATGGGTGCTTTCATGTCAGCAACAGCTTAAATGTTTTGAACAGTATACGTTTTAATAAACTGATACTAAACTTCTTGATTGTCGTCATTCTGCTACTTATTACAGAATATGGCCACTTTGTGATGAAATCAGGTGCAAACTTTCATGAAAAGTCTTTGGGAAAGGCCCTTCAAAGTGAGGTCACTTGAGGACATTTTTGAAAGGAAAATATATTCTTTTGAAAGACATGAGCATTGACTTGAATATATTGAAGCTATGGCTGAACTCACATCTCAAAAGACCTTTCCATGTTCATCAATACTTAGAGAGGGGCTGTTTTATGTAGTGATAAGGATTCAAACAAAAGGTGTTTTATGGTCATCTTCTCATATTACCCTAGCAATGTAATCTATGAACTTTCATAGCACTTGGATTGAAATTTGTCATGATGATCATGTCAATCCTTGAATCCTTGGAGATGAGGTTTTACAGAAGAGCAAGATTTTAATGAAGGTCTTTTTCTTAATGGGCTTCTTTTGGCTTTGCCGCCATCATCAAGTCAAACTCAAGAAAACATTCAGCTTGCTTATTGGGAGGTTCCTGAGTTGCAGTCTCTCTCTCTCTCTCTCTCTCTCTCTCTCGGTTTCCACCATGCTACTGAAGATGACACTGGACCAGGCCCACCCACATGCCACATAGGCCTTGTTTACACTGTCACCCCAAGTCCGGCATATTGCTATATCCAGACTTTACCCAGATTGATATTTGATAGTCTGGACAGCACATGAAACACATTTTGGAGGTGGTTTGAAATACAATTACAATAGGAATTTAACAGATGCATCTCAGTCTAATCCCTCTGGATGCTGAAATTGGATTTTGGATGACTTTTGTGTCACTCGCAATGCAACAAAACAACTTCAATATGTTGGAAGTGGCAGGATTTGCTACATAGCTACTGATGCTTACGTTGTTAGCACAGCAACCCATGCAGATGCTGTAGGTTGAGGATGCCTGGACACACAAACACGTTTTCATTGCTTCCAACTAACAGTGCGACAGTCTTGTGTTACAATCTTCACAAAAGGTCTGATGTGGGAAACAAGTTAAATTTGCCTGCAGTTTGAACTCAGTCATAAACTTTTTGGACTATTGAGTTGTGTATAAGTCACTGAGTTTCCACCTATAACACTTGAATCACTCTCTTGGTGGCTGGAACAGAGTGCTGTTCAGAACCAGTTCACAGTGAGAGCTACCCAATCATGTAACGGTCAACGCCATACTGAGTGTCACTACTTCTGATTGTGTAGCTCAATAAATATGGCTCATATCAGTGTAAATTAACATCACTAATTATTTGTTCCTGGTAACCTTCACCTTCTGTCCCAATAGCATTGCAGTCCCACACTTCCCTCTGGGTGTTTGATGATGAGTGCACGTGTCAACGTTCCTACAATATTTGAGATTATTTAGGCAGCAACAAAATGTTATAAAGGCTTTACACCATCATAGTCACTTCACCAATCAACCTCATTTCTCACAGAGGGCTGTTGAGAGGTTCTACCAGCTCCCACTAGGAGCCCAAATACCTGATTATATTATAAGGCAAACACAGTCTTTGTTTCTAAAGCAGCTTGATCTCCTGCCCTTCTCTGGGTCTCCTTGAATTACATTATCTGACATTATCGCTGATGAGGAACAGGAGGTTGAATGACTTGTATTTAGCACGTGTGCTGTGTTCATATATGCCTTAGTACTAGTGTGACTGTTTTTTTGTCTGGGTCTTGCCAGACCAGCTGCTGGAGGTTATGCTTTGCCTAAGCAGTTGTTCTGCCCTTGTGGAGGACATTAGCTTGCCGTGTGGCTCCAAGGGTACCCAGTCCAGCAGGAGTCTAATGACCTTGTGTGCGTTAATTCCAAGGCATCTCTACTGAGGACTTTGTGCTGCCGGTTGACATTCTCTTCACACATTTATAAGTCTGAACTGTCTGGATGTCACCACAACGTGTGCTGCAGGCGCTCCACACCGAGTTGTCCGTGCTGACTGTGAGTCATTACTCTGAGTCTAAATGTGTCTGGCTTGGTGGCAGAGCTGTTTACTTCAGAGAGATGCTGGAGACAGTTTTATCTCCCTGTCTGTTGTCACGACCATTTCTTTACAAGACCAGGCTTTTATATGCAAGCTTTGGTTTCAGTTATTCAGACTCAAACACAGAATTACAGGCATTCTTGGTATAGATGAGCAAAAATGCTATTCATTACAAGATCAGTTTGCTTTGGTAAGGAAAATATGAGAGAAATCTTCGGTGAGGCAAAATTATTCAAAGATAATTTAAAGAAAATCAATTTAAAAATGAACAATTCCCCGAATCATTCCACTTCACCACTTGTTGGGAAACTCAAGTGTTTAGGAATTTGCTGTGGTCCAAAAAAATTTCAAAACCTGAAATCCTCCAAAAAGTGCTGCTGGTGGATTTCTGCAGGACTAAGCTCACTTCACCTACTCCGGTGAACATCCATGGAAGGGACATTGAGATTGTCAAAACCTACAAGTCCCTAGGTGTTCATCTGAACAATAAACTGGACTGGTTGGACAACACACGCTCTGTATAAGAAAGGCCAGAGCAGACTCCACCTGCTGAGGAGGCTCCGGTCATTCAGCACACAGAGTCCACTCCCCCGCACTTTTTATGACTCAGTCAGCCATCTCTTACAGCATTGTCTGCTGGGGTGGTGGCATTACGACTGCACATAGGAGGAAACTGGAAGAGCTGATCAGTAAGGCAAGTTCTGTTCCGGGCTGTGCATTGGACTCAGTGGAGGTAGTTGGGGAGAGGAGGATGTCCTCTGACAATCACAGTACTGGCCAGCTCCTTCAGTGACAGGCTCCTCCACCTGTGGTGTGTAAAGGAGAGATACCACGGCTCTTTTCTCCCTACTGCTCTTAAGCTCTACAACTGGCACCTCCCAAAGCACAGTATCAGACACACACAAACTACTATAAACATACTATATGGACCCATATCTATATATCCAATGCGGTTCAATTTATTGTGCAATATTTGCTGCTGCACCTCATCACCTGTATACTTCTTGTACTGACTGCCAACATCATTAGAATTTCAATGACTAGTCATTAGTATTTAGTATTTATGTAACTGGTAAAAGACAACAATAACTGTGCAGTATCTACACAATATCTGTGCAATATCTTTCAGTAACTGCGTAATACACACACACACACACACACATATATATATATTAGACATATATAAAATAAATATATAGTTTATTTTATTTTTTGCGTAACACTAGAAATGTATGCTTTTTATATAATTTAATATTGTATTATGTATTTTGTATAACTTGCATTTTAACTTGTCTACCTCTTACTCTTATATTATATTATATATAGTAAAGACCAACTGTCCTGGTCCCCATATAGCCCTGTCCCGTATTATCCGGTGGATAATAATAGACATTAATGGATATTTACAATTTATTATTAATTAATAATTATATTATTATATAAAAATATATTAATTAATTAGTTGCATCAGGTGTGTTAGGAGCAGGACAAAAATCTAAATGTGCAACGCAGGGGGTCCACCAGGACCAAGGTTTGGAACTACTGTTCTACTGTAATGAAGTAAAAGTAGGCTGTATTACATGTCAAACCAAAAGAATTGTAAGCTTTAATAGGCAGTTCAGATCTAGAATCATTAATTACACTGGACAGACATTTTGGTATTGGAATATTTCTGTGGGAATTTTTGCCCATTTATATTGACTTGTGAGGTCAGACACTGATGTTGGAGGAGAGGGCCTGGCATGCAATCTCTGTTCTAGTTTATCCCAAAGGTGTTAGATGGGGTTGAAGTCATGGCTCTATGAGTGGGTCAATCAGGTTCTTCCACACCAAACTCAGGCAACTATGCTTTTATGGACCTCACTTTGTCCACTGCAAGGGGTACAGTCATGCTGGAACAGAAAAGAGCCTTCCCCAAACTATTCCTCAAAGTTGGAAGCATAAAGTTGTCCTAAATATCTTGGTATGCTGAAGCATTAAAATTTCCCTTAACTGGAACTAAGGGGCCCAAACCCTGAAAAACAACCCCATAGTATTATCCCTCCTCCACCAAACTTTACAGCTGATGCTAAGGCAATTAACATATTCGTGGCATTTGCAAAACCCAAATGCATTCATCATACTGCAATATAGAGAAGTGTGATTCAACATTTCACAGAACACATTTTAATGCTGCAGAGTCTAGTGGCAGCACCTTACACCATACAACACTTGGCATTGTGTTTGGTGATGTAAGGCTTGCATGCAGCTGCTCAGCCATGGAAACCCATGCCATGAAGCTTCCTGCACAAGTTTGGAACTCCATAGTTAGCAGAGCATTGATGGTTTTTATGCATTATGCTCCTCCCAACTCTGTAACTTTACAAGGCCTGAGACTTTGTGACTGAGATGCTGTGGTTCCCAAACGCTTTCACTTTTCAATAGGACCACTCACAGTTAGAATATCTAGGACGAAAGAAATTTCACAAACTGGCATGTTGGAATGGTGGCATCCTATTACAGTACCATGCCCAAATTCAGTGAGCTCTTTAGAAAGACCAATTCTTTCTCAAATGTTTGTATAGGCAGACTGCAGAATGGGACTAAATGAAACACCTGAATTCAATGATTAAGAGGTGTGTCCCGATACTTTTGTCCATATAGTGTAGCACGAGGGTGCTTTTGTCACTTAACTACTTCCGAACTATAAAGTTGTATGCAAATGTTTGTGCTTCCCTGGTCAAATGACATATTTCTGCACATTTTAATACACAATTACTGTTTACTGTTATATTAACATTTTGGAAGAAAATAAACATAAAATAAACCCTCTATGAAAGTTATGGCACATGTTTTTTTAAAATAAAAAATGGAGATTGTTTATTCAAATCTGCTGAAATTTGCAAAAATTGTCATATTTAACTTTGTATAGAACATCCCTTACGTTTACTTTACAAAAAAAAAAAAAACATGGAATATGACCAGGGCCGTTAGTACGGGCCTAAATTGTTTCTATTGTGAGGAATTTTACATAGAAAAGGCTTCTGTTCCTTCTGTTCTCATTCCCATCCAAAGGCAGCTCCGTGACACTCCGTCACTTGTGTTCCGAGTGAGAAAGCTACTCTGCAAGGAGGCATCTTGTGATTTTTGATGGGCTCATAGAGCAAATGAACAGCACAGCATGTGAATAACACACTTTTTGGCAATGCTCTCGTCTGCTTCAGCCTTCGGGAATATAACACTTTAAAAGTTAAGAGCTGCTGAATTGATGTGGCACTTGGGATGGAAAGTGCCTTCCCACTTGCTGTATGGGAATATGACTTCCCAGCATCTATATGGGTATAAAAGGTCACACATGTCAGCCAGATGCCCCTTTCCCTCCCGGTCCCTTCATCTCCTTTGTTACTGTTGCTACATCTGACAAACTACGCTCTCAGGAAAAAAGGTACCAAACTGGGTTTGTACTGTCAAAGGTAGATCTTCGTTTAGATAGTGAACACAACTGTGCCATATTTCGTTGCAATTATATTTTTATACTGTATTGACTCCTTATCTTGATGATGCTGTGCCAGAATTTCTCTTACAGGGGTTCTGAAACATGGCAAGAGGTGCTACACTGCATCAAATGATATGGAGTGAAGAATGATATGCCAAGGAAAATTACCTTATATTTAGTTTTATATTACAAGATTATTTAACTTATTTCTGGATATTTTTTCTAGTTTTAAGTGATTTTATGATAATTTTATTTGTCAACTATAATTTTTTTTGTAGTGTGAATGGGGATAACAATCACTAACCCATGGTCTAGCTACACACTCATAGAGCAGATTCAATATTAATTTTTAATGTCTGAGTGCTTGCCATGCATTTCATTAGAAACTTGTGACAAAGACATTTACAAACGGTTTACTGACCATACAGTCAAGCCTTTTTAGTGACCCCATGACTTAAACCCCTCTGAAAACATTCAAAGAGGCAGAGGTCTTATTGGTCCAGCCAAGGACCAATGCCTAAAAGCTTGATTGGCATCATTTGCAAAAGACAAAAGGATATTTCATGCAAGTTTCACACAAATCCATTAGTTCTCTCTGTCTTCTGTCATGACATTGTTAGACCAGACAGATGATGGCAGATGTGATCAGACGGACTGGATGGCATACATATGACATGGGGGCTAAAGCTGTGGGGTCGGCATCAGTAGATTTACTGATGGCATTTGGGTTACACACAGCGTTTGTGACAGATATACTGCCCCATCCATCTCTTCTCTGAGACAGTGTTTGTTGTTCTTACTGACATTTGAGATAAATTCCCCATAATTTCTTTCCCTCTCAGGCTTCCACCATTCCATTTCCTATAACACAGATGAGGTTTCACACAAATCATTATTAATTTGTCAGCATCGAGATGAAAGGCAGGAAACATATATTTCACAGAAAATTACACACAAGCCTCCAACACTAAGTATAATATCAAATCCATCCGTATTTGCCATTTTAACTCTTCCTTCCTTACAGTCTTAGACCTGCGTTATGGCTGTGTCCTCCCTGCAAAAGCTGTTTCCAAAGCTCACACTGGCATTATGTTCTCCCAAAACACACACCAGCCCTGCAAATTTGTGTGCAGCTAAAATGACTCATGGATTTGTTTCTGAGAATAAATATAAAATAATCAATGAATAGAAAATAATCAAGTAAACAAAACTTTCTAGCTATGCATTTCCTAAAACTGCAGTTCAGGAAAATAATAACAATTTATACAGAAAATGGGACTCCTAACAACCATGCAAGGTCTAGAAGACCACCAAAAACTGTTACCATCAGATCAATCCATCTCTGTAGAATGATATAGTAGAGCTCTCATATACATGTTTGTATAGGTGAACCTGCTCTGCCAATTTCCCTTTAATGTTACAGAAACTCTGTCACTTTTGGTGCATGGACCTTCACGCCACCCGGCAAGTGTAAATGTAGCATTATAAACTGGAATTGCACTCCTGTCATATACTCGCTCTCTCTCTCTCTCTCTCTCTCTCTCTCTCTCTCATCCTCTCAGAAAATAAGGTACATTTTTCATGTATTTTTATGCTTTTTTAAGTCTAACTTTTTCATATTACTAAATAACAATGAAGTATCTCTTTTCCCTAATACTGCAGCCCAGTTTTTTTTTTTTTTGTAATCAGAGACACCCTTCAGACCTGCTATTTTGGTTTGGACCAAACTGAAAAGTGTGAAGGCTCGGACAAAATACAGTGGGGCATCAGCGCTAAGTTTTATGATGTACATATACAGCTGGTGATTTGTTTCTTATAGAATGCATCATGAATTCTGATATGTACAAACAAATTTTTATTCCCCATGCAGTATCCTGCTGCAGATATGAATTCCAACCCTGGGTACACTGCTGAAAAGATCAATATGTACTTATCGAAAAAGATACCTCTGTTTTCAGACCAATGAACTGACAACCACAAAGCCCAGATCTCAGCATTACCACCACCAACACAACAACCAACTTCTAAGACTGAACTTTGGAATAGTACAGAAAAAAAATCCCTGCAGATTTCTTTGAAAAACTGAAACAATAACAATAAAGGCAAAGAGTTAACGCACTTTATATTGAAATACATGATATTATATTTAGTTACTGACTACAATGCAAAATGATTGGGTTGTTTCTAAGCTATGGAATCAAATAATAACACTTTGGACCCATTTTAGGGGTCAAATAAATAAAATGTTAGCTTTTACTTAGTACAGTACATCACCTGGACACAGTGTTCACATTCATGGCAAATTTTCGATCCACTGTTGTTGTAGGATTTTTCTAACTAGCCTTTCCAGACTGCCTTGTGACTGCATTACTCAGGGGATTGGTTTGGTCCCTGGTGTGTGTAAAATCATTGCCAGGCTATCTGTGGTGCCAAAACAAGAGGACTAACAGAGGAACCCAGCTGACCATAGAATTTGGCCATGTCCAAATTCGCTTGTTTAGCAAGACTTGATTGAAGAGATACAGATAATACATATCTACACAATATACCTGCATACTGCTCCATATTCTATTTTTCACAGCAGGTGCAACTTCAGCCAATTCTGTGTGTGTATACATTACATTTGCTAGCCTATAATGTAAACTATGTCTGCCATAAATATTTACATGCATTTTTAAACATAATAACTGAATCTTGCCTTGACATGCATGTCAATGGTAAAAGAATTCCATCTAAATTTCTACATAATTCATTCACTGAGATTTGATATTTGATGTGACATTTTTCATTGCAGGGAAACCCAAGACTCTTTACAGTGGTACTATCTAATGGATCCAATCAACCTACGTGTGTCTTCTGGGCTCTGGTGTAATGTTGATAAAGGTAAAATAGTCTTAGATCTGAAAATAAGCCCTTTGGGGTCTATTTTGCCTAATAAAACCCTGAATGTACCTACATTGCTTTAAAAATAAGCTACCATCAAACATCTCAGGAATCAACTTCCATAATAGCTTTCTGTGAGGTATTACACAGAAAAATTAACCTCTTCAGATGTCTAGCTTTTATCATCACCAGTGTCAACAACCCATAGGAAATAAATAATCAATATAGAGATCTCCTAAACAGCAGAACATTGGCAGAAAAATCAACTTTGAATTTAAGTTTCAGCTACATTACTAACAACTTTTACTTATAGCTGCACAAGGTAAGTTTTGGGGATTTGGAGACCTCTCTGGTGAAAATGTACAATTGCATGCAAAGTATCAATTAACTCCAGAGAACTCCATTAACTCCAAAGCATAATAGGCTGAGACACTCTGGAGCAGTCACAAGTAAGGCTCAAGTCATGGCTAGAAGGTCATAGAGCCCACCGACATTGAGCTGTGGAACAGTGGAAGTTCTTTCTCTGGAGTGATTTGTTCCGTACCTTTGGCATGAGTCTGAGTGGCATTGGTGATTTGGAGCTAATAATGCAACATCAGTACCTGACCTCCATAATGCTCTAGTGGGTAGAAATACTGGTCCAGCAGGTGTCTACAAACTTTTTGGAGACATAATGTACGTGCTGTTCAACAGGCAAATAGATACACTTCCATGTCCTGACTGGTTGAATATTGTCTGCAGCATTCTTACAGTTACAGAGGCAGGACTTTTTCTGTAAGAAGAATTTCATAGCATTTTAGTATCATTGGCAAAAGGTTTTCTGACTCAAAGGTGTTCAAATTAACTGACTACCAAGCTATCCTAGCAACAAGTTGTCTGGTAACCAAAGAAATCTTGGTGTGAAATATCCCCATAGGCCAATTGAGTTTTAAAGCATATCTAATGGTATGGCTTCTATATATATCCTTGTACTTTCACATTTGCAAGGAATTCTTATGTTATATGTTGGTTTTTAAACTATTAAACTAAATCCAGCAGTTTTCAAGCTACTTCTCTAAACCTGCTTATCTATTGCATTACATGCATGCTAATTTGTTATGCACAGCAAGCAGCTTCTCTTTTTACCATGGAAACTGTTAAGACTTGTAAGTGGAATAATGCTTTAATAATAAGTAGCTGCGTATTTTAAATAGCACATCCAGAAAAAGCACTTACAACAGCCAACAGTGCCTTTTGTTGCCTTTATGTTTGAATGACTAATAAAAGGTTTAATGCCATTGTCGTTCTTATAAAATGCTGCACCTTGCAACAAAGAGCCAGCTCTCTTTGGTCGAAATCTTTATGACTAAGGCTTTAGAAGAACTTTTCTTTAGAAAGTAGATAAATCTCTGTGTTTCTGTTAGGAGTCCTCAGATGAGAATGAAGTCTGGCAAGGTTGCATCATCTAAACATTGTTCCTCAAAGCATCAAAGTGCGTCAAAACATGAAAATATCTGACTGACAGTTTTCAAAACTCTTACTGAGATAAATCGAGTGCAATCTTTCCACCTGGGATTGGTTCACCCGTAGTCACTGATAACTTTTTTGGTGTGTCATCACAGAATAACATATGAACATATGAAGGAGGATCTCTGAGCAGGCTGAGCATTCCACTTGATGATTTTTGTTCAAAATGCACTAAAACTATCAACAGAACGTAAAGAAATATCAGTTATGATAATATTTCCAAGATATCTACGTATTGTGTGGTGGAGGTATCTTTTATCACTTTCATCATAAACAGTTCCTTGCCATCAGGTCAGGACCCAAACTGTTGAACACGCAATCTATAGTCTCTCATTCTCACCCAGAACCAACTGCAGGACCACAACGACTCCGGAACCCAACCAGCACACCCAACAGAAGCTTCCCTCATATCAGTGACTGAGAAGCTTGAGGCAGTAAGATCAGCCTGTCATTGGTTCTGATTCTTCTTGACCTCTTTGCAGCTTTTGACATGGTCAACTACAAGATCCTCCTGTCTGTCCTTTACCTACCTTGGAATCACTGGCTCAGCATGGAAGTGGTTTAAGTCCTATCTGGAAGGGTGTTCTTATTGGGTAACTTCAATAGTGTCTATATCTGCTCCATGCTGGCCCTCCACAGGTGTCCCTCAAGGCTCAGTGATGGGTCCTCTTCTGTTTATGTTGTACACTCATTCTCTTGGTGATGCAATCACCTCTTACAGCCTGACGTATCACTGCTATGCCGATGACACATTTAATCCAATGAGTTTACCTTAAAGTACCTGAAATCACTATTAGAATGGGCATAGGAACACCTTTGGACATGTAGCTGTAATTGGGACAATCAGTTACAACCTCTTTAGGCAGCAAGTGTGCTTGTGGTTTGTAGGGGTAGTACCATGGCAGGAACACCATGGTTGTTGAGTTTTAAAACAGCTAGCTTCAGCAACCTTCCACCTTCCAAATCAATGATCCTACCCTTAAACTGAAACTTAGGGGTGGTCTTATTGGGGAACATTTGCATGTTTTGCTTAAGTTATCCAGCTTTTCTGAAGAAACCTGCTTTGTGAAATACTCCCAAGGTCACGGGTGGGCTGGATGTGTTGTGCCTTCAACCAAGCAGCACATTTGACTGTTATAAAGTAATCATATTTGATCTTTTCTCTCTGTTATTAGCATTATTATAGTTGTCAGTCCACCTGAAGTAAGCGCAGCTTCATTCTGGCAACAGGATCACGTAGTGTTAGTTTGACTTTGAGAGTAATAAGATGGAATCTTTTGGAAATTACAGTCAGCTCTGTGCTAATTGCTGGTTTTGCATGGCAAGCTCTCGCCTTACTCTCAAGCAGCAATTAACTGTGTCTAAAAAAAGCCATGGTTTATGGAGCTGTAATGAATTGATGTTATGATGCACTTGCGCTAGTAATACTTAGGTGGCTATTTGACCCAATTAGTGCCATGAAACAAAAGAAAGTTGTTAGGATCGTTCACACACGCAGCACATGATGGGAGCTTTTTGAATTCATGTGTAGCAGATGTTGTGGACGTTTTGGCCCAGGTCCATTTTTAATTTGAGCCACAAATAGGGCATCAGAGCATTTTTCATTCTGAGCTGCTTGAGTTTATAATGCTGGGCAAAGGAGAGGGACATCAACATCATGATGTGACTCATGTCATGTTGATTAGTGGTGTTTGTGTTGGTCACTGTGGCATTTAAACCCCGCGCTGCCTCTGAGCCACATGGCAAGAACACTCTGCGTCTGGTGTCATATCTGCCCTTAGTGTGAATCCTCTGTGGCTACTCATGCTCTCGTTCTCCTTCTCCTCTACCAGCCTCAGCTTGTGGTTCATCCTTTCACCCATCGAGTGATCTGTGCATTGTCTGTTTCAGTGTCACTCTGGTCTGGGTCACTGCCAGTGCCGGTGACTGATCTGCAAAAACTTCCTGTTGGATTGATCTCACACTCCCTTCATTCAAGTGCTATTAGCAGTGATGGACTGGAATCAGGAAATGTTCGTTATGTAAAATTCCCATCACGTTCGGCCATGCACCAATCACCCTTGCACTCTTGGCCACTTTATTCAGGCTTCATTTAGACTGGAATAAATTGACTGTCTCAGAATGCTCAGTAGGCTGGCTGCATTACAGAAAAGGTAGTCTAAAGGGGAGTAACCTTTTACCATGATTCAGTCACTGAGCTGTAAATAAAGCCATTCAGTTTGATTTGATGCCTAATTGTAGAAAAACATACCAAGTCAGAATTCTTTACTAAAGTGAAAGGTGGTAGGAACCAGGGGTCACGACATCTACAAACTGATACAAAATGACCAGTCAACCATGTTCCATACCTTCTGATGTTGATAAAGGTAAAATAGCCATAAATCCAAAAACATAAGTCATAATTGAGTACTATTTTGTCCCCACAATGGCCTGCGAGTATCATGAATGAAGTGTCTGTAAACAATTTCTCAGCCATCACACAGTACATTTCATGCAGTAACTTTCTGCATTCCATGTAGTGACTTTCTGTGATGTAGCTTTTGGAGGCAGTAAATGCCTTGGATGTCTGGTTCCTACTACCACCTTTGTGAACAATTCAGATTCAATACGTTTTCTCTAGAATGGAGAATTTCACATTTAACCACTTTAAAGTAACCTGTTTACATCATGATAATTTAAGCATGTAGAATATAAAAAAAAATCATTGGAGTTCTCCTGCAACTATGCAGGGAACAGTTATGTACCTAGCTAAGAAACGTAGGTTATCATTATGTTAACTAAGTAAGGTAGGTTTTACACTTTTACTAGTTTAACTTTATTTCTGTTATCAATACAGTACAAGGTGAATCAGGCTACTTCTACTGTGCATTGATAAAAAGTAGATGTATAAACAGTAGTGCAAAGACAGTAGACAGAAACACAAGACCAAAGTTGCATAGACAGTAAATGCAAAACAATGTGCATGAATAAAAACTATAGGTCAGAGATACGGCTAGAATTACAGTGCAAACCAGTTAACATAAATATGTAGTTGAACAAGTTACAACTTAGAGTACAGTATGTTGAGTTAAATGTGCAAGTGATTGCAAACAGCAGGCGTATATTTACAAAATGTGTACCATAGCAGCATAATGTTCAGATAGCTTAAATGTTCAAATACAGAGGTTCCAGTTAAAGTGTAATATATGATGTGCATACTGTGCCTTAAGCCTAGAGAGCTCATACGCTGAGAGTTTAGGTCAGTAACAGTGTGTAACATGGGTATTTATATTCTGGCAGGTGTTGCTGGTGTGATCATTTTCCCTTGTATTCACTAAGGCAAATTCATCTTAGATTCCTAATTAGTTATCAGAATCATTTTCTTACTCATATTAGGAACTTGTCTTAGTGAACACACACGTGTGTGACATGTAGCATACTAAACAGATCATTAGCCAAGGCTCAGTTTGAGGGGGAATATGAGAGAGTGCCATTGCCTGGGAAAACAAAACCCACAGGAACCCCCAGACAGTCCAGATTTGTACTCCGTAACTTGCAACACATGTGAACCAGGTTTAAGAAGAACCATAAATGTGAACCAGGTTTAAGAAGCACTGTCTTACAGTTGTCTGAAAAAGATGGAATATTTGTTGTACTGAGCAAACTTTGGGCTAATCACATGAAGAAATGGTAAACTAATCACAATACAAGACAATACATCTGGAAATGCTGCAACATAACCACCAACCCCCACCACCACCAACCCTCACCCCCCACCCCATCTGCTCCGACACCTCACATCACGTCATTGTCACCCACCATTACCCCTGAATGTTTTTTACCACTTCACCACAGCCACTGACAAAACAGATTATAGATAAATGATCAAAAGAAAATAAGACTTAAGATCACAAAATTACATGTGAAGGAAGAGATAAGAAAGACATGAACACAATAACGTGAAAGGAGCTAAAACAGATTCAAATGTGAATCTGCATGTATGTGCAGGGGCTGAAGGAACAAAACATCTGCTGCTATTTACAGTTCTGGAGACAGCTGAAGGTTATTACACCCCCAGTTTCACCAATCAGAGATAAGCTACAGGGGTGAGATCAGTACTGCACACGCCCGCCACCCTCCTGAGTTGACTGGAGAAACTACAAGACTTCTGAATCTCATGCATTTATCTAACAAAATCTGATTTTGAGGGAAGTAAATTTTACATTAATATTGTTGGTTAGCACTCATGCTAACTGATATAGCCTATATGAGAAGACAGGTGGGTTGAAATGCACAATGTAATGTAGGGAGACTGGAATACACTATATATACACTCCAACGTGCATGTCACATAAGCGAGGACAGGCCTTATCGCTGTACCTGACTGACCATATAATGTCGTCCTGTTGTGCGTGCTTTCCATTCACTCATGCTGTTGTGTTGGTTTTCCAGGAGTTTGTAAGAGTTGGAGAGGGGTCACATCGTAGGGAAGCTGGATGGTCTTATCAATGTATTGCATGCCATACTGCTCATGCAGATATTACCACAGCACCCTGTGGACAGAAGTGGATAGAAGAAGTCATGCACCAGCAACATGAAGGATCTAGGAGACCTACACAAACCACAGAGAGGAAAAAGCAACGAACTGTCCAACATGCATAGAGTGACCCAACAGCCACTATTGTGATCCTATATGAGCCGGGGTGTTAGTGTCAGCACACAGGACTACATGCATGCAAACCGTTACTGCCCTTAACACCACATCAACATTGCCAAAGACTGCAATGGTGTCATGTCAGCAGGTCATCTTCAGTGATGAGTCCTGCCTTTGTTTTGGTGGAGACGACCAACAAATCCGTATGGAGGCAGCATGGTCAGTGCCAAGATGAACAATTTGATGAACGCAAAATCTGCAGGAACTGTGTGAGAATATCCAAGCTGCATGGGATGGAATATCTCAGGACACCATTAGGAACCTCTACAACTCCATACCGAGACATCTGGCATGTTGCGTTACAAAACATGGTGGCCTGACGCCATACTGAGAGACACTACTTCTGTATGTGTAGCTCAATAAATATTGCCTATATCAAATTTATCATAATTTTTTGTTCCTATTAACCTTTATTCTTCTTCCAAATAGAATTACAGTCTGACACTTTCCTCTGGCTGCAACTACTCTTTTGACGATAAATTTGTAGATATACACTGATCAGCCGTAACACTAATTCCACCTCCTTGTATCTACGCTCACTGTAAATTTTATCAGCTCTACTTACCATATAGGAGCACTTTGTAGTTCTACAATTACAGACTGTAGTCCATCTGATTCTCTGCATACTTTGTTAGCCCCTTTCACCCTGTTCCTCAATGGTCAGGACCCCCACAGGACAACCACATAGCAGGCATTATTTGGGTTGTGGATCATTCTCAGCACTACAGTGACACTGACATGATGGTGGTGTGTTAGTATGTGTTGCTCTACTATGACTGCATCTTATGCACTGGTTTCATATGCACTTTTGTACAGTCTTGCGAAGATGTAAAATGGTACAGAGTGAAGTCTAGCATTACAGTTATGGGTCACAGTAAGGGAGGTCAGCTAGGTGTCCACCGTGGTTAATGAGCACTACAGCTTTGGGGGAAAAGCTGTTAAAATGTCTAGCTGTGCTGGCTTTGATAACCCCGACTTTTTTAACAGAGGGAAGTGAACAGAACAAGTGACATCCAGGGTGAGATGATTCTTGCCTGCGCGCTTCATGACCCTGCTGTGTACATGTCCTGAGGCATTGGCACACTATATCCAGTGATCTTCACCGTCCTGATCATGAGTCTGGTCCAAAAAAAAGTTAATTGTAACTAGCCATAAACAAAAGAGAAGATGTGTAAGATCTCAATGAATGTGTGGAAGAGCACAATACCAAATTAGAAACAAGCATTTCCAAAAAAAGAATGATGGCATTTAGCATCTAGCTAGCATCTGCACCACTATGGCAAGTGAGTTAGCAGTCAATCAGTGCTGGAGTAGCCAGGTAACATGGGACACCCAAATACCAAGAGATGTTTCAAATACAACTGTGTAGAGCTAGTTAAGTACCAAGAGATGAACCTTCAACTCAACCATTAGTGTGGTGGCTAGTGAAACTTCTTGGTCTAGTCCAGTGGTGTGCACAGGGCTGTAGCAAGAGCAGGTTAAACTCTTCATTCAACCATTATTTACTGTTTCATTGACCAATGACAGTTCTGGCCATACTTGGCTATAGCAGTGATTTTGAAAGCTATGAAGCTTTTGATAAACATAGAATCTCAAAGCATGTTGTTTTAGCTATCACAGGTCAGGCATCAGTAGGTCATTTAGTTGACTGGTAGACTGTATATACTTGGTATGAAAAGCTACATCAACATAGGAAGGTTTACACAGATCCCGTTGCATTGGCTGCCTTATAGGAATGCACTGTATGCTGAGGGAATATAAATAAGCAGATTTGCAGTTTTCTTGTTTTGCTGTAAATGTGGCTCTACTGTTGATTATCTCTTGAATATGTGGCTACATATCTACTGGACATTTATTGCGGACATGTTAATGCCCCAATACAAGCCCCCC